>CAOLHI010001647.1:0-348738 GCA_948474755.1 Ctenosaura bakeri | reverse complement strand
TTAAACATGGCTATCATGTCCCCTCTTAACCTCCTTTTCTGCAGACTAAACATCCCCCAGCTCTCTCAGTCTATCCTCATGGGGGATGTTTTCCAGGCCTCTCACCATTTTGGTCACCCTCCTCTGGACTTGCTCCAGCTTGTCAATATCCTTCTTGAATTGGGGTCCCCAGAACTGGACACAGTATTCAAGATGGGGTTTAACCAAAGCAGAGTAGAGTGGTACCAGTACCTCCCTCGATCTAGACACCATACTCCTGTTGATGCAGCCGAGAATTGCATTGGCTTTCTTGGCTGCCGCATCACACTGCTGACTCATGTTCAGCTTGTGGTCTATGAAGACTCCTAGACCCCTTTTTCACACGTAGGGCTATCCAGCCACGTGTCCCCCATCCTATATTTCTGTATTCCATTATTTCTGCCTAAGTGTAGGACCTTACATTTCTTTTGTTGAATTTCATTTTTTTTGCCCTGGCCCAGCTCTCCAATTTATCCAGGTCATTTTGAATTTTGATCCTGTCCTCTGGCATATTAGCAACCCCTCCCAATTTGGTGTCATCTGCAAATTTGATGAGCATGCCCTCTATTCCTTCATCTAAGTCATTGATAAAAATATTGAACAGCACGGGGGCCCAGGACAGAACCTTGTGGCACCCCACTAGTCACTTCTCTCCAGGTTTAAAAGCAGCCATCCGTGATCACCCTTTGGGTTCGGTCGGTCAACCAATTACATATCCAATTAACAGTAGCCCTGTCTAGCCCACATTTTACTAGCTTCGATGCAAGAATGTCATGGGGAACTTTGTCAAAGGCCTTACTGAAATCGAGATATGCTACATCCACAGCATTCCCTTCATCTATCAAGCTAGTAACTCTATCATAAAAAGAGATCAAATTAGTCGGGGATGACTTATTTTTGAGAAATCCATGTTGACTTCTCGTGATTATTGCGTTTTCTAAATGATTAGAAACTAAACCGTTTAAGATCTGCTCCAGGATCTTTCCGGGTACCGATGTCAGGCTGACTGGGCGATAATTATTTGGGTCCTCTTTTTTTCCCTTCTTGAAGAGGGGGGATAACATTTGCTCTCTTCCAATCTGCTGGAACTTCTCCTGTCCTCCAAGTTTTTCTAAAAAATTATAGCAAGCGGTTCCGAAATGACCTCTGCCAGCTCTTTTAATATCCTAGGATGCAATTCATCTGGCCCTGGAGACTTGAATTCATCCAATGCGGCCAGGTTTTCCGGTACCACCTCTCTAATTATTAAGTGCCCATTTCCTCTGCTTCCTCCCCTGCTCCCCTACCGCCAGGTTGAGTGCTTGTATCCTTCTGGGAAAATACGGGGGGCAAAGAAGGTGTTAAGTAGCTCTGCCTTTTCTCTCCCCCCCGTGAGTAATTCGCCATCTTCTCTGCGTAGCGACCCTACTGTCTCCCTTTTTTTTTCCTTTTGCTGCGGACATATTTAAAAAAACCCTTTTTATTGTTTTTAATGTCTCTGGCCAGCCTAAGTTCGTTCTGTGCTTTAGCCTTTCTGACCTCCTCCCTACATCTCCTGGCTACTTGCTTAAATTCTTCTTTGGTGGTTTCCCCCTTTTTCCATTTCCCTATACGTGTTTCTCTTAACTCTTAGCTCAGCTGGGGAAATTCTTTAGTCAACCATTCTGGTTTCTTCAGATGCCTTCCATTTTTCCTCCTTATTCCCCAGTTTTAGACTATGCCGTCAGTATCTCCTTTTTAAGGAACTCCCATGCCTCCTGAACTCCTTTCCCTTTCACTATTCCTGACCACGGAATTCCAGCCAGCAGCTCCCTAAGTTTAAGGTTGCTTTTTTAAAAACTAAGACGAGTGTCTGGGGAACCCCTTTTCTTCTCCTTTCCCCCCCGAATGCTAAATTCCAACAGGGCATGGTCACTCCCCCCTAAAAATCCAACCACTTCTACCTCATTCCCCCAAGGTCATCCCTGTTGGTCAAGACCAGATCTAGAATATTTGATCCCCTTGTGGCCTCTTCCACCTTCTGGACCATGAAGTTGTCTGCAAGACAAGCAAGAAACTTGCTGGACCTTGCTGTCTTGGGGGGGGGTTTGACTGCCAGCATATATCCGGGTAATTGAAATCTCCTATTATTACTGTATCTCTCCTCTTTGAATGTTCAGTCATTTGGTTGAGGAAGGCGTCATCCAAGTCCTCAGCCTGGGTTGGAGGTCTGTAGTAAACCCCCACCAAAATCCCCATTGTTTCTCGCTGCCTTAATTCTTACCCAAATGCTCTCAACCTGGCTTTCTGGGTTTAAGCCCAGGATCTCTTCACAGGTGAAAACATCCTTGACATACAAGGCTACTCCTCCTCCTTTCTTGTTTGGTCTATTTTTACAAAATAGGCTATACCCCTCTATTCCTATATTCCAATCATGAGACCATCCCACCAGGTCTCAGTGATGCCTATCAAATCGTATTTATTTTCTTGTACTAGGAGTACAAGCTACCTGCTTGTTTCCCATACTCCTTGCATTAGTGTAGAGACACTTAAGTCCCCCGGCCCTTCCTGCAAGTCCTGTACTATTGTTTCTACTCCTCCCCCATTGGCCCTTGACACTTGTCCCGACTTTGGGCCTTTTGTGTTTTTGAGTTTGCCCCAAAAATTGTTCCCCCCCCAGTGGATCTTTGTTTAAAGACCTCTTAATCTTCCTTGCAAGACTGTTTGCAAAAACATTCCTCCCAGTTTTGTGAGGTGCAGCCCATCCCTCGCCAGAAGCCCATGTTCATGGAAATTCAGGCCATGTTCCAAAAACCCCAAAACCCTTGTTGGCGGCACCGTGCGGAGCCAGTTGTTGACCTCTACTATTGCCCTTTTCCCCACATGCGCCGTATCCTTGAACAGGGAGGAGAGACAAATGACCACCTGCACACCAAGGTCCTTAAGCTTGGTCCCCATACGCTCGTAGTCCTTTGCAATGTGGTTTAAGCTGCTCCTCGCAGTGTCATTGGTTCCCACATGAACCAAAATGAGGGACTTATAGTCAGTGGGTTTGACTAGCCTGGTTAGCCTCTCCGTTATGTGGTTGATCCTGGCCCCAGGAAGACAACAGACTTCTCGATTGAGCTTGTCCGTTTTGCAGATTGCTGTTTCAGTTCCTCTTAGCAAAGAGTCCCCAACAACCAGAACTCGCCTCCTCTGAGACTTGTCCTGGGCTCCTCGGCGAACCTGTTCTACTCGGACTGCCTGGGCATTCTGTTTAGGCTGGGAGTGTTGATCTAGTCCCTGTTGGTGAAGTTTGATTCCTTCTTGTTGACATTCTGTTCCCTCCGCGTGGTGCTCCTCATTGTTCATAAGGCCAAGTAGTTCGAAGCGATTGTGTATGCTAGAGTTCTGTTACCTTCCTGGTCCTTTTACTCCTCCGTGTGACATTCGCCCAAACCTCCGTTTCCCGGCAAAGTGTGGTGACTTCCTGATCTGGCAGCTCCTCCGTGCATTCGGTCTTCTGGTAGGCTTCTCTGCCCTATCCAAAAACTCCTCCCCTTCCCTAATAAGATGGAGATCAGAAATTCGTGCCTCCAGCTGGCGAACCTTCTCCTCCAAGAAGGTGACCAGCTTGCACTTGGTGCAGGTGTACCCGAGAACCTCTTGTGGCAAGAAAAGGAACATGCCACAAGCGTTACAGGTGACTGCAGCAGCTCCCTCACCTTCCATCCTTGAAACTACAGAGAGTAGTACAGGAGAAGCTGAGAAAGTAAAGGAGTGCAAGTGCGCGCGCCCCAAGGCGCTTGCCGTGGTAGCTCCTAATAAAGCTCCTCCCCGCTAGCTGCCTCCTCCCTCTCGTTAGTCAGACCGTGTGATCAGGCAGAGCCCACGGCCAGGACAGTAGCCAGCAAACAATAGCAAGCAATTACAGCAAAAACAAGCAAGGCCCCCAAGCACAGCAAAAACAAGCTCAGCAAAAAAACAAGCCTGTGGAACACACCTGGTCTAGGACGTCTTCACAGGCCCAGCTCTCCTCTGCTCTTTCCTCTGGGAAATGAGCTAGAGGCCCGTTGGTAGCTCCTAATAAAGCTCCTCCCCGCTAGCTGCCTCCTCCCTCTCGTTAGTCAGACCGTGTGATCAGGCAGAGCCCACGGCCAGGACAGTAGCCAGCAAACAATAGCAAGCAATTAACAGCAAAAACAAGCAAGGCCCCCAAGCACAGCAAAAACAAGCTCAGCAAAACAACAAGCCTGTGGAACACACCCGGTCTAGGAGTCTCACAGTCCCAGCTCTCCTCTGCTCTGTGAGGCTTAACCTTTTTAGCTTAAATAATCATTGATTCTGTGTAGCAACATGTTGACTTATATGGTACATAATGTTGATACAACAATTTGATATTCTTTCAGCTGTGTGTGAGGCAATCCTCTTTAAATGGCACAAGCCCAGATGCATGTGTTTGTCTAGATTTTGTGTTAAAACAAAAAGTTCAAATACAAGGAATTTCTTTTTTTAGAATTGCAGTAAATAACATTTAGACAGGAAGAAAAAGCCATCTATACATTAAAAAAATTTTTAAAAAGGCTAAAAGCCTATTTTACATAATAGTTGTAGGATTTCTGTGTTGTTCAAACATCATAAAAACCCCATCTCCCTACAAAAAGAAAAAGAACATTTTAAGTACATTAATGTGGTTCATTACACTTTACAAAAATAATTCCTTTTTTGGGGTTTCTGTGAGATTCATTGTCCATGTTCTTTTCAAACATTCTGCATAATACTGTGAAAGATCTTGTAGCGATTCAACTTGCAAAGGGTTTCCATTCTGCAATAAAGTCTTAGTAAGAAATTCAGAAAACCCCCAAAAATATAAAATTCTTAGTTTTTCCATCTTCAAACGTTGTCTCCATCACTAATTGAAAAGTGTGCTTGGCAGCATCAACTGAATCTATTTGAAGGGAACTGGCAGTTTTTTGCTCAATTTCATTTTGAATTGTAGAAGAAATTTGTTGTAAAAATAAATTTCTTTCTGAAGGTGCCTTGGGGGTGTTTCCACACACCATACTCAGATAACATTAAAAGAGACGGTATGTTTGCTCCTCCATTTTCTTTTAGTCTTTTTCAAAAAAGCATGCGCAAATTTTTTTTCTTTTTTTTCCTCTGGACAACTTGGGCATGTTACATGCCTCTACATTTTTTAAGCTAGCATGTCCATGCATGGTTCTGTTTCCCCTCTGTGTTAGGTTTATTTTACCTTCAGATTCAATGAAGCATGATATGTCTCACTACATCAATTCTCATTTTGGTTGTTCTTTCTGACAAAGGTGCTTTTATTTATTTTATTTTATTTTGTTAAAGACTTCCAGGACATTGACACAATTTGCCATGGCATCTGAAAAAGCAGGTAAAAGTGTTATGTTTCTTGTTAAGGGTCTGTTACTCCCCAAAGTTGTGCCCCTGCTAAACTAAGGAAAGACAGACTCTATTTCCCCCCCCCCTTTAGGTTGTCTGAAGGGTCGGGAAAAAAAAACATGGAACTAGAAGACTTTTTTGGTAAATCAGAAACTTTGTTTATTGGTGGGGGGTGGAAAAGGGTGCCTGAAAAGCATAAGAATGTACTAATGGGCTCTTTGCTGTTGATAACCATAGAGCATAAGCTTCTCTCAAGCGCAAAGCTGAAAATAATGCAGCTGGTGATTGGTTATCATAAGCCTGTGCTTTCAACCCCCAAATTGTGCCCCTGCTAAGCAAAGAAAAGGCAGGGTCTGGAAAAAAAAGCATGGAGCTAGAAGATCTGATTTTGGTAAAACAGAAATTGTTTATTGGCGTGGGGCGGGTGGTTAAGGGTGTCCTGCCAAAGCATAAGAATTTACTAATAGAGCTCTTTGCTGTTGCAGTTATTACCAAAGGCAGAAATTTGCTAAGCACAAAGCTAAAAAGAATGCAACTGGTGAGTTTATAACCTTTTTTTGGACAGAAAAAAGTTTAATAAATATGAAGAGGGGGGAGGTTCAATTACTGATGCCTGGGTTTTCCCTCTTTTTTAGACAATAGTGAAGAACCAGCTAAAAAAAGACAAAGACCTGAATCCTCAACCTCTGCAATTGATCAATTGTAAAAATGGTTAAACAGGTTTGTTGAAGTTTGACAATTATATGTGGGGCTCAACAGGTGCTAGAAATAAACATCATGCTAGCAGCTCTGCACAAAATTCAGTACAGCTCTAAAAAATTCAGATAGTTTACAATGCGAGATGAAGCATTTGATGATACTATTAAAAGCCAGTCTAACTATGTGGCCCCTATTGATGCGCCTTTTGAAAATGTGAAAGAGGGGGGGGAATCCTACTTTCAAGCTCCAAAAAATAGGAAACGAAAAAAGAAACCTAACAATGAAAAAATTATGGAAAAAAGGTCTATTAAAATAAAAAACAGAGAAAAAAAGATATTTTATCCTCCGGGAAGGGGCTAAGAAAAAAATTAAAAAACCTGCTTGTCAAATGATCCCCTTTTCAGGAGGCTTTACAACAATCTGTGCCAGAATTCCTGGACCCTGAAGGTGTTAGACCCCCCCTTTTCCCCCAAGACTCCAGACCCAGCATCCCCACATAACCCAGAACCGGCACCCGTCCCCCCACCCCCACATAACCCAGAACCCGTCCATGTCTTTGCGAGAGGATTGGAAGGTGGGAGTGGTTAATGAGAGGTTTCCAGGCATTCGTATTGCTGAAGAATTCAGATTTGTAAATTTAGACCGCATAAGGTCATATGCAGAGGCTGGGGTGGCACCCAGGCTATCCAGAAGTTCTGGAAACGTAATGCCAGATTATTTCCTGGGACTTTTTCAGTTATCCAGGCTCCGGGTTTTACAAATTCAGGGAGCTTAAGACCCAGGGATCTTTTGAATGCTGAGGCTTTTTTGTCTCACGTAAGCAAACTCCTACAAAGTAATATGGAGATTGTGCAGATGGAACACTCAGTTGGTTGTCACCATTGTCGTGCCCCCAGGGGAGGGGGGCGTTCAAAGCCATACGGTCTTTTCCCTTTAAAGCTCAATTTGCAAGAAAAGAAAACACCTGGTAGACCCAACCAATGTGGGCAACAATTTGTGCTTTGCTGCCAGTTTGGGCAGTAATGGCTAGTGAAATCCCCACTGATGCAGAACTGTTTAGAGATGCTAGCAAACTGCATCAGGAGTTAGGTTGGTCTGACCAGAAAAAAGTATCCCTTAGTGACATTTCACTTGTTGAAGAGCATTTGAAGGTAAATTTCCATTTCACATTCTGACAATGGCGGGGGTTTTTTAAAACACAGGAACCCCGGTATTCAAAAACATACACTGTATTATTGCATGAAGGTCATTTTTATGGGGTACTCAATGTAAAAGGTCTTTTTGGAGCCCAACTTCACATATTGCAATAGTGTATATGTACATACCCATAACTGTATGCACTATTGTCGCATGTGTCGGGAAACCTTGTCCCTTCCCGTGGATAAAATGGAAAGATGCTATAAGTGCAAGCTATTGTGTAGATCCAAGGCCTGTCTAAACAGACATAAAACACTGGCTTTGGAGAAGAAGGTCCAGTTCTCCTAGGAAGTTCTGCCAAAATGTGGCCGTTATGTAAAATATGACCATTTAGGGTATTGAGGAAGACAATGCTCTGTGTTTTGGGGAATTTTTAAAAAAGGGATAAAAACATCTGTGCTTCATGAAACGCCTTAAGTACCCTCATACCTCCACCAGGTACAATTTTTTATATTGAAACCCATAATAAAAGGTGTCCATGTTCCTAATTACTGTTTTGCTAAAGCCTTTGAAGGGGAAACTGTAGAGTGTTTTAAAGAGGGTTAAAATAAGTAAAAGGAAAAAAAGGGGCAAAGAATGGGCCAGGGGGAGGAGGAAAAGCCCACAGGCCCCCTGCTGGCCAGACATGGGAATTTAAGGGTCAGGGATGTTTTCACAAGACTTTCATAACAGATGGGCAGTTTGCTGATACCACATTCATTGCCCATAATTCAAAATGTTATGATTCTTCTTTATCATTAGGAACTGATCAAAAAAAAACTGGATGTAGATATTATTGCTCAAGGAGGGAAGCTGATATGATTACAGTGAAAGGGTTAGGGTTGAAACATTTTTCCCCTCAGTCACCTGCCGATGGCCCTAGCTAAGCTTCCAAAGGCCCTCGGTTTTGGTGGCTCCAAAGGACATTTCCCACATTTTTTCAATACACCTGAAAATTGGGATTATGTTGGTCCTATGCCCAAAGCTGAGGATTATGGTGTTCAGTTTATGAACCCTGGGGAACAGGAACCTTTTTTACATGGTATGCAAAAACAAAACAAAAACTTTTGACATCAGAAAGAGTTGGCATTCTATTGCCAGCAGGATGTAATATTCTTGCAAAGCTTGTACCAAATAAGACATGAAATCATTAATTGACAAAGGTATACAAATTTGGGGGAGAGAAAGTTGGGTAGCCATAGACCCTTTACAGTACCCTACACTGGCTAGTGTGTGTTTTGCAATGTACCGTTTTATGTTTTTGGAAAATACCCTTGCAATCCCACAGCCTATAGGTCCATAATCAATTAAGCGTTCTCAACCCCTGCAATTAGTGGCTTTCATACCTTGAACAAAAAAAAACTTTAAATTTAGCATGCTCTAAAAGGGGGGAGAGGTCAAAGCTGGAAAATTTTCTTATCCACCTGTCAAAAATGGAAAGAAACAGTTTTAATTCTGCGGTTTTTTTTTTCATGGATGTGTCCTGGTTCCCAAAGGATGGAAATTGGGGAAAACGTATGAGTTTCTTTACAACTCCACACAGAAAAGGGCTGCTGAACTGAAATGCTGGGGTTTGAAGTCAGAACAATCTGGGAACATGAGTGGAGAAACCAGTTAAAAACAGATGATCAACTCAAACAGTTTCTTGCTGAAGCTGATTTTCCAGAAGCCATAGAACCCAGAGATGCACTCTTTGGGGTGTACAAATGCAGTCTGTCTGTATTACAAGCCTAAAGAGGGTGAGGAGATAAAAATTTATTTTACCAGCCTATACCCCTTTGTCAACAAAACAAAAGACTATCCTTTTGGCCACCCCAAAATCATCTATGAGAAGTTTCAACCACTCTCAGAGTACTTTGGCTTCGCCAAGCTTAAAATACTGCCCCCTCGTGGGCTTTTTTTCCCGTTCTTCCTAGAAAGTGGTGGCAAACTGTTTTTTTGGCTCTGTGCAACTTGTGCAGAATCCCGCCAGTTGGACCCCTGCAATCACACAGATGAGGAGGGGGCCCTTGGTGGGAACCTGGTGTACTGTTGAACTGAAAGTGGCTATGAAAAGGGTTACAAAGTGATGAAAATCTATGAAGGTGGCTTTTTAAAAAAACAGGAACAGCTCCTTTTTGAACAGTATATTAAATTACATCTGCCCCAGAAACAGGAGGCTTCAGGGTACCCCCACTGGTGTGTAGTGAAAAATAAAGATAAATATAAAATGATTTTCATGAAAAGGAGGGGGTGTTTTTGCGCAAGGAAGAAATTGCTGTGAACCCTGCAAAGAGACAAATTCCAAACTGTTTTTAAATTATTGGGGGAAAAATTTGGGCAGAGAACAAACCACTAACACACAAGTGGTGGGGGATCCATGGGTTTTTCCCCCCTTTTATTTTCTGACACTTACAAAGTTTCAATTTTTAATTTTATTGATAGGAGGCTGTGTGCGTGTCGTGGAAACGTTCTGAGGACCGCATTACAACCTCAGGTAGAAAGAATGAGTTCATAGCTTGCTTTACCACAGCTTACGTTTGCCTTAACTCTACCAATTGTTAGATAAGCTTCAAGACAGAATTCTGTACCACGATACAGACAGTGTGATATTTGTGGTGGGAGGAAATGGCCCCCTTTTAGGAGAACGGGGACCTCACCAGCGAAGTCCCTCCAGATAATTTTCACAGAGTATTGTAGCAGGCCCTAAAAGATGGGTCAAGTTTTCTGGTGGTACAGCTTGCATGAAGGTCAAAGGGATTACCCTGAATGTTGCTAACTGTGAAAAAATTAATTTTGACAGTTTTAAAAGATCTGGGTTTGACTCGCCCAGACAGAAACAGAGAAGGCACTATGAGATAATTGTGCAGCAGCCAGGTATTGTAAGAAATAAGCGTCAATGGACTATCCATACAAAAGAGCTTAGGAAAACTAAAGGGTGGTTTATGACAAGAGGGTCATTACTGAAGGGTTTAAGACTCTCCCTTATGGTTATTGAATATGGATACACGCGGGCAACATCCCTTTTCAGCCATTCTAGCAGGACCAAGCAACTGTGGGAAAACTTTTTTTGTAAAAAATATGCTGGATAATGCGGGGTTTGTTTTCTGTGTTACCTAAATTTTCTGTGGTGTATACTTTGGAACCCTTTACAAAAATTCTTAAAAATATCCCTTTATTCAGTTTGTAGAGGGTTTCCTGATAAACTTGATAATAAAATTTTTTACCCCTCAATAAAATAAACTTCTTGGTGATAGACGATTTGATGCTGTCTGCCTTGTAATAGTGAAGTTGAAAAAGCCTTTACCCATATGTCACCCCCGGAATTGATTTTTTTCATCACACAGAATTTTTTTGAAAGGGAAAAAAGCTCCGCACCATAGCTTAAACGCAAAATACATGGTGCTGTTTAAAAACTCAAGGGATAAATTACAAATTGCTACGTTGGCTCTAAATGCCCGGGAAAATCAAAGTTTTTCATGGAAGCATTTCATGCTCAGCAAGGCATATGGCTACCTTGTCATAGATTTACAGGCTACTACACCAGAATTTTAAAGGGTTTACGAACCGGCCTTTTCCCCCAGATGGCCTACAGTATACACTGTGAAGAAGGGTCAAGCTGCTTACAAAAGGGCTCCCCTTTAACTCCTTTCCAACTATTGTTTCCCCTCCCCTTCAGGTCAACATGTCTGGGTGTGTAGAAAGAAACCTATCTCTTTTAAAAAGCTATTAAGATCCCCCCATCCCAGAGGAAAGCCTTTTTATGCACAGCTTAGATGACCTGGTGGCAGCCATTTCAGAAATAGCTCTCAATACTTTAAAAGGCAACATTCCTCTATCTCCCCACCAGGTACGTGTTTAAAAGAAGCCCCATTAATAAAAACACTGGGTAACAGGAGAGTCTCTCTGAGAAGAAAAAAGTACTTGGTAAACAGGGGGGGTTTTTTCCCCCCTTTTTAAGTTTTGCTGTTCCCTTAATAACGATTTTTAGCCAATCACTGATGGAACATGCAAAAAAGATGTATTTGGCCCCTAGCCATCAGCTAGAGCAACTAAAGGGGTCATTTCCTAAGGAGGAAACATCAGAACTAAGGCCATTTATACCCTGGATGCTGAGATGCAGAGGATTCTTCAGAGGACTGACTTAACAGAAATAAAAAAGCTAAACAATACGAGGCTTTGCTTCAAAAGTATTTAACACATGTCAGGCGGAAGGAAACAGAAAAAGGGAAAGGGCCCAAACCCGATTCTCCTCATCCACGGCAGTCATCTCAAGTGTGGAAAGCCTAAACCCGAAATTTCCCCAGCCGCAGCAGGCATCTCAAAATGTTTTGGAAAACTCCTTTTTCCGCTCTTTCAAGAAGTTCTGGAAAGCCTGCCTGCTAGATACAAGAATGCAGCAAAGGTGTTGTTAAAGAAAATGAAGCAAAACCAAATATTTTTTCATGGGATGACAAAGGCTCATTTTTTAAAAGGGGGAAACCCGGGAATGGGCTCAAATATGCTGGATTTGGTCAAAGGGGATTCTAGAACCGCCTTACCAGCCAAACACACTCCAACAGGTTGGGGGGTTTTTATGAGGGCCATGGCGAAATAAATGTTCCATCGTCTGTAGTGGGGAATCCTGCCAACAGAGAAGTTTTGGACAACCTAAAGAATCCAAATGCATCCACGCCGCGCTACGCACACCCTACCTCTCCCGCAGGACTTTGAAAAAAAAGAGACAGACTAGCACTCCTCATGGCTCCACTTATGATTCTGCATGTTTTTTAGAAAAATAAATAAATAATAATTAAAAAATATTTTGCCGTCTATGACTCTTGCTTTGCGATAAAAAAAAAAAACCCACATACACAAGAAATTCCTTTTAAAAACCCTTCCTAGAGGGTATGTTTATTGGGAAGATTGCCTGTGAAAAGCACTGCATGTTGTACACCCCGGGCAGGTTGAAACATGTTTGGGACAAGCCTGGGGATGTTTGATACATGCCTGAACATGTTTCTCTTTGTTTTTACATAATCTACCACCATTTCATCGTTTCTTTGCAGATCATGAGAATATAAGTCTTGAATATTTTTAAATGTCAGTCCTTTACAGCGGTGCTGCAGAAAAAACACACAATGGTATCCACAAACCACAGAGTCTGGGTCTTGCACCTGTCTGGGTTGAAAAATGGTTTTGCTGGCATTTTTTCTTAAAAATTTCATGATGGTTTTAGGAAAGAGAGGGTATTGGAGGGTGTCCATAGGAGTCAAAAAATTCACCAGACTTTTCTTCTGTTAAGTAGATAGCTAGCCAGTGTTTCCAGGGAGATTTGAGGGTGGGTGTTTATGACTAGGCAAAAACTTTTCAGCTTCTCTAGGGAGCATGTCACAAGGGAAGACTCCATAGAAAAGCTTGGGTACGGATTTGAAGAAAGGATGCGGCTTAATTGCAGGCTGTCCATCTTTCATATATCAAAAAGGACATTTCTCCTGTGATTTATCTCTATACATTTTAAGACAGCATATACGATCATATTTACTGTAGTGGGCAAGGGCCTGGCAAATCGGAATTCCACTTTAGGTTTCCAGTTTTGATAAAAAAAGGATCCCCGCCTTCCTGATCTGGAGTAAAGGGCAAATGCAAAAAGGGATAACCCTCGCATATTCCTCACGGTTGATAAAAGAGACCGGTTTTCAACGCTTGCCAGCAATCTGCACCAAACTCATGTATTCTCTACACAGTTTCCATCTTCAAAATTGGGTTGAAAGGTTTTTTTGGGATCTGCTCTCCCTAAATATAAGGCCGCAAAATTGATGTGATAATGTTTAAAGTTAAAAGGGTTTTTGTTGTAAAAACCCCTAAGGCATCATTATAACCAACCTATAACCACCTGTTTGGGGAATTGGCCCAAAAAAAGATTTTCCTATGGAACACGGGTTCCTCTGGGATGCTGAACACTTTATGCTTAACGGCCACAGGGTTTTAGCATTGCATGTCAGTAGAGCTTCTGCATGACCTACCGGACTCCTTGCCCCTTCACCTTCTTCCCAAAAAAGGGGAAACTGATAAAATTTTACTTTTCTGGCTGTTTGCTTCATCAGTCATTAAGATGAAAGCATCTTTGTTGGGGAAGTTTAATTTTACGTCAACTCCATTTAGCAGCAATTTTTCTTGGAAAAACAGGGCGGTGTGGAGATGCCCCCGGGGGGTTTTTCCTTTCAACTTTCAGCTGTCAGGTTTGCTCTTTTTAAAAAAACCCTGATTATTCCCTTCCCGATTCCGTTCATTTCTCCCGCCTATTTTGTAAATAAACCTGCAGAAAATTTGGGTTGCAAGGGTGTCTTCGCTTAGTTTAAGAGATTCAATAAGGGTTGTAAGGATAGCAGTTGTTGCTCTGGCTGATGGAAAGATCCCCCAAAATCACATCCAGCTGGTAAAAAAAGGCATTGGATAATTCACAAGCCCTACTTCAGCATCTCGGGGAATGTTTGTATTATCTTCCTTAACAATTTTTAAAAGAAATATAAAGGAGAAATCATTAAGGTCATAAGTCTTCGCCACTTCCTGCTATAAAAAAAAACTGGGGGAACTACAGAGCTGTCAGTGGGGGCACCTCAATATACAAACTTCTCTGATATTTCTGTGTGGGCCCAATATAAATATCTAAATTTAGATTTTTTCATTCTTCAGAGCCACTGTGTATAAAAAATGATTTGTTTAAAATTTTTCTGCCCCAACTGGTTTGCCCCTCCTGCTCCTCCTCTTTTTACGGCTTCCGGTTTGAGTTTTTTTCTTCCCACGCGCTTCCTTTTTAAAGGGGTCGAGGAGGACCTATTAACCTCACCCGTGATGCTTTTCTTTACCCTTCCTCCGTTGAACATCATCAGGCCTATCCCTTGTGGAGGTGGGGTTCATTTTATTTTTAACTGCCTGAGTCACTTCACCGGCCACATCTTTTGCAATATTATGAACACAGTTTTAAAGGGGGGAATGTGGTCAGGCCTCTTCTCAAAAATGGAACTGCTTTTCTGAAAAGGCTTCTGAAAATCCCACCAAGCCCAGACCCATACATAACAGGGATCCCCTGATACCCAGGAAGCCCATTTCCTGTCTGGGCCCTGTAATAATCTCTATAAAGGGCCGGGTCACCATGGGTTTCAGGATCACCATCTTTTAAAAGGTTAGTTTCCTGGGGAAGTGTGCTTCCAAACACCTTCCCAAAAGGGAAAAAGGGACTTTTTTGGGCTGGTTGTCTTTATCTCTATGGTGTGGTGTCTATGTGATGCTTCCAGGGATGTAGTGAGGTTTTTCTAACCAATATTGACACATTGTTTTTGCCCCTGCACAACCCAACCAGCAAAGGCACAAAAATCCCCCCCCTGATGTTCCAATATCTGTGTAAATATATAAGGTGTTGAAACCCCCAGTGATGTCTGCTGCGAAGGGTGGATTTTTGGGTGCTGATTTTAGGTAATCCTAATATGTGGGCTAGTTTCCTCCAGTTAGGATTTTGTATGGCCCATTTAAGCCTAACCTTTCTGGTCACTGGTGTAATGTAAAGCACTTCGGGGGGGCAGGTGCTGTTATCAGGTTGTTCATGTTTTCCAACAGTTAGGAACACTGGAATAATAGCCACGTTGCAGGTTGAAGGGCCATGTTTCTTCTCACTTGCAATCACAAAATTTTCTAGAATTTATAGTATTCCAAGTCGTGGATACTGTATTTGCTAAACCCCTTCCCAGGCCCCCGGAAATTCCAGGGGCCTGTAAAGAGAAGAAAACTTAAGTTGTTTTTTGGAAAAAATGTTGCACAGGCATTGCTGGGGAGTGTGACATAAAAAGTTTTATTTTTTTTTTCCCCGGTTTTAAAAGGTTCAACTTAGAAGCAAGCACCCAACTGTTAACTCCCACCTTAAACCCTTTCACTAGGTGCTGTTTCTCTTACCCCGCCCTTTAGTGGCTAGGTCTTTTTAATCCTGTACACTTGGTCCTGTTTTTATTAACCTTCTGTAACTCTTAGGATAAAAGCTCCCCTTGCCTCCCCGTGATAATCTTTTTGCAGGAACACTGGTCTATTTGTACTTCTATGATTTGGGCCACAATAAATACTTCTGTAGTGAAGTTTGTTCATAGCCCTTGGAAAAACCCTTTTCTTTTAAAATCCTCACATGATCTCCTTTTTTGGGGGACGGAAATCCTTTTTGTTTGGGTAGTCTTTCCAATTCTGTTTTTCCCCACTGCTAGAAAATTTGGGCTCATTAACATCTGCAGGCCTCGCTTTGATTGTTCGGTGAAAACTTTTATTTTAATTTTTTTAAACAGGGGAAGCACATCAATATAGGTAAAAGTTTATTAGCCGTGAAATACCTCCACATTTTTGTTTTTAAAGTTCTATTAAATGTTCCACAACCCCCCCTTTACTTTTATTGGTAACAAAATGATGAACCCCATGCTTTTTTAATAACCCCTTCAGCCTTATTTAGAAATTCCCGGGCCCCATATTGTAATTTTAGGTTTTTTTCCACTTGTGTAAAATGGTGTTAAAGGCTTTGGACACTTTTCTACCAGTTTTCTCCTTTAAAGTAAAGCCCAGGCGTATTTAGATAAATATCTATGATGTTAAAATATATTATATCCTTTGTTGTATTTAGAAAAATGATATTAAAAAGATAGCCTGCCACTGAGAATCCACTTTAGTACAATAATCTTGTTTTCTTAAAAAGAGTTTTTGCTGGTCTGTGTAGTGTATAAACATTTCCCAGAAAGCCATTGGGGAACCTCCCCCCTCCTTAGTTTTTGGTTCTGTTTTTTTGGGTTCCTGAAAGAGGGGGTTCACTCCCCAAACCCCCAAATTCCCCTGGTGAATAATATATATCCCTTTGGATTTTTTATGCCCTGCCATTTTTCCCCGCTAAAAAAGTTTAACACGCAGGCATAATACAAACCATTTTTATTGCTAGAAAGACAAGAAATACATGTTCACTCCTCAGGAGTCGGTGGAACATTTACAGTCACACAGCTCTTGTCAGGTTGTTTCTCAGCAATATAGCTCCAGGTCTTCCTGTGTGGAAAACAAGGGGAGAGAAATACTATAGATAATTTTGGTGAGGGGGGCTTTAAAACCTATTCCCCTTTCTTCTTGGCAGTTGGTAACCCACCCATAATATAAAAATAAAATAATAAAAACTTTACCTTTTAGCTCTCATACCTAATCAATTTTCCCTGTTCCATTCATCTCCTCTTCAAAGCAAGGTTTGGGTCGGGGTCTCCCACCTCCATCGCCTCTTCAGTCTGAGTGGCTACACCATCCACTTATTGGGCTCCGGGGGTATTGGGGAAATTTCCCCTTTTCCCCATCCTCTGGATAACTCTTTTTTAAAATTTCAACGGCAATCGCATTCAAGAAATGGGTCTTGGTCAGCAGTATCCATACTAGACCGTGGAGCGTGCGTTTTTAGGGTCATCAAATTAATGCCTTTAGGTTAATATCGAAAGGCGAAAGAGGCCAAGTAAGCGCGCAGGACCGCGTGCGTTTTTAGGGCATTTAATGGCGACGGTCTTCTAGGGTTTAATTTCAAAGGGGCAAGAGGCATAAAAAACCCACAGGACCATCATACCTTGGGGAGGGGCCTCTCACATTCCCTTGCCTATAGGGAGTACCCTCCCTGTTGTTCCCCAGGACTTGTCCGGGCATGCAACAAGGCCGCTTTCTCCCCACGATATATCTTCCCCCGGGGGCCCCCCCAGGCCCGGGTTTTACACACGTGCTTTTAGGGGTCCAATGTCCCCATTGGTCGAGGGCGGTGGGGGGGTATTAGGGGTAAGGCCCCCCTGGACCAATGGCAGCGCGAGTGGAAGTCGCCTGTGTTGGGCCGCGGGATCAGGGGGTCATGGCTGGGGGCCCCCTGGGAAACCCCGTTTAGAAATACCCCCTTGGAGGCTTTGGGCCAGTGGGTGGGCAGGGGGGCGCCCCCTTTCCATGCCCGCCCTAGTACTTGGGGGGGGAGATTATAGGTGGTATTTTTTTTACAGGTCATAAATAATCACTTTTTACAGGTATAAATCAATCTAATCTGACAGGTGTAAAAAATAAATTGAGGGTCATAAATCACTTTTGACAGGAGCTACACCTCCCTACTACTCTCATGCTTCTTTTTATATTTGGAAATTCATAAGATTTCATGTCAAAAAAGTAAGAATGGTTTCATCGTATAAAAGAGTCCCACCTAAGCTGGGTTTCTTTTAATTAAGGTGGACCAAAAAGGCACCCATAATTTAATTTCCCTCTGGGTTTTTTATTATCACCCAAGGGAAGGCTGAGGAGGTTTTCATGGGATTGACACCTAAGCTTCAGCTGTACCCTCATGAGTTTACTTCTCCTTTCGCCCTTTCCCGGTAGTGCCACTTAAAAAGGGTTTGTGAAATAAAATGGCCTTTTTTAACCCAATTTTTTTGTTGCTTTTTATTTTGTTATTTTATATTGATCATCAGTTTTCTGAAAAAAAACCAGTAGCCATCAAGCAATTTCATTAGTAGGATGAATAATTCCCTTTAAACCCGCCCCCCTAACAGTGTGATTTCAGCATTTTTTACCTCTGCATTTCCTAAACATTTACACACAGGATTTTGAGGCAAAGTTTCTTATAAACCTTGTCTGTCAAGTATTACAATATTATGGACTTTTTTTTTAAACTGGGTTTCCAATTTAAAAAAATAAATTAAACAAAATGCAATTTTTTGTGTTTTATACCCCCTGTCTCTGCCTTCCTAAACACTCGAGCAGACTACTGCTTTTGTAACCTATTGGATGATTGTGTGCGCGCTCACCAGCTGTACCTCAAGTCTCTCCAGCTGCAGTTTTTAAAAAAACAGTGAATTAGGTTTTCATTGCTGTCTCATTTTCATTATGTGGTAAAAGTAACGGGACTGAAAAATAATCCATAAAAACCCCATTTCAAAACATGAGATTGACATAAATGAATGGGACACAGGTTTTGTGGTTTTTTTTGGGGGGATTAAATATGCTATGTAATATGCATTCAATATAAAGTATTAAACGGTGAATGAAACAATGTAAATTATTTTTATTGCTTCAGCAAAATGGAATTGGGCTTCCTTTTAGGGCTGTGGGATATACAGAGTTCCCTCTGTCTCACTGGCCCAGTTAAGTCTAAAAACTGTTACCCATAAACCTCTTCTCATCTACCTGTTGGCCTAACTAATGCATAACCGGCTATCCACCTTTATTTTTGCCCAGGGGTCCCTGTTTTAGCAGCCACTATTTCTTGGTCGACAGACAGGCCACTTTCCCCACTAGACTGTTATAGCACTATGATTCCACTTTTAACATCCTATGGAATCCAGGGGGGTTTTCCGTTTCGGAGGGGCCAGCTGGTGCGGAAATGGTGTAGATTCTATTTCAAAGGCATTTGTTGGAGACATTTAAAGCAGGTGATGTTCTTAGCTTTGACGTCTATGGTGGAGTTTTTAGGTGGGGGAAACAGAAATGATTTGGATGGCGATTGCACAGCATCGACTGCATTGCTTATTTTTCTAAAAAAAGCGGAATGTTCCAGCAGTTATTTTCCACCCACATGTAAATGCCCCTAAAATTTCATATGATTCAGGCTTATACTTTATGGAAACACTTGTAACTGCCCGTGACTACAAAGGTACAGCAAAAAAAGGGGGGGGGCGTGAGTGCGGAAATTTTTTCTAATGAAGACAGGTGAAAAAAAACTTCTGTTGGAGAAGAAAATTTTTTAGGGGTCAGCTTTCCCCTCTATTTTATGAATCATAAATCATGAAAATTTAGAGTTGGAAGAGACCACACAGGGCCCTCCCGTAAACCCCCCGCCATGCAGGAACACCCTCAAATAATCCCAAATGGCCATCAAGCCTCTCTTAAAAACCTCCAAGGAAGGAGACTCCACTACACTCCGAGGCAGCAGATTCCACTGCCGGACAGCCCTGACTGTCAGGAAGTTCAGGTGGAATCTCCTTTCCTGCAGCTTGAATCCATTGCTCCTTGTCCTGGTCTCTGGAGCAGCAGAAAACAAGTCCCCTCCTTCTTCTACGTGGCATCCCTTCAAATATTTAAACATGGCTATCATGTCCCCTCTTAACCTCCTCTTCTGCAGACTAAACATACCCAGCTCTCTAAGTCTATCCTCATACGGCATGGCTTCCAGGCCTCTCACCATTTTGGTCGCCCTCCTCTGGACTTGCTCCAGCTTGTCAATATCCTTCTTGAATTGGGGTGCCCAGAACTGGACACAGTATTCAAGATGGGGTCTAACCAAAGCAGAGTAGAGTGGTACCAGTACCTCCCTCGATCTAGACACCATACTCCTATTGATGCAGCCAAGAATTGCATTGGCTTTCTTGGCTGCCGCATCACACTGCTGACTCATGTTCAGCTTGTGGTCTATGAAGACTCCTAGATCCCTTTCACACGTACTGCTATCCAGCCACGTGTCCCCCATCCTATATTTGTGGATTCCATTATTTCTGCCTAAGTGTAGGACCTTACATTTCTCTCTGTTGAATTTCATTTTGTTCGCCCTGGCCCAGCTCTCCAATCTATTTTTATCCTTTCCAGTTTGCTCACTGGACTGGATCTGTTTTGGGGGGAAACAGATGCCTTTGGGATGATTTCCCACCTTGTGGATACCCTCAGGGCAGGCCCAACTCAGGGGCCCACCATTATTGTCTCAGTCCCAGGTGGCCATGGGGAAAGTATCGTGGCTTCTGCCCCTGTGGATCCCAGTTAAAGCCATCCCACAATGGTGGGCATCCTTGCTTGGTGAGTAGGTTGTCTGATGTTTGTGTCCATGCCCTATGCTATGCCAAGGTTCTAAAAGATATAACCAATAAAATTGTGGTCATTTCAATATGTATCAATGGAGGTCTTTTCATCCAAACTCTCCTCATAATTTTATAAATAGAAGCAGAACTCTAGAAAATAGATCTTCAATCTGGCACTTACTTACTTTTGAGCAGATAACAAGTGTGTATTGATGTGACATTTTAAAAACAACACAATGAATAAGAGTGAAGTTACTTTACTCATTTAATGAGTAACGCCATCTACGTAGTCACTTCCTTACTTTTTAAGTTGCATTTTGGCAGGGATTTTCAAGGTTTGTTTGTTTGTTTGCTTGCTTGCTTTTTTTGGTCATTCTCTTATCATACTGGGTCATACTGGTTGAGGGATTGTGGGAGTAATAATCTAGAATGTAACTTTTCTAAACCCTGGGTGGGCTGGCTTGCAGAGGACCGTGACCACTTCCCCAATATGTGGCAGCAATCACGGGAACCTCCTTGTCTTCTGCTAAATTGGAGTTATGTCAGAGTAAGCCTCCACAGAGCTGGAATCATACGCTGTTGTTTTAAATTCTCTCTGGCCTGAGGCTTTTGCTGTGTTACAGGCCCACATTCCAAAGCTCTTTCCATCCAGTTTATATTTCAACAACAAACAAATCTTTTATAGTCTGCTAGAAAATAAATGTTGTAATTCAGGAAATGCATCACAGGTCTTGTTCAAAAGACTTGAGAGTCAGAATGACCTAGGCTCAAAAACCTCACTTGGTGATATCCCTTTTCTGGTTTAAAATTCCTGTCTGATTTTATTAATACAAAACTTTTTTCCCCCTGCAGTCATGTTTAATGAACAACTGCACATTCATCAGGCTGAGCATCCATGAAATTATCTAAACTCTATACAGCCTCAACCAAGTAAGGAAGTTTTCTTTCTTCTCATACTTCTTGAAAGTTTTGATTGTTTTCCTTCTGTTTAATATTTTATTATATAAAATTAAATGCTTTTAATAAAGCCTATTTTTACAACTATCAGTGATATCTTTGTAAATCCCCTATCTAGGTTTTTAATCTTTACTGCACTTTAAAACTACTCTTTCCCAAGGGACTGGTAATACAAAGAAAGAAGAAACATATGTGAAAAGAGACATAATTTTAACCATTTTTATCATAAGCTGAAAAATATTTAAGAATTGCAGGTGTTTGCAAGCTGTGCTCTAAGGCATAGTGAATCTTGTTTTTTGAAGTTTACAAGCTCACATTTTCGCTGTATATAACTAAGGCACAATGTTTGCTCATATATATTTGATGTTTATTCACTTCCATACTAAAAATAATAATCCGTTCAAATTGGGAGTATAAATAATAAAAGGATTAAGAAAATCACGGTTGCCATTGCATCTGCCAAAGGTTGCAGAATATGCAGCTTGAAGGATAAATCTCACAGACAGGAAAATTACTAAAAAAAATTGCCAGTAAGCTACATGGCTGCTAAATAGCTGGAAATCTTTTGTTAATTACATCTGTGTTAAAAATAGAAAGTTTATTGCATTTACATTAATTCTAATTTAGTGATTTTGTTGCGTATCCACACTATAAGTCTTATGGAAATGAAAAATCCAATCCATGATTTTACTTCCTCCTCTCTCTCCCCTTCCCAGTACAATTTCTGAATTTGAAGAAAAAGGAAACCTCATTTCTCACCGACACTCCCACTGAACAATAAAGAGTTAGGTTAAAAATAAAGATCTATGGAGGAAGGATACAAGAAACAATTTTGTATAAATATAAACTAAATGCCACCCAATAATCACCCCCATTAATGGTGCCCAGAACCACACCATCTCCATCAACAATAACCTAAAACTGGAATGGGCAACTATGCAGGACGCAGGGCCCAATTTTTGTCCCTATCGCCTGCCCCTTATGGGCCACATCATCACATTCAGGCATATTGGGAATGATGTCATGTCACTTCTTGCTAGCATATGAGCTGATTTTTTGTTTTGTTTTGGTCATTTTAAAAAGCTTTTTTTGAGGGTTGGCTGGGAGACGTAAACTTGCATTTGCTCTCTCTCATAGTGCTTGAAAACAGTGAAGGGAAAAAATAATTTGCAGGGAGGAAGTTGGGCAGCTTTGGAGTCTATCAGGGGAACTCTGGGGCTACAGAATTGCATTTGTGACACTTCCCCACCCCTGTTCTAGAGGGATATATCTTAGATTTTTTTTTTTTTAATAGAAACAAGTGTCTTGCTTTAAATATGAAATCCTTGTTCTGCCTTAAATCCCAGTTCTGCCTCAAAAGAACCCAGTCTTCAGGCATGTTATCTGTGGGCATTTCCACCCTACACTGTTATAGTGCTATTATTCCACTTTCCACATCCTATGAAATCCTGGGGTTTGTAGTTTAGGGAGGGGCATTTAGAATTCTCAACCAGATTGCTCTTTGGCCTCTGTGAAATACAAATTCCACAGGATGTTGAAAGTGTATCTTTTCCCTGTCTTCACAATCTGCTGCACTGAAGGCAGGATAGAGAATCCAAGAAAACCCTACATAGGGAGGAGAACATTTCTGAGTTGGCTGCACTCAGATATCTAGAGATTGCATCCCAAAAAGAATCTGTTTTCCTCTGGGCTTCAATATGATCGATCCAGCTTTTAAAGGTCCCATGTCTTTGGCAGTTGTTTATTTACATAAGACCCATCACTGTGGATATCATCTGTATCACTGGAACTTTTCATTTTAGCCTTCACTGAGACTTCTAGCATAGATCCAGGAGAGAAAGTCCTATGTAAAGGGTGAAAGAAGTCAGGAAATGGATTTTAAAAAAAGGTATCACATAATGCATTCCTCCTTGTTTATAATAACAGCTGGTTACAAAAAGGTGGAGGGGGGCTAGATTATTATTTGCTGTTACATCTCAGTGAGCCACTGCTGGGAAGAAAACAGAATGCTGGATTACCTACATTCACTCTGATGATCCTTCAGAAGTGATCCTGTCATCTAATCTGCCCTGTTTATCTGCCATCCCACTTTGAAGCAAGGGTGGCAGGAAGAAGATTCTTATCCTCTTCATGGCTTCTTCATGGCTTTCATGCACACTTTTGAATGACAAAAGATAGAACTTGTATGGTTCAGGTTTATTTTCCAGTATTTTCAACCTGTCTTTCAGAAGGCACATAGTTGTCAGCAGTTATTCCATGAACATGGCATCCTCCTACTATAGGATGTCTATGGACAGGGCTAATGACTTCCACATACTCCTGTACCACTAGATGTTTAGATCCTGTGATCCTGCCCAAGGAGCAAGATGACATCCACTTTTTCTGGCACGGTAATTGCTTTGGAGCGTCAAATGTCAAATTTGGTTTGGAATCTTCAAATAAATACCACAGTGGTCACAGATGTATCTGTCATTTTTTGTTCAGGCCACCTTTGAACTCCCCCCCTGCCCAACTTCTTTCTTACCTTCCTGGGCTCTCTCTTTCAATTCTTTTATTGTCTATAGCCTAAATATTATGGTTAGTCCCAAGCAGAGTAGATGTATTGAATCAATGGTAACTTGGAAAGTCAATTCTTGTGTACATTCTGTCGAAACTGAGGGGGGTGAATGATGGGATTTAAGCATACTGCACTGAATCCTCCCTCATACTGCTGCACTCTGAACAAATGTGGCTCAGAGGCAAGCAAAACAAACATACAGCAGAGTTAGAAAACACAGCCACAAGAAGCTTGGGCAGCAGAGTGTAATATGCAGCACTAGCTCTGACCCCAAACTACCCACTAGGAACACTAGCACACAGTGTTGTCATCCAGAAATACCTAGAGGCTTTTATTCTTTCAGTTCCAATATCTACATCTGTACAGCAGGATTCGCAGATCCTCCAACAAAGGTTCAGCACTCCATCATCACATTAGGCAGAGGTATGCTCGGACAGAACTCCAGCAAGAGTCAGGGAGACCGAGAAAAAGCCTGTCAGAGTTCACCTCTTATATACATAGGGACCATGGCTGATGTAACCCCTTCCCAGGATTGCATATCACTATGACTCAGCCTTACTGTCCCATGGGGATTACCTCATGACTTCCACAATCATTCCCCAGGTGCTTTCCCAGATGAGCATCAAAAGTATTTTCAGTTAGGGCAAAAGTCACAGCAATCTTTTCCCAACATATTACATTGATTCAATGGATCTATTTTAGTTGGAACTAACAATATGATTCAGACCTATGTGTCCTTATCACTTTCCTTCTCCAGCATCCTGTGACCTCTTACTTTTATCTCTCTATTCCATCTCCTATCCCCTGTTTAGGTTCTCACTCTTTCATTTCTCCACATTTTCCTGATCTGGCCACTCTGCTTCGCCTCTTTCATCTTATACGAGCCCTGTCCACTCCTCCATGTGTCTCTAGTCCAATCTCCTATATTTCCCTTGCCTGTGTCCCTTTTCCCTTTCTATTAGGAGTTTACTACAATAGGCACTCCACATTTGCGAGTTTCACTTTCGCAAATTTGATTATTCATGGTGCCAGCTTGCCTCTCTCCCTTTCCCTGGCCTTTTGCCCAGGGGCAGGAAGGGGAAAAATCTTCACTCACTTGCACTTCTCCCGCCCCCCTGCTGGCAGGGCATGCTGGCAGCAGTGGCAGTAGCATGCAGGCAGGGAGATTGTCCCTTACCTGCATTCTCCCCCTCCTCCATTGGGCCTGCGGGCAGCAGCCAGCAGGAGACTGCACGAGAGAAAGATCTTGCCTCTCCTGCACTTCCCCGCTTGTCGCTTGCGCAATCACACTGGGACCCATGGGCAGGAGCATGCAGAGAGGAAGATCTTGCCTCTCCTGCACTTCTACCACCCATCGCCCACATGATCATGCTGGCAGGGTGCGCCAAGAGGGTGCAGAGAGGAAGATCTTGCCCCTCCTGCACACCCCTTGCCCGTCTCCCACACAATCGCGCTGGGAGCCACTGGCAGGAGCACGCAGAGAGGAAAATCTTGCCTGTCCTGGCAGTGGTGGGCAGGAGGGTGCAAAGAGGAAGCTCTTCTCTCCCTGCCCTCTCCTGTCCGTCCTCACCCAGTCGCATGGAAAAAGGAAGGGAACATGAGCAGCAGGTAGGAGAGCACAGAGGAAAACCTTCCTTCTCCTTCACTCTCTGCTTGTCACCCTTGTTGAGAGCAGAAAAACAAGGCAGAGCACAAAGGCAACTAGCAGGAGGTTTTTTTTTCTCCTGCACTCTTCTGCTTTTTCACCAACTTGCAGCAGAAAGAATGAAGGAGGGGTGTGTGCTCACTGGGGAGGGGTAGTCGCATTTTTTTGACATTCTCTGAGCTTTTGTACGTGTATCTCTTGCAAATGTGTGTGTGTGGGGTCTATCATATATTTCTTCTCTCTCCCCCTCATTTTCTGTGCAGGCCTTTCTTTCCTGCACACACCTCTACATCACAGGTCTGGTGCATGACAATACTTCACTGAAGTCACAGGCTTCCTACTTTCATGTTCTTTGCTTTATTTGCACTCTTTCTCTATGCTGCTCCTACCCATCCACCATGGAGTGAAAAGATTCCAGTGAGGACAGTGGGGAAGCAGCAAAGGAGGAACAGTGGGCAATCAAAGATGCTTCCTGCTATATGATTCCCATAAAAATTACCTTAAAAATTAGATTGAATTACTTTGAGAGGGTAAAGTACTTCATATTCTGGCTTAGCTTTGCTTTTTAAAATGCAGATGGAAATTTAATTACATACAACATATTAAGTTCAAAATTCTTAAAGAAATCCAGTCACATTCTGCCATAAAGCCAAAACACATACATATCCATTTGACAATTGATGGATATTTGACCATTTAAATTGGATATGGGAGAAACAGTGGTACAGACCTGGTAGCTCTACCTTTCATAGGGTTTTGTATAAGAGGACACTCAAGTATTCTGCTTGGACCTCAAGATTTCCATTGGAAGCCTGTCAGCCATGATTTAGGGGTAAATGTGGGGAAAACTGAAATGCCCTCTAAAGATGGGCAATGTGAAAATATTCCCTCCACCCCTCATTTCTCCCTGCAGTTTATTGTGAGTTTCCTAGGTTCTTTTCAGGAAGTTAGGTTTACGGCAACCAATATTCTAGACCTCACAGCTTCACGATCTTTTGTTAGGGAAAACAGCCATATAACAACAGAAGAAAAAGCCTCCATAGAAAATGAATGCCAGACTATGCCAGCCGGTGGGTGCAATCCAGTTGATACTAATTAGTGTCTGGCAGCAATTACAGCCTCGCCTGTCTTTGTTTCCAGCTCTGGAGCCATCTCATGCCTCACCAGTCTGTTGCTGAGGGTTCAGCATAACTGAAGAAACCAGCTGGCCATCCAATGGGAAGAAACTAGGCATGGCCATTCTGAGTTTTTGGCACTCTGAAGCAAACCAAGCTCTCTCCTCTAAATGAATCAGTCTTTCATAGAGCAAGCATTCACAGCCCTCTTCAGTCCAGTGAGTTTGACTCACTAGGTCATGGAAACCTTATGTTAGAATCAGCCTGTTCTGTTTGGCAAATATTGACTTTTCACTGATGCTTTCGTTTTTCAGTCGAACCAGTGCAGCTGTGAGGTATTTAGCAGCTTGTTCAAGACAGGAACGGTGGAACAGCTGATTGTGCCAACGAAGTTATACAGAAAGAGAGAGACTCATCTGGGGAGAATGTAGAAAAGTGCCAATCTGATCATGCTTAAAAATCTTTTGGCTTCTTTAAACTTGGAATTTGGAATGGTGCGCTGTCATCATTGGTGCTACTATGTGCAAAGGGGTGGATTTTACATGTCTTCATGATTTGTTGTTCATGTTTATTCCTGTGTGATTCAGAGCCTTAAAAAAAAAAGACATGCATAAAATGGATTTTTGTATTGTGTTGCCTTTCACTGTTTCTTCTGAGCACAGTGGACATGTTTTGTTGACATGCCCGTTGTATGCAATGACTTCCTTTTGAGTAAAGAGTGGTTACAATTGTCCCCTTCCCAAATAAGTGTGCATGGGTACAACATGTATCTGTGTCTCTCTCTCTCATTTATTCAGTAGATTTTATTTTAAAAAGTCTTTCTTTGCATTTTATACCACAGTACAATATATTTTGTACCACAGGCCAGGACCTTGCAGTATTTCAGTTTTTTTTTTTAACTTAAATAACTATTTGGTTGATTCTGTGCAACGGAAAATTGTACAAAGTATAACTGAAGCATTTTTTAAAAAAAAAATGGTGTATAATTCTTTAAAAAAAAAAACCTCTAATGCCCATATTATGATTTGCACCCTGTTGGTAAGTTTTACCTAGAGCAGAAACATTCAATCAGCTGTTCAATGGTGAATCAATGCATATATAAGTATCATTGATTCAATGGATCTTCTTTAGTTAGGACTCACAGCAGGATTTAGGTCTATGCGTGATAAATCAATCACCTCTCTTGAGTCACTGCTTCTCATCCAACAGAGTGCATATGACTCAAAAGGAAAAGAAATTTGAAAACTCTGCTCAAAAGCTGCTTTAGGGGAAAGAAAAACTAAGTCTTTGTCCCTCTGCTACTTCTCCCCTGCAGGGAGTCAGAGAGAATTCAATATCTGAAAAGCTCCATGAATGCAAACCTGGCTGTTGTTTTGTATACCGCCATTCAGCTCCTGTGACTGTGTATTCTCTGCTGCTTGCATTTTGTACTGTGTATTCTGTGATAACAAGAACTGCCAACATTAACACTTCATGTCATCTGTTAGACACAGGGAGGAAGTGTGGAAGGCTAGGAGATGCATTAGCTCCCCCCTGAAAACTTTGGGGGGGTGAACCCCCTTCCAGAATTTTTTTTTTTAAATCTTCCAGATGCCCTGTGGATGCAAGTGGGTCATTTCTGTCATGTTTTCAGATTCCCCTAGTCCATTTTAGGCCCATGAGGGGCCTTCTTGAACCACTGGAAGTGAATGAAAGCCATTTTCTGTTTCAAAAGAAGACCTCTCCTGGGCCTAAATTAGCACAGTGGGGAACAGGGTTAGAGTGCCACCACCCCTTTCCACATCCACTCTGTCTGCGCTGAACAGAATCCACACTGGCACCAGACAATGCCAAACACCAAGGGATAAACAACCATCAATTACTAGAGCCTGAGACAACCAGAAACAGAAACATCAGGTCAACATAGCCAACACTGGTGTTAGTAATGAGGCAACGCCAGAGTAAATGTACTTAACATTAAAATTGAGGAGATGGGTTTATTTACCTAGAATGGGGAGAAAGAGTTAAGTGATTTACAACCCAAAAGACATTTTGGCAATATGTCCCAACAAGCAGTAAATAACAAAGAAATACCAGGGAAGATCTAAAACTTGCATTTACACTACAGAATGAAAGACTCCAGACAGGGTAGGTGCAATGGGAGACACAAGGCACTCGAACAGCCGCCTGTTGCACAGCAAGGAACATGGCATAGATGAGAAAAAGCTTTTTTTTTTAATGTTCCATTCCTTGGTGCAGTTAACAAATCGGAAGTCTCTGAACCTTCTAGGGCTGATATATAGATAACTTTTCACAATGGTTTGGTCAGCCAAAATTACTTTCACCTGGGAAGTCTCAGGCCAACCTTGATAGGCCAAAACACAGCATCACACAGGTGTTGATAATAATGAACAGTTTGGCTGCAAAGCTAAGGATGGCAATAAGGATGAGAACAGAAGCTGCTTTAACTCATTAAAAGCTGGTTTTACTGACAGGGAAGTTCCTATGTTAGACTAGGGGAGGGAAGACCAGTGTTCAACAGTTCAGCAACAAAGAGCTGGAAGCTTAACAGGCACCAATAAGATGGCCATATAACCTCTTGCGTGGTTCAAGTGATATGAGCAAGATTTGGTCCTGGGATTCTATGCACTTCTAGCTCTTCCTGTGGCCCTCATGCCCTCTAGACACTGTAGGTTTCTCAGATCACAGGGCCTGACCCATCTTCTCCAATCTTCAGCATAAAGAGGAGAAATCTCAGGGTGAGTTTGCTATTCAGAAGTGTAAAGATAAATCATTGAATACTAAGGTTAGAGTTATGCATGTCACTGTATTTCCAATTTGTATGTATGGCTGTGAGTGCTGGATAGTGAAGAAACCATATATGAAAGAAAATCAACTCATTCGAAATGTGGTGCTGGAGAAGAGTTATACAGCTACTCTGGACTGCTATAAAGACAAATGAATGGGAGCTAAAGCAAATCAAGCCCAAACTCTCCCTAGAAGCCAAGATAAGTAAACTGAAGCTGTCATAATTTGGCCATATCATGAGAAGACTTGATTCACTAGAAAAGACAACAATGCTTAGTAAGTTAGGAAAAGAGGAAGACTGTATTACATATGGAGAGACTCAATCAAAGACATATCCCTTAATCTGCAAGATCTGAGCAGGGTGGTTGACAATAGGGTGGCTTGGAGATTTCTTATCTATAGGGTCACCATAAGTCAAGATTGACTTGACAGCAGTTAACAACAACAATATTCTGTGCAACTGTTGCTTTGTGCATTATGTCTTGTAATGTTGCCAGAGTCTGCTCCCTGTGATATCAAAAAGTCTCATCTGTAAGTCCCAGGTTTTGGCTCTGAAATCTCAGGGTCTGGAGTACCCCTGACTTGGTAATGCTATTGGACAACCATTTTACTGATCTCTTCCAAATAGTGAATTGGCTCTTTTGAAAGCCACTATAGGCTTCAGCCCCATCTCTGTCATCCAAAATACCTGTTTCTATAAACCAGCAGTGGAGTTCTTGCCACTTATAGTTTCCCTTTTCAATTAATTTTGGCACTTTGGACAATCCCCAAAAGCCCTGGGATAGAGTTTTCCCAGCCCAGTTATAGCAGAATAGTTTGGTGGTCTTCTGTAAGAAGTTGCTCAGAAGTTGTTATTCCTCTGCATAACTTCAACATATGAACAGGGAAATGCTTAGCCCTGATGCCCACATAATAATTTTCCTTACCTGGGAAGCCACACATCTATTGAGAGCGGTTCCATGTAAGAAAAGGTTCTATGGGCCTTGCTCACATGCAGAACCTTCCTATTAAGAGGAACCTCTCTTCTCCAAACTTTCTAGCAATTACAGAGGGTAAGCAGCGGTGAAGTTCACATATTCAAGAAAGTTATGCAAGTAACCCAGTAAAAAATATTGAGAGATAATACAAATCTGGGAAGTTTGGAACAGGCACAAGATTGGCTCTGTGATGTCGTATGATGTCCACAGCAGTGGAGATTTTAGACCACACAGTCTCTTCTTGTTTGAGAGTAGCTGGTTCACTGAATGTTTGTGTCTGAAACATGACTACTTGCACATAATTTAAAGCAGCTCCTTCTGCCTGTTGAACTATGGAGCAATAGAAAACAAAAAGGACACTAGAGATGAAGATCTGGAATTAATAATTTTGTGGTTTAGGATGAAGAACACTGCAGAGGTAGTTTTATTTAGGCAGTTTTTCTGTTTCTCAAATGCTCTTTCATCAAAAGAGATATATGATGCCATATTTTGTTTTGGTGTTCCTAATATCAGACTTAGCTTAAACAGCTTTGAAGATGTGCAGTCACCTTTTCTGAGTTAAATTGAGGACTCAGTAAAAATTTATTGACAATTAGGCAGAAGTGCGGCACACTTTGCTGATGCTGAGACATTGATGAGCCCTTTAAAACTAATAGGTAAGTAGATATAGATGTTACAAGACAGGTATCTTGTGATGATGAGAGAGACCTCTTCAGTGTGGACTTCCTGTCTATAAAGCTGGTTTTTCATATTCAAGTACAGTGAGATGCAAGCTAGTCAAAAATCTCTCAAATCAACACGATTTCAATACATAATTGCATTTCTCAAAACTGAAGGGGGTACATTTTGACTCATTCATTTTAAGCCTCTTGCAGTGGAAAGTGTTGCAGATAAACATTGGAAGCAGCATGGATATCCTTGGAACTGTAGTTGTATATAGAGGTGTGTGAGATTCAAGCATGGCTGGAGCAAAAGGCTCACTGTTGTTTCATCAGGCACAAACTTCTGTCTCCAAATCCTGTTTGATGGCTAAGGAAGTTAAACTTAGGGCATTTCCTTCATGAGTCACTAGGTAACTTACATCATCCCTCATTATTGGCAATACTGCTGAAGGGTAAGGCTAGCTGAAGTCCAACAACATGTGAAAGACCTGCAGTGATTTAACAAACTTGGATATTTTATAAACTTAAGAAGAGCCATGCTGGTTCAGACACAAGTCTTATGTAGCATTCTGTTTCCCATGCAGAACAGCCTGGTTCTCGTGGGAAACCCACCAACAGAACACAAGTGCAATATTGCCTGGCAGATGTTCCAGAAATCCAGACTAGGATGCTCTTCCTTTTAATTTATGGCCATAGATTCCTAATAGTTTAAGGGTGGTGAAACTCTGTCTCACCAAATAACAGTATGCCTTTCAGTACTTGTTGCTGGGGAGCAGGAACAGGATATGGCAGTGCTGTATTCAGATATCCCTTGTGGCCCACCATGACTACTAGCCACGAATAATCTTATCTTGCATGATAAGCCCATCTAAGCCCATCCAAATAACAGGTTGGCATTGCATCCTACACCAGCATATTCCATAGTTTAAATATGTACTGTTTGAAGATATAAATCCTCTTACCTTTGCCCCATCTTCCTCCGTTGAGCTTCATTGGATGACCTTAGATTGTAAGATTATGAGAATGAGAGAATAAGGCCTCTCATCTGCCTCCTTTGCATCATGGAAAATATTATACACTTCTGTCATATCTTTCCATACCATTCTTGTTCCCCAGCAAATGGGGAGGAGGCTGCACCTCAATTTTAGTGGTCCTGTACCATCCCAAAAAATAAACAAACCAAGATGTACCAAGAGTGCTTGCTTTGTTTGTGTACTTGTTACTCCTGCTGCGGCACTGTTGGCAGGGACCCCTGATATCAATTTGATATCAAACTATTCGGCCGTAGCTTGACCTTTTCCAGCCACCCCACTCCACGTGTTTGCGAGGTTCTCCGGACAAGCACGGACACAGTGTGGCCGCTAATGGCTTTACTTTCCAGACCCTATTGAGGCCAGCAACTCAAGCCTCGCTCGTAGCTTCAGGGAACTTCCAACTGCAAACCTCACAATAGCGGCACGGCTCTCAGCCGAGCCAGTCCGTTAGACAGTACATTTACATAATGACCAAACTATTGTCGTCAAGCATTAAGCTCATCATGCTAAACTTGACCTCTCCAGATCCTTTGTCTAAATTTCCTTTGTTTTCACCTGGCATGCCATACCCGGTAGGCACAAACTCCTCTATAAAAGGTCCCCACTTTTGGGACTTCCTTTGACTACTTTGGACTTCCATCCCGCCTTGCTGCCGGTTGTCTAAGGAAACTCCCCTCAGCGAGCTCCGCTGAGCTTTCTTCCTTAGAACCCTGCTTCTCTCCAGGACAACGAGACCAGGTGTCGTATCCCCTATTCTCCCCAAACTTCTTCGTTTCCATTTCCAAGTTAGCTAGCATGCATGCATTGCTTTGATTGTTGTTTGTTCTTCAATAAAGCTGCTATTTTTGTTACTTTAAAACGTGCCTCGGACCTGAAGCCGTAGACATTGGGTAAAAGATCCTAGCTGCCATTACCCTGCCTCTTGTTTGGCTAAAGAGAGTGCTCGAGTTAAATTCCCCCAATTTATGTTTTTATTTGGCAATTTGGGCACCTCTCCCGGGACCCCCCAACATACAGGGTAACATACTGGTTAGTGCTGAGGGGTTACCTGCCATCTTGTAAACAAGGCACACATTGCTCACGTGCCTTGTTTTAGAAGCAAATTGTTTTAAAGGCAAATTCCAGATGTTTATTTTTCTTCCATTGAGCCAAATTTCAGAAGCAACACTGATGAAGGCATCAGGAAGTAGGCAAGACTATATGGAGCCCAAGGTTATGACTTGCTTTGTTATGAACAGGAGGAGCAAGTGAAATGTAGTCCAGGAATCATATACAGCCCAAAGCTCTTTTTTTGGTCCCCCTGCCCCACACCACAGGTGGATAGATTCAAGGAAGCCATGAGCCTGTGTTTGTAAGACCTGAGTAGGGCTGTCGATAACAGAGTTATTCATAGGGTAACCATAATCCACTTAATGGAAATTAACAACACCAAAGAGTCAGTGAGAAAGTCAATATCATGGCCAACATCTTATTAAAATAGATATAATACTTATTAAAGTACAATTAAGGTTCTTTTAGGTATAAATATAAGTGCAATGAGCCAGCATGATATAGTAGTTTGAGAGTTGGACTACAATCCTGGAGATCAGGGTTCAGTTCCCACTTGGCCATTGAAACCTACTGGATGACCTTGGATGCATCACACAGTCTTAGTAACTATCTGAAGATGCACAACAACCAATAAATGCAATAATTTATCAAGAATTGGTGGGCGGTTGCATTTGTTAGTTGTCAATGAAAGGAAATGGATTTGTTAGAAAGGAAGTTAATTTTTCATAGTGCTAATCAAGTATGAGTAGAGGATATTATTTGCTAATAATAAGTGGTTAATAATGAAACTAAATATAGAACATAAATGGAGAATGTATCAGAATGTTGTGTGTGTGTGTCTGTGTGTATTTTCATTCAAAGTCCTCTAAGGTCCTTCACTTAGGCCATGTTCCTTGGGTATATGGTCCTCAACCACTTGACCAACCTGAAGAGTGATCCCCAGCAATGTAGAAGTTACTCACTACTGGTGTATTGTGTGAGAGCTATATGTGAATGCTACTGAAGTGTAGTTGGATGCGAAAAAAAAAGTGAACATACAATGTGTCCACCAAGTAATTTTCATTTCTGGTGGACATTGCTTTATTACAAGTTCTTAGGAACCACAGCTTTTGTTTGGTAGCCACTGTTTACAATAATACTAAGATACTGACCACAGAGATGGTCATGTGAATATCAAGAGCATGAACAATGCTCTGTGAGCATTTGCCTTAAGAGAGATGCTGCTTGGAGGATTTGATTCCCAATGACTTGTATTTCTTGGGCCTATACCCTGACAATTGTACATCAGCAGTTGTCTGAAATTGGTGTTGGCTGCAGCTTCATTAACAGGAGTGGTTCTGAGGATTTGGCCCCTAAGTAAAAAAATAAACTTCAGATTCCTTATGCAGAAATATATAATGGACTTTTAAATTCAGGAACTCGTCTGTATCAACATGAGATGAAAACCAGAGCAGAACAATTTTCAAAATGCTTTGCTGGAATCCTGTATGGGATTTATGAATGCGTAATCACCATAGTTATGGTGCTGGGCATTAAATCCTGCCTTGACAACACTATAGATTCAAATCAATTGAAACATTAATGTTAGAAAGTTACAATTTTCAATGGTTCTCTTACAGACAGACTGCAGAGAGATTTAAAACGGATTAAAAAATTGTTTGATTTTGAGTTCATGAAATCAAATTTAGAGAAACAGGTTGGTTCGGATGATGAACATTTGATTGGTAAGATGTACAAACTTTTGTTAAAACTAGAAGTGGAAGAAGAAAATGTTGCTCACGATATACAGTGGGAACCATGGGAAAAAGGTGGTTGGAGGAAATTAAATTTACAGTATTTTACTATCTGAAAAAGAACTTCTACAAGATGATATATTGTTGCTATTTGACACCAGAAAAATTGGCCAAAATATATAAAGAGGTTTCTAACAGATGCTCAATAAGGAGGACTTTCACAGTCCTATATAGGCTCTAAACTAGGGCTTTGCAGGTATCATGAATATGTAACAATCACAAGTGAGTAACCCTTGATTACACATTCATAACTGCCATAGAGGATTCCAGTCATAATGTATATTTGAGTTAATGTAACTTATTTCTTCATTTGAGGTGAAAATGCAGAAACTGATGAAGGTGTGTGTGAAAAAGGTTGTTGGATGGTCACTTTTCTTAGGCCCCCTTATGACTTTATAGATGACCAGGGATAAATCAGGTGCCATGATCAACACACAGTGGCCCCTCCACTTTCATGAGAACTATGGGTGCAGAACCCTCACAAAATTAGAAAAACCACAAATAACTCCTCCCATGGTCCTCCTCCCATTCCCTTGTGGGGGAATGGGGAGAAGGTGTGTACCTTCCTTTGCTGTGCCTGGGCGAAAGGCAAGGGAATAGGCGCAGGCATACATGCCTTCCCTCCCGTTCCCTTGCCTTTTGCCTGGGTGTGGAGAGGGAAGTCATGCAGGCTGGGACAAAAAGCAAGGGAATGAGGGGGAAGGCACATGTATACCTTCCTTCTTCACATGCAGTGCTCCCCTTCCCATTCTCTTGTCTTTTACCCGGATGTGGAGAAGGAAGGGATGTGCACTTGGACAAAAATCAAGACAATGGGAGGAGGAGAATGGCGGGGAAAACACAGGTGCTCCTCACTAGTAATCAGATTTGTGAAGGTGAAACCCACAGATGTGAAGGGAGGACTGTAATTTCAATTATAGCATTCTGGCTTATTTTCTTTCATCTCTGTTCTCACCTAATGTTAATGAGTTTTATGTCCATCCATGAATGGACACTTGTTATTTTACCATCTATTCATACAAACAAACATTGACTGGAATACAGGCTGAGTATTCCTTATACAAAAATCCAAAATCCAAAACCTGAAACTTTTGAAAAGTAACTCCTGTCTTGTTCCTATAGAAAACATAAGGGAATTACAGAAGCTTGCTTTGGACCACGTGCATGTGTGCACACATGTTGCTTGCAAAGCAAGCTGAGGTGGGGGGAGGGAAAGACTCCAAGTTGACTGAGATAATTTGTAAAAAGCACATGTGCGTGCAGTCCCTAGCAAGTCTCCATAACTCCCTTGCCTACAAGAAGGCAAGAGGAGAAGAACTGATGAAAAAGCAGAGACTGAGTGGAACAAACAATATATAATCTCATCATATATATGCAAATATTCCAAAATTAAAAAAAAAATCCAAAATCTGAAACACCTCTAGTCTCAAGCATTTCAGATAAGGGATAATCAACTGTATTTGCCTTGGTTTCCATGTCTTTTTTCTCTCTCAATCTACTAACAGTTAATGGTCACCAATCTATGTTCTATTAAATTCATTGGATTATAAAGGTTTGTTTGGATACTTTCATGTCTTTTTTCCAAGAACTGTGGTACGTTCAGCTCATAATACCAGCACTTACTGGTACTATCTGGCCAAATATGTAATTTATTTCTATTATAAAGAACCTGATTAGAGATAGGATATGGCTGTACACTTTCTGCTAATTCTGTTCTATCATTGTAATTTTAGATAGACTTATTTTTCTATCTCCATAAGGAATAATAAAAGGAAAGACACATAGATAATACCTTGTATAATCCAATTAGATAATGATCTTTTCAGACCTCAGAAAAATGTTTCCTACTGATCTCAGTAAGGTTATTTTGTTATTGTTGTTTTGTACCTTTAAGCCAACTTCACCTTGTAGCAACTCTAGAAAGGGGGAGGTTTTGGCAAGATTTTGGTTTGCCATTGCCTACCTCTAAGGCTGAAAGAATGTGACTTGCCCAAGGTCACCCAGTGAGTTTCCATGGCTGAACTGGGATTCAAACCCTTATTTCCCAGATTTCTAGTCCATCCCTCAATCCACTATAAAACACTGGCTTTCCTATCTATCTATATGCACAGGTTAAATCCAGCAGCCGATTCTTTGCAAATTCATGCCAGTTCATTTTCCTCTGCAAAGTACACTGACAGCGTGTGCGCGCTCTGAACAGAAGATGGCATGTGTAGATATTTTGTTCAAGCATTTATTTAAATTACTGACCTCTGGTTTACCGGATTTCTGTACTTTTGTCTCCTCCCTCCCTTTTTTGTGCTATTTATTGTACAGATGGCCTATTCAGCTTCAACAGACAAAGATCAATGTAAAGTGAATCAGGCCCTTTCCGTACGAAGCGAGTGAAGCAGTTCGCACTGTTTCTTACTATGTCTTATCGGATCCAAATAACGAAGGCTTTCCCTAATTTGCTTCCACACAGCTCCTTGGTATGTTTCTTTTTGATTCAGAGGAGTGTGAGTTCATGCATCTGCACTACTTTGGTGGTGGCCACTCCCACTACCCCGGTGGCTATGATTGGTTCCCCCCTCTCTTTTGGGTTGGTACGTTTGTATGTACTGATGTACCTATGTAGGTATGTATTTGCTGGTGTATAAGAGGCACTTCACCCACAAAAAAATGTCTTCTGAAAATGGGGTGTGAATATGTTAACTCCCCCCACCCAGGCAGATCACCTGGAAGAGCAAAGTTAGGAGAGTGATTTCTTGCTCCCCACTCATCTCCACCCCGCTACTGGCAAGTTCCTGCCCCAGAGAGGATTGGGGGGAGGAGCTTTTTACATACACACACACACCCTCCCTCCCTCCCTCCTCTTTCAACCTTGGCAGGAAAGTTTCCGTGTGAGGAGGAAAGGAATGGGGAGGAAAGGACTTCTTACATACACACACACACACACACACACACACACACACCCTCCTCTTCCAACCTCTGCAGGAAATTTTCCTCACAAGGAGAAGAGGAGTGGGGGAAGGAGCTTCTTACACACGTGTGCGTACACGCAGACACACACCCACACACACAGCCTCTTCTTTCTGCCCAGGCAGGGAGGTCCCCCCACCCAATCAGATAGGACAGGAATCAGGAACAGAGTACTTAAATATTTTTTCCTAAATAATATAGTCTGAAAATAGGGTGCATCTTATACGGCAGTACGTCTAATGCTGGCAAATACAGCAAAACATCTGTAAAATAGAAAACGGCTCTCTTGTTTTAACATGTCTATGCTGTGTTTTGTCCGGTTACTCCATTTTCTAAAGTTTGCTGAACAAAACTAAAAAAGGCGCCTGCCTGTCCTTTGGTGGGCAGGGACAGCAGGAGAAGGTGAGCCCACCCTCTGCTGCCCACAAATTCACATCGGTGCGAATGTATGTATCTGCACCGCTGCAAAAGTCCGAATATGCTCAATCTTGAAAACTGTTTCGGGTTTTTTCCAGTTTTCAAATAGCACACTTTCACACCACATGGGGGTGCCTTAACTTGGGATTATGTGCGGAACGACAGTAAATAAAGCGAACCTAATTCGCTCTCACGTGCAGAACAGCTCCCTGCCAAAACGCATTGACCTGTGTTAATAACCCTGTGCAGAAAGGGCCTCAGTCTCTATCCATTCCACCCATAGCAAGTTTGATGCCATTGAATATAATGGTACTTGATGTGCTTGACTTCATTCAAAAGTTCTAAGAAGAATGTTAGAGCAAAAGGAAACAATCAGAAACTCTGCTGTTTATCTCCCCCTTGTGCAGTATTGCCGTGTGGCATTTACACCATATTTGTTTCTGATTGTGTTGCCCCCCACATTAGACATAAACTGGCCAAAATTCCACACTGCCCAGTACAGTATAAGAGTCTCCCATCAGGAAATCTGCTAGGTCTCCTCACTCACAACTCTAAGGACTCATCACTTTGCTGTGATTGCCCCCCAACCCGAATGACCATTCCATCGTCCAATAGCAAGATGCAGACTGATATTGTCTCTCACAAAGATATGTTGAAGTTCAGTGAATAAGTGTTAAAAGAAACATGTACAGGAAATGGAAAAATGGTGAAACCAACAAAGAGGAATTCAAGCAAATTGCCAGGATATGTTATGTAGGGAGAAGGTCAGAAAAGCTAAAGCACAGAATGAACTCAGGCTTGCCAGAGACATTAAAAACAATAAAAATTGCTTTTTTAGATAGTCCACAGGAAAAGGAAAAAACAGGGAAATGATAGGGTCGCTGCAAGAAGAAGATGGCCAATTACTAACGGGGGTGGGGGGAGAGAAGGCAGAACTACTCAACACCTTCTTTGCTTCAGTTTTCTCCCAAAAGGATAGAAGTATTCAACTTGGGGGGTAGGGAGCAGGTGAGGAATGGGGGGGAATGCAGCACAGAATAAGTAGAGAAGTAGTACAGGAATATCTGGCTAAACTAGATGAATTTAAGTCTCCAGGGCCAGATGAATTACATCCAAGGATATTAAAAGAACTGGCAGAAGTCATTTCTGAACCACTTGCAATAATCTTTGAGAACTCTTGCATAACAGGATAAATCCAAGCAGACTGGAGGAGGGCAAAGGTCATCCCCATCTTCAAGAAGGGGAAAAAAAGAAGATCCAAATAATTATTGCCTGGTCAGCCTGACATCAACACCAGGAAAGATCCTAGAGCAGATCATTAAACAGTCAGTTTGTAATTACTTAGAAAGCAATGCCATAATAACTAAAAGTCAACATGGATTTCTCAGAAATAATGTTATGCCAGACTAATCTTATCTCTTTTTTACAATACAGTTACAAGCTTGAAAGATGAAGGGAATGCTGTAGACGTAGCATATCTTGATTTCAGTAAAGCCTTTGACAAAGCTCCCCATGACATTCTTGCTAATAGAAGCTAGTAAAATGAGGGCTGGGCAGGGCTACTGTTAGGTGGATTTGTAATTGGTTGACTGACTGAACTCAAAGGGTGCTCACCAATGGCTGCTTTTCATCCTGGAGAGAAGTGACTAGTGGGGTGCCACAGGGTTCTATCCTGGGCCCAGTGCTAGTCAACACCTTCATCAATGACTTGGATGAAGGAGTAGAGGCCATGCTGATCAAATTTGCAGATGACACCAAATTGGGAGTGGTTGCTAATACCCCAGAGGACAGGATCAAATTTCAAAATGACCTTGACAGATTGGAGAGCTGAGCCAAAGCTAACAAAATGAATTTCAACAGAGAAATGTAAGGTCCTACATTTAGGCAGAAAAAATGAAATGCACAAATATAGGATGGGGGGCACATGACTGGATGAAAGGGATCTAGGAGTCTTTGTGGATCACATGCTGAACATTGGTCAGCAGTGTGATGCAGCAGCCAAGAAAGCCAACATGATTCTTGGTTGCATCAATAGGAGTATGGTGTCTAGATCAAAGGAGGTAATAGTACCACTCTGTTCTGCTTTGATTAGACTTTATTTGGAATACTGTGTCCAGTTCTGGGCACCTCAATTCAAGAAGGATATCGACAAGCAACCAAAATGGTGAAGGGTCTGGAAGCCATGCCCTATCAAGAACGGCTTAGGGAGCTAGGTATATTTAGTCTGCAGAAGAGAAGGGATGTCATGTCAAGGAGGAAGCGGGCTTGTTTTCCACTGCTCCAGAGACTAGGATAAGGAGCAATGGATTCAAGCTGCAGGAAAAAAGATTCCATCTGAACCTTAGGAAGAACTTCCTGACAGTCAGAGCTATCCAGCAGTGGAACAGGCTGCCACGGAGAGTGGTGGAGTCTTCTTCTTTGGAGGTTTTTAAGCAAAGGCTGAATGGCCATCTACTGAGAATGCTTTGATGTGTGTTCCTGCATAGCAGGGGGTTAGACTGGATGGCCCCTGTGGTCTCTTCCAACTCTATAATTCTATGATTCTATGTCATCAATCTGTGTCTGGCTATGAGACATAGGCAGGTCTCAGATGCTTCTCTGATCCTTTGTACTCCTTTCCAGCCATTCAGAAGGGCTATTGCAGCATGAGTCCTGCAGGGGCTTTGGTCATTGTGAAGGATAGAAAAGAATACCAGCTTCTGCAACACCAAAAAAGACACAGGCAAAACAAACAAGCCACCCTTATGCTTGCATATGTCACTAACAGAAAGCCAGTCATTCTGTGTTCGTATGAGCTGAGTTATCCAAGAACAGCTGTCCTCTTATAGTTTTGTAGCTATGACTTTGTTTCAGTCATGAACTCACATGTACATCTGGCTACTTCCCTTTCTTTTTTAAAAAATAATAACATAGGAAGCATTGCAAACCCTCTAAAAGAACACATGGAGTTGTGTAACTATCAGATATGGACAACAATGATAATATTTAGGACTCTGGCATAGAGACCTGTTTGTCTGTCCCTGATAGTGTTGCTGCAGCCTGCTCCTCAACTCAGTTGACTAAGAGTCAACTGTGTTCAGTTATATAAAGGGATTTAGTAGCATCTTAATTGAATGAAAGAAGTTTATAGTATAAATTTTTGTTGACTTAAGATGTATGTTCAAATATGTGTGTTGGCTAATATGAGAGATAGTAACATATTTCACAAGCTGTGTGATCAGTATTCACAAACAGAAGGTGAACAATAACCAGTCCATTCCACCCATACCCACAGGTTCTACACAGACCAATCTGCTTGGTAAAAATACATACGAAGCAGATTTGCTTACAAACACTTAAAGGTTTCATAACATCTTATGGCAAGAGGGTCTATAATAGGCAATCTTCAAACATGGAGGAGAAAGAGTAGACTGCTGACTACAAAACAGAGTACAAACAAACTAAAACAACAGAATGACTAATGCAAGAAAAGAGGGGGCACAGCTAAGACCAACAAACAAGAAATGTCATGAATACATGCTATATCTAAACTTTTAAACAGAGATGCACCCTAGCAACTGTTGAGTATAGGCATGCCAAGATTGCTACCTCTAACTGCACGCATGCATATATTATCAATGCTAATGTGGCAATATTGGTGTACAACACAATGGGTAAGCAACTTGTTTTGTACTCCCCTGCAATTGCCCCCAATTGCCACAGACAATGACCTTGACTACTACTACTTCTTCTCCTTGTTAACTTCATTTATATCTTGTGTTTTACTGAGAGTGGGACTCAAGTCACCTTGCAAATTAAAATGATTACAATATAATTAAAAATATGCAAAATGTCAGCATTAAAATGGAATTAAACTTTTAACTATATTAAAACATACACTTTATAAAGATAAAAAGTCAGTTAAAACAGTACAATTTAAAACAGCTGTCATTGTGTGCCTTGCAGTTGTTTCTGACTTATGGTAACCTTAAGGCGAACCTACCATGGGGTTTTCTGGGGGCTGAGAGTATGTGATGCACCCAAGGTTACCCAGTGGACTGAGCTGGGAATAAAACCCTAGTCTCTAGGGTTGTAGTCCAATGCTCAAATCACTACACCATGCTAGCTATCTTTAAAACAATACAGCACTCTATTAGAGCCCTTTCCCTAAAAACCATCAGTTCTAAAATCCTATCTGAATAAAAAAAACTCTTTGCCTGCCAACAGAAGGACAGCAGAGAGGGACCATTCTAGCCTCTCTAGGGAAAGAGTTGCAAGGTAGATGAATCGGCACCAAGAGGACCCTGTCTCATGGTCTCACCAACCATACCTGTGAAGGTGGTGGATCCTGTGGATCTTAGGGTCCAGGTTAGGCCCATGGATGTGGTCTGTCAGATAACCTGGACTCAAGCCATATCGTTATTTTTAAAAAATGCACCTGCCCCCCACCCTCCGTCTTTCCTTTCCTATCACTTCAAGTATGGGAGTGAGCTGTCTGCTGTGCACTTATTGCAGGGCTCCATGGTCACCAAATTTTAATAACACCTATGGTGGTAGCAGCAAATTTGGCTCTTGTTGAATTTCAGAGGTAGATGTCACACCAGTATTGAATTAAACAGTGGTGTGGCTGAAATGGGTTCCATGAGGGTCCAGTGTGTGCCCAAAGGCTGGAAATTTTACTACCTTAGTGTGAACAGTAACCATGAACACACATTCTTTGTCACAAGGTTCTAAACTAAGGGTTTTTTGTGGTTATTAAAATATATTGAAAAGAATCCTTAATAGAATCTGAAGTACACAAAGTAATAATTAAATTACAAACTTGCTCATTGTTTTTTTTTCCCCTTCTTGTTTTCTTGATTCTTTACTGATTCACCGAGCCTCCAGTGAAGGATGTCATGGGCATTCCACACCTGGTTAAACTTGATAAATTCCTGCTTTCATCCTTTGAAGCTTTCATATATACTGAAATTACCCAGCCATAACTAAAATGTGCTGTGGTTGTGATCATTTGCCACTAATATTTTCATTCTGGTAAATAACCTAGGTGCCTACATTGTATTCTAGGAATAACCCAAATGCCTTTGTTGCTTACTGGAAAACAGCCAAGTCATCTGGTTTCAGGTTCCATGTATGAGTAGATACATAAAAAACAGATTCATTTCTCTGCAGTGCACTTCTATTGTGGACTTCACTCTTCGGCTACTGCGTAATCTGATTTGGAGGTTATGAAGTATCCTGTTGAGCTCTATATTCTGGAGTTCTGTCTCCTATTCACTGACATCAAGTGACTACAACTTGGAGGCATGGTTACTGTTACTCACATACTGTGAAGAAACGCACTCTAAACTGTACAGAAATTTAAAGTAGCTCAAACTCAGCATCCTTCTTTTTACAGTTGACAGCTTAAAACCATTGGGGTTACTCGATTTTGAGTGCTTTTTAGTGAAGTAAATGCTGGCAGTTTTAGAGGAAAAATTGTTTTGTAGCCCAACAACCCTTTGCCTTTAATATTCTTACAAAAGGTTAGCACTGTGTTCCATTTGCCAGTTTATAATTTTCTTCAGGGCTTGGCACTGCTAGATCAGAAGGCTAAACAGAAGTGATATTTCATGCAGAATCTGACTATTCCTCATAAAAAGACTTCTACAATAGAGGTGAGCAGCTGTTTAATATTCATATCACGGGGTGGTGAATCCACTGCAGGGGCCCTTTCACACTACACAGTTATAGTACTATGATTTCACTGTAGCTTCCTATGAAATCCTGGTGTTTGCCATTCAGGGAGGGGTATTTAGAACAGTCAGCTGGAGAACTGAAGTCCCTCATCAAACTGCATATCTCAAGATACTATAAGAGGTAGCCATGGCAATTAAAGTGGAATGCCAGTGCTACCGCTGCATACTATGAAAGGGCCCCAGGTTTTAATTTGAACTTTAAAGGAAGTATCCAAGGTAAAGAAACCTACGGGAAAAGAAATTCCAGTTAAACCTCAGGAAGAACTTCCTGATGATCAGTGCTGTTTGGCACTGGAATATGCTGCCTCAGAGTGTGGTGGAGTCTCCTTCCTTGGAGGTTTTTAAGCAGAGGCTGGATGGCCTCTGTGCTTTGATGTGGGTTCCTGTATGGCAGGGGGTTGGACTGGATGGCCCCTGTGGTCTCTTCCAACTCTATGATTCTATGATCTAAACAGCTTCTAAATATGTGAGAGATCCTCTAAAGTTCAGACTGAAATGCAGAACACATTCAATCTCTACTGACATGGGACCCATCAGTGACCGTTGTTAATAAGTGACTTACCACGTAGATGCCATATTCCGGACTGGCCCTACCATTAGGGAGCAAGATGTGGCAGCCTATGGCAGGATATTTCTGAGGAGGTAACGAGTAACAGAGTGGGGCTGTAAAATAAAGCCACACATGTCTCCTAGTGTAGTCTGCATCATTAGTTGAGGTTGCCAGTGCTGAAATAAGATTCACCTGCTGATCCAGGTAGCTTTCTTGCATGGAATGACAGCTGGTAGAACACCATTTTGTCCTTCGCTTCAGGCTAAAAAATGTTTTGGGACATCATTGACATTCTGCATGCTTTCTCAAACTGCTCATGAAAAAGCTCTACTGCACTTGTAGCTCAGTTAAGGGAATGACTAATATGTTATGGATTATAGTGACTCATTATTTCTTCTGAGAAACAGACTTCTTAAGTCACAGTGCCCACTCAGTTATTCCCTCCTCCCCACCACACCTTGTCAAACTTACTGCTTATCAACCCAAGCAGAGTAATGGCACCCTTCATTTGTCTTGGAAATTCTCCTGCATAGTTGTCTTCCTCCACATTTTGTCAATAAAACTATTATTTCTGACACATGCAAGTAAGGATGGTAGTCTTCTGTATTTTCATGGGGAAAAAAACTGTATTACATCTGGAATTCACCACAGAGTTCTGATATGTGAAATTTTAATTATACATATACTTGCAACAGAGAAGTCATGTTTCTGGTCTTCAGGAAATTTGACAATAGGAGAGCTGTAATCCCAGACCAGTTTCTGCATCATAATTTTTAACATCACTTATATTAAAACAAGAAGTGTTTGTAGAAAATACAAAGCCATGTTACAAGAAGCTGCAATTGGACCTAACAAACGTTTTCTTCACATTAGATAACAACACATCTGCACTTGAACTACTGTGTAGTTTATGGCCCTCTGCAGTTCCTCCCAGCCTTACATACCTCTCAGCAATGCCTATGACACTTCTGTCTTTTCCAGCATTCCCTTGACAGACAATCTGAGCATTAGAAACAGCTATAAAATAACTTGTACCTTGGCATGATGTTTACTAAGAGACAGCTTGTTGATAGATCACAACCCACAGGCTAAGTGAGAGCCTACGTTTGTGCATCACAGGAACATTTTCCAGCAGTTTGCCAGCTTCTTAAATTCCACCTTCTTCACATCGTGGCAGTATGCCATGTTTGTTTGACACAATGACTCAGTCAAACCAGAAGGGCTTCGGATCTGTTGCTCCTATTTTTACGTTGTCTTCTGATGCATATTTAGATGTCTTTGAAACAGAGATCATGTGGCAACACTTTGATTCTGGCTGAAGAATATGTCTTAGATTGATCTTTTGGGACAGGTATGCCTCATGTGCTCTAGGGCATGACTTCTTTAACAGAAACTTTGGCACCAGAGGCAGAAATAACATGGAAAAAATAGGGAGAGTTTCCTACACCAGAAAAAAGAAGAGCAGCTTGTTTTACCATTTAGAACCAAAAATATGCAGATGAGAAATGAAACCACCAGGCCAGGTATGTATTGCAAGAGTAAGCAAAAACATCTGGAATCTTCTAAAGATCACTACAAGGCTTCTTCCAAAATGCATCCAGGTATGATTTTTCTTTTTCTTTCACATGCTACTGCATTTCTAATAATTTCCATTTTAGTGGCCTAACTTAGAGGTCTGTGCTTTTTTAAAATGCTGAAGGCATGCTGGTGAGGCTTATTGGCTATCCCTTTGTCTCTCTGTTTCGGTGTTCATGCAAGCATAGTAAGGGATTCCAAAGGCAACTACTGATTATCTTGCTTGTTGCAAGGAGACACACAAGGCCATAGTTGGATCAGATAGAACAGAATCTTGCTTTTTTATCTGCTCAAGATTCATTCCATTATTTACCACAGATGTCCTCTTGCAATCTAACACCAAAAGTTTGTGTTTCTCCAGCCTTCCTTCATCATCCTCTCATGCTGATAGTCCTTTAAAAAATAAAAATAAAACCTAGCTAAGCAGAGGACAATAAGGAGGGAAGGAGAGGGCTCGGCAGACATAAAAAGACTTTTGAAAAAGAAGCTTCTTTCTCAGAGATTTTGTTAATTGAGGTATGCCTGTATATAAAAGGCTGTCTTTAGTAACCACCCAATGGCTATGTTGTCTGGGAATAATGGGAGGTATAGTCCACCATGCCCAAAGGGCACCATATTGGAGAGGGCTGTTTGCAATCCCCTGAAATAATGTTGTTAGATGAAGGTACCAGAGGTGCATTATAAAATACGGCAAGAAGAAATGCAATGAGATGTCTTAAAATCTTATAGATATATTAAAGTTATTAAAATTATGATGGGAATTACTCAGAATATACTCATGTATTTCCTAACAACTTTCTCCACTTCCACTCAAGAGGAGAAAATAGTTTCTTTTCATCTAAACCAAATATCTAAACCATATATATGTTGTACTTTAAGCAAAGCAGTGTGTCCACTTTCTCCTATACAACATTTTTCCTCCATGTGGAAAAACTGCCTAGATATTCAAAATGAGGCACAATCTCATCCAATACAAACTGTTCTGATGATAACTGTCAGCTAGAGCCTCTAGCTGAAAAGCTGAAAGGCACAATGCTCACTCAAAATAAAAAACGTTGCATATTTAGCTGGTATACCATAGAGATAGTGGTAAATGACCAAGAGCAAAAATAGATTGAAACTTAACCATAGCTCTGCACTCATGTAGACAAAGCAAACAAAACAGTACAATCCTAAGTATGTCCTACTGCTCTACAGGAAACTCAAATTCATGCAATTTTTAGAAATTAAAGCAACAATGTTGTTGCAAGTAAGCTGAATTAGTGAATAGGGAAGACAATAGGCAGATAAATAGCTCCTGGTACTTTGTCCTCTTGTTTTTTTCTAGACTTAGGAAAAAGGACACTTAGGCTTTTTCCCCTTCCCTGTTTTCTCTGATCACCTCCTTCTTCTTATCCCATCTAGAGAGTGGCAGGCAGTACATTAAAATGTCACAATGGCTGTCGGAGAAGATATGTATGCACAAAAGCCAGCCTGAGGTATAGTTGTAAATAAATGTATGCTTTTACTGTTTTCTTTTCTTATCTTTAAGAGGTTTCCTAAAACAATTAAGAGTAAGTTTGTTTGTTTTTTACTTCACTACAAGTGCCCAGAGTTGTTTCTCCTGTTTTATAGCCAATAAGTTCACAGTACTAGCCTGCTGTACTCATGTAAATACCAATATATGTACAGTTAAACAGTTACAGTGGTTTATAAGATAGCATATCCGGTTTGATTCAATTTGGAAGATAAAAGGTAGGACATGGGGAGGGATGAGTGGAAAGAATTTGTGACAGGAGACTGCACTATCCTGAGCTCAAGTGGAAGCTGGTGGCTCACAACATCATAGAGACCTCCAAGCAAACAACAAACTACACCAAGAATTTTCGAGGCTTTAGAGATCGCATGGGGCTGCACGAGATAATGGATGCTAGGTAAGGGTTAGCGTGGTGCAGTTGTCTGAGCATTTGTCCACGAGTCTGGAGACCAGGGTTCAGTTCCCTGTTTGGCCATGGAAACCCACTGGGTGAACTTGGGTCTCACACAGTCAACCCCAGAAAAATCCCATGATAGGTTTGCCTTAGAGTTGCCATAAGTTGGAAACAACTTGAAGGAACATAACAACAGCAACGAGGCCTCAGCAGAAATTATGGATTTTGCTTACCAAGTTCCATAGGTCAAAGTCTTGTTTTTTCACTTCATTAAACATCCCAGGTACCACTATTCCACCTTTTGGCTGAGATTTACATCTTCAAGGATATACTTTTCATGCACAAAATTTCTCTCAACATAAGAGGAACAATTCATTGCCTTTTACAAAAGATACTTTGACAAGTAGGTGCTTTCCTTCAATGCTTCGCCTTGGCAGTATAAGGCCCCACTTTGGGGTCCCCAATATCAGTATGGTTTTGATGGGCACCATACCTAATTGGCACCATATGTAATTGGAAACACATTTTATTGGCTCTGATATCAAATTCAAGCCTGAGAGGTGACAAAGAGATCAAACTGAGTGAGGGAAAGAATTTGACTATAAAAGTGAGAAGCATAGGTCAACTCCAAAATTCCTCCAGGTAAGACTGAATCATTTGTCAGGCAAATACACACCATTCCTGTGGATAATAGGCTTAAATAGAAGCTGGAATTTTCCAGGGAATCCAACTGTGAGGAGCCCACCAGGACACTGATTGACAGATATCCATCCTTTGTATACCTGGATTTTTTCCTCTGTCCTCACAGCACCCACAATAGACAGCTGTTACAACATTCGTCATGTCTTTGTCAATCAAAGCACTAAGCCCATCAAGAGGCAAAAGACTCATTGTCCACAACAGGGTCCCTTTGTCTTGCATCTGGAACCTTCACAGCCACAAGCTATTTTCAGGGTACAAATACCCCTGATTTGAGGATGCTCAGGGCAGTCTCTTGAAGGTCTACCTGTCACTCTGTCCATCTGGCTCCTGAATGAGAACTGTCCTTAGGTCGCACCTAAGCCAAAATACATGTCTGCTCTTCACTACTCTTCTGGACTGGTAATTATGAATCCTCTCAAATCCCTCAGCCTCTTTAGAATTTTTCCTCCCTTTCTCTTTCAGCTAGCTCTTGTGTGAATGTGTGACTGTGTGTATCTTGTGTGCATGCATGAGTGAATTCCCCTTAATAAAATCATTTTATTAGACAATTTTGCTTGGTTTTTGGCTTGGCCTGACCCTGTAAAAATTGGGTTTAAAGATCTTGCTAGGTTATCCTGCCTCTCGTAGTGCTACAGCTTGTGCTTTGGCTAATTCCCATTCCCCAGTATTTGGAGCACATTGAGGTGTCACCCTAATTTCTGGGGTCCCTTGGGGAACAGCAGCATTGGATAAACATATATGAAGTCCATTCCAGTTGATATTCAAGCTGTTACTGCTTTCTGTGCTCAGTGATCACTGTTCAACTTATCCCTGAAACCCTTACTTACAGTAACCCTCTCAAATAAGTTTGGTATTTTTATCCCCGTTTCTCATCAGAGGGCCTAAATACCCTAAGGGTACCAGGTCTTGGAAGCTAAGCAAGGTCAGTTCTAGTTAGGACTTGGGTGGGAGACTGCCAATGAACACCAGGTACTGTAAGCTATATTTCAGAGAAAGGAACTGGCAAAACCACTTCTGAGTATTCCTTGTCTAAGAAAGCCCTATGAAATTCATGGAGTTGCTGCTAAGTCCTCAAGTGACTTGAAGGCACATGCACACACATTTCTCATGAGAAACTGAGGTTTAATGGTGGTGATTTATGAAATGCCACCTTGTGGTCAAGCTAAAATTTGAGGCAGGGCTGTATTGGCTTATTGTTCACTGCCTCTTCAGCATATGAAGAGCTTTAGATCTGTAGAATTCTTCCCACTTGATACTTCAGAGTGACTTTGGATACTGTGACATGGGGTGGAAGATAAATTCACTGGATTTGCATTTTGTACACAACACTTTGAGCCTCATAATAGAGAAGAGAAACCTATACTTCCATGTAGCCTAGAATAATTTTGGAAGGATGGGGAAAGGCACCAAGAAAAAATGTGCATGAATAAAAATACATAAAAATACATACTGCTGTCATCCCCTCCACCTGTGCTGGGCCAGGAAGGACCCTGGCAGGAGTGGGGCAGAGCAGGGAGTGGTGGTGGTGGACAGTGGGCAGGGGCAGTGAGCAGCAGGTGGCGGGGGGCTGGGTGGGCTGCTGCTGCCGCTGTCCCCTTGCACTGGGCCAGGAAGGGCCCTGGTGGGGGTGGGGGGGTGGCAAGCAGGAGGGCTGTTGCTGCTTCCACACCTCTCTACACCAGGCCAGGAAGGACCCTAACGGGGACGGGAGGGTGGTGGGGAGCCAGGCCCAGGCGGGAGGGTGGAGGGGGTCCACCTTTTGCACTCCCCTGGCATTGATGCCCAGGGCATGCGTCCCAGTTGCCCCACCCTAGATACACCTCTGGGTCTAACCTTTGTCAAGCCATCGGCAGGTAGATAAACCTTACAAATTCTTCAAAGTCTTTGCTATGTCTAGCTTTGCTTCATACAGCAATATAGATATAAGATCTTTGTGAAGGATATTTTCATCTGTACTGTCATATGCTGACATAATCAGTAAAGAACTTTGAAACCATATGTCCTGATTGCTTGCTTAATTTATATCCAGTCTTTCTGCCAGCACAAGAACCAAGATGGCTCACAACAAGTTAAAATAAAGTACAGCTGAGAGAGAGCCAACCAGATGTCCTGTGAGAGGGAATTCCACAATCTGGGAGGAGTCACTGAGAAGGCTCCCGTGTCCTCACCAAACATATATGTAATGGTGGTGGAACTTAGAGAAAGCCCTCACCTGAGGAATGTAAACCTTGGACAGGCTCATACAGGGAAATATAGGCCCATATTCTACATTGCCTACTTAGTTATGAATGTATAACATATTCTGGCCTGACCCTCCCAAACCTGCTTTACCAGGCAGCAACCACACCAAAAGATGGAAGTCTGTTCAGCCAGTGATCAGAGCACAAGGAAGATGATGTTTACACCCCCATCCCATCAGCAAGTAACGCCGCAACAATTGGTTGCAGAACTTCTGTTGTACTTCCTTGTTGCTTCCTCTCTCACTGGTGGGAGGGGATGTAAACATCCTCCTCCTCTACCACAACTGCCAGTTAAACAAGCCTTCATCTCTCTGTGCAGCTTTTGTTTGGTAAAGCAGCTTTGGGTGAGCATGTGGTAGAGTCTCCTTCTTTGGAGGTTTTTAAGCAGAGGCTGGATGGCCATCTGTTGAGAATGCTTTGATGGGTGTTCCTGCATAGCAGGGGTTTGGACTTTGTGGCCCCTGTGGTCTCTTTCAACTCTATGATTCTGTGATTTACAATCATGGTAATAGTGCCACAACTGCAACTACAGAATGTTAGTGAATGTGGAGGAGTTATGGATCCATAACTCTAAATTACAAATCCATAGCTGTAATACAGAATGTCAGCCAATGTCTTTCAGTTAATCTGGACCTTAGCTGATTAGTTATTTTATTAATGCAAGCAAGAATTTCCAGCCAAAAGGGGATTATCTTGGGATAGAAGATTCACATGTGCTGCAGCATACCTATTGTATTACAATCTTTCCAACACTTATCTGACCAATCATTCCTAGTTTTCTGTAACCTTAAGGGGCACAGATGCCAACAAAGTGTCTTGCTAATAGTATTGTGAACAACAACAACAAAAACCTGTTTTTTTTTCCCTTTTAGACATTATAGCATGGCCTTCTAACAGCCCTAAGATGCAGTATCAGCCCTAGAGGTTTCTGTGGGCATAATTCTCCATATTAAGAGGTTATTTTATGGTGGTGGTGGGGCTTTAGTGGATACCTGGAGGCCACACTGAAGGACTTGGTGGGCTGGAGTATTTGGGCTGCATGATGCCCATCCATGCTACAGAAAAACACAGCCAAAATTAGTTCTAGTTGGAGTACAAATATTATGGCCATTTCTGCATAGCATCACTGTCCCATGATGGGGACATGTTGGTAGCAGTCCATAAGTTGTGCTACTGCACGATGTCATCACGGTCCTGCTGCTGACACAGCCCCACCTATCATGGTTGTGGGATATACGATTAATGGAAAAAATCCGTTAATGGCCCACAATTGTGCAATGCTACCATCACCAGCAACCATGCAGAATGGGAGGAAGCATGATCAAGAAAGAGGCCAGCTGCACCACAGAAGGAAAGAGTATATCGCCTGTGCTCCCATCTGCAGTCAGCATTGGTGACACGTTTCCATCCCAGCAAAGGCACTGTCAGGATGACTCCAGAACAACAACAGAAAAGAATGAGGTGAGGAAATAGCCTATGTTTCTGGAATCATGATGTCTCTTTAAGAGACATAGTACATTTACAACAGAGGAAGGACTACAGTGGGCCCTCCACATTCTCTAGGGTTAGGGGCATAGGAAAAATCACAAAGATCAAAATGTGTATGTGTTTCTGTGCAAGCAGGCTGAGGCATGGTTGGGGGAAAAAGGTACCCAGGGTATAAACCAGATCAGGGAAAGAAGAGGGATGGGGAGTGGGTTGGCATGGTGGCCCTATACTTCCTTTCTCACATCTATCTCCTTCCTTGAGTGTGTGTGGGGCATTGGGAGAGAGACTGTGGTGCTGAGAAATTGGACTGTAAGCCATCCTTAGCTGGCCAAGCAGTGGCTGGTGGAAAGGGGAGGAGAGCCAGGTTTTTAAAGGGCTATATGAACTGATCAGAACCACCGAGAGGGAAGATTCTCATGGAAAAGAAGCACCTGAAGTGGAAGAGAGGGGTCAGAGAAACTTGCAAATACAGTCAGCCACCCACATTTGCGGGTTTCACTTGTGCAGGTTTGATCATTGCTGTCTACCTACACCATTTTTAATAGAGACTGCAAGCCTCGTGAGACTGAGAAACTGTGAACGAGGCTTTTAAGTCCCTCTTAAAAATGGTGTGGGATAGCAGTTGAGGTGGCGGTAAGCCCCACGAATCACCCACTTCTGCCTTGTAAAGGAACCCTGATGCCTCAGAGGAATCCATGGTGGGTTGAATAAAGTGATCATACTTTTTCTGTGTGTTAAATATGGTTTGAGAGGGCCTAGAGTTATTCACGGTTTTTTCACTTTCACGGGGGTGCTCCTAACCCTAGTGAATGTGGAGGGATGACTGTAATCAAATCCATGAAAGTCAAACCTATGAAGGTGGAGAGCCCCCTGTACTTACATTCTGCATGGGGTTTTGAAGAAGGTATAGCATGTGTGCTGCTTATACCTTCTCCAGTGCAACTTGTGGAAGGAGTAACTATGCAAAGAAGATGGACTCTTCTCACTGGTCAGGAGATGAGATGATTTATAGAATCCTTCCCATGGGGTCAGATGTGAAAACTGTCCTTACCTTCCACAAGCATATGGAGCTGCTAACTTCCTCTATTCTCCTTATTCTCCCAAGTGTCAATTATTGCTTTACTTTTTTAGAATTTATACTTCTAGTGAAGCTTATGGATACTTTTTTTAAAAATCTGCATTGTTTGTAAATATGTTGTAAGCCACTCTGAGTCCTACTACTGGGAGAAAGGCAGGATAGAAATGAATGAAATATTAATAAAACAATGTTAACATGTGCACCTCTAGTTCTTACTGTCATACATTTCTGCCATAGCAATGGCACAAATGAGGGATCCCATATTTGTGTGGTGTTGAATCAACTGTGGGCTTTCCTTCCCAAGATACTTGCAATATCTGGGATACCTCAATTAAAATTTAAATAAAAATGTTAAGTGGTTTCACGATCCCATTAATACGGTAGTCACCATTGCTCAAGGGAAAAAAAGAGGAAATCATTTTAAAAGGGTAGCATTTCTTAAATTAAATAATTTTAAACTTCATTGCTCTCTAGCTTATAGTATGTATGTAACCCCATTTGTCCCAGAACAGAGCTCCTGTCTTAGGCCATTACCGCACTGGACTGTTATAACGCTATTATTCCACTTGCAACATCCTATGGAATCCTGGGGTTCGCAGTTTCGGGAGGGGCCTGCTGGCAGTATGCAGTTAACAACAACAAAAAATTGTAACACATTATATAAGGCCTGCTGACCCCTCCCGAAACTGCAAACCCCAGGATTCCATAGGATGTTGCAAGTGGAATAATAGCGCTATAACAGTCCAGTGCGGAAATGGCCTTATATACTGGTGTTACAAAATGTTGTTGCTGTTAACTGTATACATCTCCTGTTAGATGTTTCCTCTTACATGGATCTTCTAGCTTCAGTCCGTTTGATCCCTGTTATTCAAGAGGTTTATGCATATTTCCAGTCAGCTTGCCAAAGTATTTGGAAGCACTGAAGCTGGTGGAAAGATTTTGATTTTCCATGCTTTAAAGCTGACAACAATATTTTGGTCTGTATGTAGTTTGTTTTGGCTGTCCAGACATAAACCATGCCAAGAGCTTTAGTTAGTAGTGAGGGTGTGTGGTGGTATTTGATTTGGTCTGGAAGAAGGCCAAAGTATTTCAGTAATCAGGTGTCCATAAAACAGAGCTATTAACAAAAGGTGACATTGAGTTACATAGGAGATAGAGTGAATCTCAGTAATAAGGCATTTTATATAATGGAGATGGTGTGTGACTAATGTAATACCTCAACTGAAAACAAACCCTTTGGTCTCTCTTTTTGAGCTACGTAAACTAGCAAACAATGCAGCCCTATAATGTCTACTCAGAGGTAAGTTTATTGTTCAGTGGGACTTATTTCTAAGCAATGCAGCCTGAATAGAAATAACATACTTATCTCTATCTCCTAAAATCTTTATGTAACCTAGGAATTGTTATGTCTCCTAAGAAGGATCTCAATTAGAAATTTGTTTGGAAAGTTCCACTGTGCAGCAACCAGTGTTAGAGATAGCTCTTGCTTTAATCAAAGAATTTTTTAAAAAAATCTTTGCATACTTTTTACTTCTATAGATGCTATGTTTTGCCTACTTTGATATTTATTTTTTTTCCAGATAACTATCTCATTGGAAACAGGATGGAATTATCTCTGGGGTTTTTTTAGCTTCCTAGATATTGGACTCATCTATTGTCTCTGTGCTGAATGTGACTGAATGTTTGCTAGATTCTGATGAAGTAGGCAAAGCAAGTTGTTTGAAATTTCTAGTCATCTGATATTTGTATCCTTAACAATACAGCCCTAAACATTGCTAGCAGGTTGCAAAACCTGTGTTCTATGGTGATCTTTACCAGCTTAGTGCCCCCCTAGATCTGTTGGATTCAGATCCTGGAAATGGTAACTTTTTTTATACATTAGCTACTAGAACTTCCTAGGCACAATGGTTGTGGCCATGGCCATGCTGGCTGAAAAATTGTGGGACTCTAGTTCTGGTTGGACTATAGATTCCATCATAACCAACCAGTCTTGGCTACACAGGCTTGGTATGATGGGACTTGTTTAACACATCTGAAGATACCCAAATTGAGGAAGACTCTTCTGTTAGAACATGCATCTTATTGAATGGGATGGGACAATATAGTGTGCTAAAGCAAGGACAGGCAACTCTGACCCTGACAATGTTTCTTGGCCTAAAAGTGTAATCAGCCCTAGCTGGCATATCCAATGAAAGAGAAAATATGGAACTACTCACACTTTATTTGCCCCTGTCTTCATCCAAAAGCAAAACAGTGCTCATCCTGGGGAAAATGGAGCAGGAATGTGGTAGGGGAAATGCAGCACAGAATAGTACAAGAATACCTGGCTGCTCTAAATGAATTCAGATCTCCAGGGCCAGATGAACTACATCCAAGGATATTAAAAGAACTGACAGAAGTAAATCTCAGAACCACTGGCAATAGTCTTTGAGAATTCCTGATGAACAGATGAAGTCCCAGCAGACTGGAGGAGGGCAAATGTTTTCCTTGTCTCCAAAAAGGGGGAAAAAGAGTATTCAAACAAGTAGGACCTAGTCAGCCTGACATCAGTACAGGGAAAGATTCTAGAATAGGCCATTAAACAGACAGTCTGTAAGCACTTAGAAAGGAATACTGTGATCACTAAAAGTCAATATGAGTTTCTCAAAAACAAGTCACACCAAGTCACAAGTTCTCTCTCTTGCTCTCTCTCATTTTTTTCCTTTCCTTTCTTTCTTTCTTTCTTTCTTTCTTTCTTTCTTTCTTTCTTTCTTTCTTTCTTTTTTTGGATATCGTTACCAGCCTGATTTCAGTAAGGCTTTTAATTAAATCTGTCCATGATGTTCTTGCAAACAAGCTAGTAAAATATGGGCTAGACAAAACTACTGTTAGGTGGATTTGTAACTGGTTGACCAATCTAATCCAAAGAGTGCTCATCAATGGCTCCTCTTCATCCTGGGGAGAAGTGATTATTGGGGAGTCATAGGGTTCTGTCCTGGGCCCAGTGCTATTCAACATCTTTATCCATGACTTGGACGATAGAATAGAGGGTATGCTTATCAAATTTGCAGGTGATATCGAGTTAAGAGGGGTAGCTAATACCCCAGAGGACAGGATCAGAATTCAAAGGGACTTTAACAGATTAGAGAGCTGAGTCAAAACTAACAAAATGAATTTTAATAGGGGGAAAATGTTAAACTCTGGCAGAAAAAAATATGAAATGCAAAGATATAGGATAGGTGACACTTGACTTGACCACAGTATATGTGAATGAGATCTAGATGTCTTAGTAGACCTTAAGCTGAACATGAGTCTACTGTGTGATGCAGCAACTAAAAGAGCCAATGTGATTCTAGGCTACATCAATAGGAATATAGTATCTACGTTGATGGAAGTAATTGTCCCACTCTGTTCTGCTTTGGTCAGTCCTCATCTGGAGTATTGTGTCCAGTTCTGGGCAGCACAATTCAAGAAGTATATTGAAGAAAAGGAATGTGTCCAGAGGAGGGTGGTAAATTTGTTATTGTTGTTGTTGTTATCTATTTTTATCCCGCTTTTCTCCCCAAGGGGACTCAAAGCAGCTTACAGCTATTAAAAGAAACATGATTAAAAACTTCATATGCAAAAGTTGAAACAAAGATTAAACTACAATAATAATTAAAACATGTTAAAATACATATAAAAACAGCATTGAAATAACAATTAAATAACAATTAAAATGACCAGCACAGATTACATATAAAATGACTGCTGGAAGAGGAATGTTTTAAGCTGTTTCCTGAAGGAAGGTAGGCAGGGAGGATGCAAGTCTAACCTCTTTGGACAGGGAGTTCCAGAGCCTGGGAGCAGCACTGAGAAGGCCCTCCCATGTTCCTACCAAATGTACTTGTGAGGGTGGTGGGACTGAGAGTAGGACCTCTTCCGCAGATCTCAACACCCGGGCCGGTTCACAGGGGAGGATATGGTCCTTCAAATAACTTGGACCTGAGCTGTGTAGGGCTTTAAAGGTCATCACCAGAACTTTGAATTGTGCCCGGAAACAGATCGGCAGCCAGTGGAGCTGTTTTAGCAGGGGTATTGTACGCTCCCTGTAATCAGCTCCAGTTGATGACCTGGCTGCAGCTCTTTGGACCAGCTGAAGTTTCTGAGCACTCTTCAAAGGCAGCCCCATGTAGAGGGCATTACAATAACCCAACTGGGATATAACCATGGCCAAGTCTGACATCTCAAGGAATGGGCGTAGCTGGTGCACAAGCCTTAATTGTGCAAATGCACTCCTGGCTACTGCTGAGACCTGGGCTTCCAGACTCAGAGTTGAATCCAGGAGCACTCCCAAGCTGCAAACCTGTGTCTTCAGAGGGAGTGTGACCCCCATCTAACACAGGCTGGATCCCTATTCCCTGATCTGCCTTTCTACTGACCAGGAGCACCTCTGTCTTGTCTGGATTAAGTTTCAATTTGTTTGCTCTCATTTAGTCCACCACAAGGTTGTGAGTTCGATCCTGCCAGGCCCCAAGGTTGACTCAGCCTTCCATCCTTTCGCAGGTCGGTAAAATGAGTACCCAGCTTGTTGGGGGCATGTATAGAAAAATGTTTCGAAATACATGCTAAGTTGTTCGCCGCCTCGATCCATATGGAGAGGCGGGATATAAATAAATAAATAAATAAATAAAAAAAAAAAATTACTGATGTCAAGTACTGGTTTAATACAAGCTTTTTTGGCTTGTGGTGGAAAGGATAATAAAGTTGTATGTCATCCACATACTGATGACACTGAACCCCAAAACTCCAGACAACCTCTCCCAGCAGTTTCATGTAGATGTTAAACAGCATGGAGGACCAGACCAAACCCGGAGGGACCCCAGAGGCCAAAGGGTAGGAGGTTGAACAGGAGTACCCCAGCACCACCTTCTGAGTTTGGCCCTCCAGGGAAGAATGGAGTCACTGTAAAACAGTGCCCCCAAGTCCCATCCCCACAAGGCAACCAGAAGGATACCATTGTTGATGGTATCAAAAACCACTGAGAGGTCCAGCAGAACCGACAAGGACACACTCCCCCTGTCTAGTTCCTGGCATAGGTCATTCACCAAGGTGACCAAAGCCATGTCAGTCCCATTGTTACTTCCGCTATGGCACCCTGGGTGAGGACCCCCAGATATCATTTTGATATCAAACAATTCAGCCTTAGCTGGACTGGTTTTCAGTTACCACACTCCATGTGTTTGCGAGGGTCTCTGGACAAGCACGGACAGAGTGCGGCCGCTAATGGTTTTGCATTCCAGACCCCATTGAGGCCAGCAACCCCAGCCCCGCTTGTAGCTTCAGGGAACTTCCAGCTGCAAACTCCACAACAGCCGCATGGCTCTCAGCCAAGCTACTCTTTTATGTTGGGCCATCAACGTCCTGGCCACGCTATTGTCATCAAAAGCAAATCCAATCATGTTAAACCTGATTTTTCCAAATCCTTTGTCTAGCGCCAAAACTCCTTTTGTTCTCCCCTGGTTTGCCATAGCCGGTAGGCACAAAACTCCCCTATAAAAACCCTGCGTTTCCAAACGGTCTTCGGACTACTTTGGACTTCCATCCCACCTTGCCGCCGGTTGTCTAAGGGAACTCCCCTCAGCTCCCCACGCTGAGCTTTCTTCCCTGGAACCCCACTCTTCTCCAGGACTATGAGACCAGGTATCGTATTGCCTCTCCCGAACAAATCTCCGTTTCTTTTTTTCCAGCTAGTTAGTTTATGTTTTGTCTTTCGTGTTTTTGTCTTTAATAAAGAATTGTTTGTTATTGGAAAACCTTGTCTAGCCGCTCTCTGAGCCGCCGCTGTATACATTCGGTTTAAAATCCTTGCAAAGTTACCCTGCCTCTCGTTAGCCAAGGGAGTGCTCCAGCTAATTTTCCCCCAATTGGTATTTTATTTGGCAATCTGGGCGCCCCTCCCGGGACCCCCCAAAACACAGGGTAACACCATAGCCAGGGCTGAAACCAGATTGAAATGGATCTAGATAATCCGTTTCATCCAGAAACCTGAGGCTACCATGCACTCCAGAACTTTGCTCAGAAATGGAATATTAGAGGAGGGCCAGTAATGATCCAAAATGGTGGGATCAAGGGATGGCTTTTTTAGTAGTGGTTTTATAACAGCCTCTTTGAGACAAGTTGGAACCTTACCTTGTGTCAAGGAGGCATTAACCATGCCCTCTACCCACTTGGCCAGTTCCCCTCTGGCTTTTTTAATAAGCCAGGAAGGGCAAGGATCTAGCACACATGTGAGGGCTCTCATATCTCTAAGGATCCTGTCCACATCCTGTAAAGGTAAAAGGTTTGGAAACTATGCTCTATGAGGAGCAGATTAGGGAGCTGGCTATGCTTAGCCTGGAGAAGAGAAGGTTAAGAGGTGGCATGATAACCATGTTTAACTATTTGAAGGGATGTCGTATGGAGAATGGAGCAAGCTTGTTTTCTGCTACTCCAGAGATCAGGACACAGTGCAATGGCTTCAAATTACAGGAAAAAAGATCCCACCTAAACATTAGGAAGAACTTCTTGATGGTAAAAGATGTTTGCCAGTGGAATACACTGTCTTGGAATGTGGTGGAGTCTCCTTCTTTTGAGGTTTTCAAACAGAGTTGGATGGACATCTGCTGGGAATACTTTGATTATAGAGGTATACTCCTGCATGGTAGGGGTCTGGACTGGGTGACCCTTGTGGTCTCTTCCAGCTCTATGATCCTGTGATGAAGGATTATGGGAACTGCTGTCTCAAAAGTGCTGGAGGAGTACAGTTGCCTGCCCTTAAGCTAAAGGGATAGATTAGAACTTGAACAGGACAGAATTTTCTTCTGATGAGGTAGGAATGAGCAAGAAGCTCAGCACTATGGTTTTGATTTAATTTTGGTAGGCATGGTTTTTGATTTCCACTGAGGCTTAACTGCAAATAAACATGGCTTGCTGACTGCTGCAATTTCAGCTTGTTTGTTGATATTTGTTATAATTATGTAGTGTGCTTTAAGAGTAAAACAATCAAAAGATGGATTCCTTAGCTTACAATAGATCAGTGTTTCTCTATTGTTCTTGACTGGTTGTGATAGACATATTATCAGCTTCACCAGAATATTCCTGGTTATATTCCATCCACAGCTTCTGAGGTGCATTGGCAGGGAGACATCATTTTGGTTTAAACAGGGTTCCCAGGAGTCCTATTTTGTACAGGGTATCCTGTGTTTGGAGTCCTAAAGTCAGGTCTTGTATTGGAGAGAGACAGTTCATCCCAAATCCCATATTGTGAGAGTGGTCTTCAGCTGTGCTGTACCATACCAACCCCTGAGCTTTCAGTGTACATACAGCAATCAGACCTTATAATAACAAATGGTGGTGGTGTGTCTTTTGGCTTTGTAGCTGGCGTGGCACCACTCTTTCTAGTCTGTCTATCCAGGCTGGCACCAAGCAACATAGTAAAGTTCTCATTAAATGATGTTTCACCTGGCATTGTGAGATTTTCATGGGTCTTGCACAGAATCAACAATTTGCATAGAATCAATTGTTAGATTTCTGTTCTTTTAAAAGTAGTCTCTCTCTCCCCCCCTCCTTCCATCTCTCCCTCTCCCCCTGTGTGTGTGTGTGTGTGTGTGTGTGTGTGTGTACCATACCACTTACAGGAGGGTCTAAACTTTGTCCTTTCCCCCCTCCCAAAGCTGTTATATGTCCCGTAAGGGAAACATAAATACTACTGTGTGTGCACTTGCTACTAGAAGCTGCTACTTTGTTTGTTTGACACCATCTTACCTATTTGGACTCCTTGAATTTAACACCTGATGGATGTATGGGATGAGGGACGACACTCAGTTCTATTGTTTATTCAAATTATAGGGTCACTTTATATCACAATAAGTTGGAAATGACCTTAAGGCACAAAACAGCAGAACAAATTTGGGAATCAACAAATTCTACACATCCTAATTTAGAGCACAGAGTAACTATAAGGAATGTGCAGTTGACTCTAATGGCTGGAACACAGGACTCGTGCACTATGGAGATTATAAAGAGATTGATAGAGATCACTGATTCTGCATGACTTGCAGAGGAAGTGTTGGATTCAACACAAGGTTCATGCAAACTTGCCAAAATCATGCTAGACATGAGTAAGCTCTGTATTCAGAGAGCATTCCTCTCAGGTGTGAGTCCTTTCCAGTTCCTTTCAGGTGTAACCAGTTAAGAACAAAGGAGAAGGAGACTCCACCCTCAGTCTCTGTTTATTCACTGGAATTAGATGGGAATGTTTGGGCCTGCAAATGTTGTTGGATTCTAACACGCATCAGGCTCAGCCAGCATGGCCAATGATCACAGATTATGAAAGCTTAGCTGCAATTGGAGGACTCAGCATTAAAGTGTCCCTGCATTGAGATATTTACAGCAAGGGTGCACAAATAAAATAGCCTGTGGATTGATGTGGCCCTATTGCCTTCTTCAGAAGTGGTGACAGTGGCCACTGCTCCCATCAGCACGGTCAAAAATGCAGCTGCCTTTCTATTCTTCCCTCCTTGTTACAAGGAATTTTGGTGATGCTGAATTTTGATGGCAGCCCTCATGGCCTCATAGAATTGAATGGTGATTCAGCCCCCACTGAATTCTGGAAGTCCAAGACATCCTTCTGTTGCCAACCCACTTCTTTGTAGTCACACATGCAAGGGTTTTCCTACAGATAGTTTAATTAATGTGCCCAGGTTAGGGCTAGAGCTTCTTCACAAAGTTTTTTCTACACAAATTAACACCTGAAAGGCGAAAATGGAATTCCTTTCAGCAGGGCAGTTCTGCTGTGTAATGTACATGAATGTTCACAAGCAGCTTTACACATCCACTGCTTCCATTTCCCAACCTCTGCATTTTCAGACAAACCTGTTTAAGAATCTATCTGTGTGGGAATGCCTTTGGGAACTGTTTTGAAACTTTGATAGTCCAAAAATGCTGTGGCTAAACTGCTTACCACAGCTGGTTATAAGAACATAGAACAATTCAAAGTGTGGGTGATAACGTATACGGCCTTATATGTTTTAATTCCAGAGTACCGGTATCTGAAATCCTTTATTTCCCCACATGAGCTTCACTGAGGGCCTTTCCGCAGTTCTCTATTATTATTCCACTTTCAACATCCTGTGGAATTCTGGGTTTCGTAGTTTCCTGAGGCCAAAGAGCTCTCTTGCTGAGGATTCTAAATGCTCCTCCCTAAACTGCAAACCCCAGGATTCCATAGGATGCTGAAAGTGGAATAATAGCACTATAACAGTGCAGTGCGGAAAGGCCCTGAGTCTTACAATCTTTGGGGGAAGGCTTTCTGCTGGTCCCACCACCTTCGAAGGTTAACCTGGTGAGGACATGGGAGAGAGCCTTCTTAATGGTTGTTCCTAGGTTATGGGAATACCTTCCAAGGGAAGCTTGGTTGGCCCCCTCTCAGTTCTCTTTTCATTGGTAGGCAAAGACCTTTCTATTTAAACTGGCAGTCAGCTTTTAACAAAACGGGGCAGAAGGATGGTTAATGGATATACTATATCTTTTACTGTGTTTGGAACGTGTTGTAATTGTTTTAAATCAATGTTTTAATTGGATTAGTTGTCTAGTTCTTTAAAAAACAGTGCTTTTTATTTTTTCAGCTATCAATTGTATTGTAAATTAGTGATATAACTTTAGGTGCTATACTAGGAGTAAGGTGCAGTATAAAGATGCTATGGCTGGGTATGATACAAACATGCTATGGCTGGGTATGTTGTTAACTGCCCATCAAGTCAGGTTTGACTTGATGGCAACTCTGTGAATGAGATACTGCCAAATCATCCTGTCATAAACATCCCTGCTCAGGTCTTACAAATTTAAGGACATGACTTCCTTGATTGAGTCTATCTACATGTAATGTGGTCTTTCTCTTTTCCTATTGCCTTATACCTTGCCAAGTATTATTGTGTTTTCTAGTGAGTCATGTCTTCTTGTGATATGATCAAACTATAACAGTCTCAGTTTAGTCTTCTTGGCTTCTAGGGAGAGTTGAGTCTTGATTTGCTCTAGGTCCCATTTATTTGTCTTTTGAGAAGTCCAGAGTATCCATAGAACTCTTCTTCACCACCAAATTCCAAATGGGTTTGATTTTCTTCCTATCAATTTTCTTCACTGTCCACCTTTTACATAGAAACTGGAAATATGTTGGCACAGATAATCCTAACTTTAGTATTCAATGGTATAGGGAGCTAGGTATGTTTAGCCTGATGAAAAGAAGGTTGAGATGTGACATGATAGCCATGTTTAAATATTTGAAGGGGTGTCATGTTGAAGATGGCACGAGTGCTGCTCTGGAGACTAGGACACAGAGCAATGGATTCAAACCACAGGAATAGGGATTTCACTTAAACATCAGGAAAAACTTCCTGACAGTCATAGCTGGTCGACAGTGGAATATACTGCCTGGAAGTGCAGTGGAGTCACCTTCTTTGGGGGTTTTTAAACAGAGGCTGGATGGGCATTTGCTGGGGGTGATTTGAGTGTGTGTTCCTGCATGGCAGGGGGTTGGACTCAATGGCCATTGTGGTCTCTTCCAACTCTTATGATTCTATGTCTGTGCACTTCAGGGTCTTGTCTAGTTCCTTTATAACTAACCTTCCAAGTCTTACTCTTCTTCTAATTTCTTGGCTGCAGTCTCAATGTCTTCATCATCATCTTTAAATTTATGTAAATTATCTGTTGCCATTCTTTTTGTTTTGTTTTTTTAATGTTTGGTTGTAAACCTGCCTTTGCACTCTCTTCCTAGACTTTCTTCAGTAATTGTTCCAAATTTTTGCTCTTTTCTGCTAGAAATATAGTAATATCCTCATATCTTAAATTGCTGATATTCTTTCTTCCAATTTTTACCCCTTCTTCCTCTAATTCTGATTTATATATGAGAAATTCAGTATACAAGTTAAATAGGCAGGGTGATAAAATTCAGCTTTGCCTGACCCCCCTGCCAACTGGAAACCATTCCATGTCTCTGTATTCTGTCCCCATCGTAACCTCTTGTCCTGAGTACAGGGCAATCAAATGTTGTTTCAAAACCAACTGTTTAAAAGAAATCCATAGTTTTTCATGATCTATACAATCAAAGGCTTTGGTATAATCTAGAAAGCACAGGCTGTTTTTCTTGTGAAATTCTTTGGTGCATTCTATTATCTTATGTATGTTTGTAATATAATCCCTAGTGCTTATTCCTTTCCTAAATCCAGTTTGGTCATCTGACATTTCTCAATCCATACATGGTAAAACACTTTGTTGTAGAATTTTAAGCATCTCTTTGCTTGCATGGGAGATTAATGCAATGGCCCTGCGGTTACTGCAATCCCTGGTGTCCCCTTTCTTGGGGACTGGAATGTACAGTACATTGAGCATTTCCAGTCCTCAGGTCACTCTTTTGTTTTCCATATTTGTTGACAAATTTTAGTTTACAATTCTGACTCTGTAGTTTGAAGCAGACCTATTGATATCTTATCTGTTCCTGGTGCTCAGAGTGCAGCTTCACTTTCTAAAACCGGAGGTTCATCTTCACATAGTTCTGCTTTGAATGACTCTCTCATCCTTTCATCTCTTTTATACAGTTGGCCCTCCGCATTCACTCAAGTTAGGGGCACAAGACCCCCCCACAAGAGTGGAAAAACAGCAAATTTCAAAATATTTGTGCATCTGTGGGAAGGGAAGGGGGCCAAGGCTTAGTGGGAAGACCGGGAACTCATAGTCAAAACCAGGTCAGGGAAAGGAGAGAGAAAAGGTATGGGTCAGCATGGTGATCCTGTACTTCCTCTCTCATGCCCATCTTCTTCCTTGAGTGTGTGTGTGGTGGGCATCAGGAGCGGGTTTGTGGTGCTGAGAAGTCAAGCTGTGAGCTAACCTTAGCTGGCCAGGCAGCAACTAATGGAGGAAGAAGAAGACTAGAGGTAGATTTTTAAAGGGCTACATGGCCTGATTGGAGCTACAAAGAGGAAAAATTCCTCTGGAAAATAAGCACTTGAGATGGGGATCGGGGGTTGGAGGCACTCACCAATAATAAAATCCATGAAAATGAAATCCACAAATGTGGAGGGCCAGCTGTATAGTTCTTCTGTTCACTGTTTCTGTCACCTTTTTATTTACACTTGGTCATGTAAAGTGTTCCCTTGCTCGTCATAGAATATCCCTACTCTTGGTTTAAATTTCCTTTTGATTTCTTGACAAGAGGTCTCTTGTTCTTCATTTTTTTTTTGTCATCTTTTGTTTCTCTGTATTGATTATGATAGTAGTTCTCTTTGTCCCTGTGCATAAGATGCTGAACAGTTGCATTCAGGGTTCTGATGCTATGTCTGTTACCTTTTATTTTTGCTTCTTGTCTATCCTTAACTGCATGAAAAATTTCATCGGTCATTCACTGAGGCTTCTCTTTCTTTTTGGCTGCAGATAGTGTCTTTTCTTCCAGTGTCTTTCTTCCAGACAGTGTCTCTGGCTTCAGTCCAGAATTCTTCTAGTCAATTAGGATTAATAGTGCAAATCTATTTCTTTATATTATCTTTAAATTCTACGGGGATGTTCTTCAGGTTGGATTTTGGCACAATTGTAGGTTTAATACTGTTCTTTAGATTTATCTTAAATTTTGATATTAGTAGATCATGGTTTGCTCCTGGTCTTGTTTTTGCAGAGACAATGGAACTTCTCCATCTTCTGCTTGCAATTATGTAGTTTATTTGATTTCTATACTGGCCATAAGATGATGTCCATGTATACAGTCTCCTCTTGGGTTTCTTGAAGAATGTGTTTGCAATGAACAAACTTTTGGTCTCACAAAATTCAGTCAATTGCTCACCTGCTTCATTTCTTGATCTGAGACCAAACTTCCCTACAATCTTCAATTCTGCTCTGTTTATTTCCTTTTGCATTCCAATCAACTATGATTAACAAAAAGTCCTGTTCTGGTGTGTGATTGATTTCCTCCTGGGCTTCAGCACAGAATCTTTCAATTTCTTCTTCTTCTGCCTCTGTAGTTCAAACATCAACTTGGATTATGGTTATGTTGATGGGTTTTCCCTCATTATAGTAGTATAATTGAGTCAGACTTTGCATTATGTTCTTTGACTGCTTTTGCTACATCTCTCCTCACTGTTAATGCCACCCCATTCCTTCTTAGATTTTCATTTCCTGAGTAAAACACTGTGTAATTATCTGGCTGAAAATGTTCCATTCCTGTCCACTTTTGCTTGCTCAGCTCAAGTATTGCAATATTTATACATTCCATTTCTGGTTTTACAATGTCTGGTTTCCCTGATTCATTTTTCTCACATTCCATGATCCAGACTTTCCTTTCACCTCTGAGCCCAACAGCCCAACAGCCCAACATCCCTTCAGCTTGAGTCAAGTTCCATCATTAGCCACAGCTCTACTCATAATTGCCCTCTGCACTTCCCCAGTAGCTCATTGAGTTCCATCTGACTAGGGAGCATCATTTTATGGCACTGTATCTTGTTCCATTTTGGATTGTCTCATCATAGAGTTTTTGTGGTAAAAGATATTCAAAAGAAGGTTTACATGCCTCCTTCTGTGCAGTACTAACCAGTGTTAACTATGATGCCACTACTATTGTCTCTAAGAGATCCTCCACCAGTGTTCTCCCAACTATTACTGCTACCCAGTATCTCTTTGGCACAGTTAGTCTGGCTTCTCAGCAAAAGTCTGTCTGGAAGGCTCTACCAGCAGCACTGCTGCCATCAGCATAGCCTTTTGCCTCATAGGAACATACCATCCCACCACTGTGGAAAGATAGTGCCATTGGTGGCAATGCAAAGTACTATTTGGCCTCATCTGTTCTTGTAGTCTAATTCCTGATTAGGGGAAGTTCACTAAATGTAACTAAAGGTAATGTAGCTTTTTCAATAGTACGGCATAATTGTGTTTATCCCTCACTTTAAAACTAAGCGAAACGTGCAGTACACATGTGTACAGTACACTGAAAATCCCAGGTATTTTACTTCCACATCTCAGAGAGAGCTCTGTATAGTATTTTTAAAAATAAACGACACAAAATTTCCTGAGAGAAAATAAACATCAGAGGCAGAAAAATGTTGTGGCTTCTTTTTACAGGGTAGGCAAAGGAAATTGGGATTTCGTCCTTTTGACCTATTTCAGCAAAAATGTACCCATTCCAAGCAACTGTATTTTAGTCTGTTCCTGGCCTGGCCTCAACAGAGAATCAAATTTATGAAGGCTGCACTGTTCAGATTTCCACCTCTTCTCTGTTAATACCGATTTTGATTCAAAATAGACCAGAAGAACATCAAGTTTCTTCAAATACTGTATACGTCAAAGCTATTTTCACTTTTTTGATCCTCTTCCATCTCAGAAAACTGTAAACACAACAGTTTATTTAACATTCCTGGCAGAGAGCCTTATGCTAAGCAAACACATGCAACATATCCAAAAGCAATTTAGTGGTTTTTGAATTCACCCAGCACATATGTATTATGCAGTTGCCATTTAAGAATCATCCCAGGCCCTGAGATCTATGGATGGTCCCTAGTGATGTTATTAGGCGTTAATGCTGTAAGTACCAACCACAGTTGCTCACAACTTGTCATTCAAACACACTCAAGAAAGAAGATGGGCATGAGAGAGGAAGTACAGGGCCATCCATGCTGACCCATACCTTTTCCCTCTCCTTTCCCTGATCTGGTTTGGACTATGAGTTCCCATTCTTGTCACTAAGCCTTGGCCCCCTTCCCACAGACGCACAAATATTTTGAAATTTGCTGTTTTTCCACTTTTGTGGGGGGGTCTTGTGCCCTTAACCCGAGTGAATGCGGAGGGCCAACTGTATAAAAGAGATGAAAGGATGAGAGAGTCATTCAAGGAAGAACTATGTGAAGATGAACCTCTGGTTTTAGAAAATGAAATTGCAGTCTGAGCACCAGGATTGGGTCTATATAGATAGACTCAATCAAGGAAGTCATGTCCTTAAATTTGCAAGACCTGAGCAGGGATGTTTATGACAGGGTGATTTGGCAGTATCTCATTCACAGAGTTGCCATCAAGTCAAAGCTGACTTGATGGGCAGTTAACAACATACTCAGCCATAGCATTTTTATGCCCTCCATTTGAAATGTGATGCTGGAGAAGAGTTCTATGGCTACTGTTGACTGCTCAAAATACAAATAAATGGGTCCTAGAGCAATCAAGCCTGAACTCTCCCTAGAAGCCAAGATGACCAAACTGAGAACTGTTGTACTATGGATTTATCATGAGAAGACATGACTAACTAGAGGGCAGTAAGAAAAAAGGAAGACTGCATTGCAGATGGATAGACTCAGTCAAGGAAGACTTATCTGTGAATCTACAAGACCTGAGCAAGGCAATTGATGATAAAGTGACTTGGAGTTCTCTCATCCATAGGGTCACCATAAATCAATGTTGATTTGACCACAGTGAGCAACATAGCCAGCTGTAGCATCTGTCTTTGTTTTATATCATACTCTTCTCCCTAACATTATATCATTAATTTATAACTGATAGCTGAAACAATATAAAGTACAATTTTTAAAAAAAAAATTCAAGAAGGATGTCGACAAGCTGGAACGTGTCCAGAGGAGGGCGATCAAAATGGTGAAGCGTCTGGAAGCCATGCCCTACGAAGAACACCTTAGGGAGCTGGGGATGTTCAGTCTGCAGAAAAGAAAGTTAAGAGGGGACATGATAGCTATGTTTAAATATTTGAAGGGATGTCATGTTGAGGAGGGAGCAGGCTTGTTCTCTACCGCTCCAGGGACTAGGGCAAGGAGCAATGGATTCAAGCTGCAGGAAAGGAGATTCCACTTGAACCTCAGGAAGAACTTCCTGGTGGTCAGAGCTGTCTGGCAGTGGAATATGCTGCCTTGGAGTGTGGTTGAGTCTCCTTCTTTGGAGGTTTTTAAGCAGAGGCTGGATGGCCATCTGTTGGGAATGCTTTGATGGGTGTTCCTGCATAGCAGAGGGTTGGACTTGATGGCCCCTGGGGTCTCTTCCATGACTCTATGATTCTAGACAACTAATCCAATGAAAACATTAATTTAAAACAATTGCAAACACTTTCCAAATACAGTAAAAGATACAGCACATCCATTAACCATCCTCCTCCCCACCCAGTTAAAAGCTAATTGCTTCTTCAAGTAGAAAACTCTTCTTGGCAGTGAAAAGAGGACAGAGAGGGGCATTTAGAATTCTCAGCCAGATTGCTCCTTGGCCTCAGTAAAATACTGAGGCCAAACTACAGAACTAAACTAAACTACAGAATTCCACAGGATATTGAAAGTGGAATAATTGAACTATGACAGTGTAGTGCAGAAAGGCTCATAATCTCTGATCATTGGCCATGCTGACTGAGGCTGATGGGTTTTAGAATCCAACAACATTTGGAGGGCCAAACATTCCCATCAGATTCTAGTGAATATACAGAGAATGAGGACAGAGTCTCCTTCTTCTTTGTTCTTAAATGATTACACCTGAAAGAAACTGAACAGGACTTACACCTGAGAGGAATGCTCTCTGAATGCAGACCTTACTTGTGTCTAGAATGAGGTTGGCAAGTTTGCGTGAACTTTGGGTTGAACTCAGTGCCTCCTCTGCAAGCCATGCAGAATCAGTGATCTGTATCAATCACTTGATAATCTCCTTCTTGCATGAGTCCTATTTTCCAGCCATCACAGTGAATGGCCAATTGTACATGAATCTTACATTGTAGCCATCATAGTGAATTGCACCTTCTTTATAGTGACTGGATGTTCCAAACCAGGATGTGTGGTATTTGTTGCTTCTTGCTGTTTTTGTGTGTCTTCAGGTCATGTCCAAATTAATGTGACTCTAAAGTGAACCTATCATGAGGTTTTCTTGGCAAGATTTGTTTGAGGTTGGTGCCTTTGCCTTCCTCTAGAGCTCGAAGAGTGTCACTTGTCCAGGTTCACCCAATGGGTTTCCATGACTGAGCAGAGATCTGAACCCTGGTCTCCAGAGTCATAGTCCAATGCTCAAACCAGTACATCATGCTGGCTCTCTCATTAAAATGTTAAATCAAGAGTGTGGGCTGGCTTCTTTCCATCCTGAAATGTACATTCTTTGTTTCTATGCATGTGGGTGTGTGTGTTTGGGGGGAGCAGAGAATATGAGACAGGGTGTAGAATTGATTCAACATCCCAAGAATCTCTTTTTTTCCATTTTGCCTGTGGTAGCCCGTAGCAAAACCAGTCTCATGCTGAAAATAGAATACTTCTGTCTTCTCCTGATAAGAGAAGCTTAACATAAAAGACAGTGGTGAAGTTTGCAACTGAATAGCTGCATTCCACTGTACAATACCACAAAGCACAAACAATAATCTTATGGAATAAGAAGGGATAATCATCCTTTTTTCTGGTTTCCCCTTTGAAGGCTGATATTAACAGGAATGCTTGGTTCTGGGGATCACAACTCAAGCCTTACTGAAATATATTTCTTCCAGAAATATAATTTGCAAAGTGGCAGAAGCTAATTGTTCTTTGAATTGGCTCTGCATTGTACAATTTTTGCAAATAATATTTGATGTGACTCTGAACTAATAATGCAGTCCCCTTGACATTTCAAGCATTATTCCCTTGTAAAATGGTTGATATCTTAGGAAAGTTCCTGGTTCTTTTACCAGCTGTTTCAAATGCTTTTGATTCTAAGTTGACTTGCTTATACAAAAGGTAAATGAAAAAAAAAAAGCATAATACTATTGAATTTAGCATTTCAGAAACAGTCCTTTAATGTTGACATTCATTAGGGGTTTCCAGAAACTGCTGGATGCAGCCACTGTTGGCCTCAGAGACATATAAAAAAGGTCATTAAAAAGAATAACAAATGATTCATCTTTTACCAGTCACCTTTGAGCTTGTGGTTATGAAACTAGTCAAAAGTGTTATCATGTTGAAGAATACAGGCAGAGAGGCCAACCACTATCATACATAAAAAATGTAAAATACGTATACATTCAGGGTAAGGTATAGAATCCAGGTTTCTCTGCTGTTATCTCATAGTCACTTTGATGACTGGCTGTTTTGCTTCTCAGTAAACCTTACTTCAGCACATTATTAGGCAATTTAACATTTCAGCAAGCCCTGAAGTGTCTGAAATAGTTGGAGGATTTGTGCAATGACAGAAATAGATAAGACATTTGCAGCAAACAGCTTAGCTTTGTTTGGGAAAATCTCCATAGGATTTAATAACACATTGAGGTAATACAATTGGTGACTTTATTAACATTCTTTGGGAATAACATGTACAGTAAAATCATAACCGTACTCTGTTATAACCTAATTCTGACCTCCACATCACAGACTGAGATAAATTCTTCCTGAAGGCTGATGTGGATCAACTCCATTAAAAACAGAGCAGTAGATAGAAACAACAACATGAGATCAGCAATATTTTTGTAGTCTTCGTACACAACTGAGCTATGTTGAGTTACAGTAGTTTTCATCAAACTCCAGGTGAAATAGACAATGACTCCCATTGACCCTCTCAATCAAGGTCAAACGCTATACTGGTTGAAGTGGATGGGGGAATTGTGACTCAAAGCATCTGGTCTAGACATATTAAAGCTTCTCCAGAACCTCTAGTATGTTTGGCAAGGATTTAGCACCATCAATGAAGATTAGCCAAAGGAAGGAATTATAGAATGGTGTGCAAGATGATGCAAGATGAAAAATTTATTTTGGAATGGGATAGAGCTCAGAATACAAGCCAAACCTGGCCCCCTGTTTGTGCAGTAACTTCAGATGTAGCTTCCTGTCCAAACTACTCACTTCAAAGATGGACTTTATTAAAAGCTTTATTCAGGCTTCACTTCTAGAAAAAAATGTTTAGAAGTTGTGGACTTTCTGAAAATTCCCAATGACAGTCAGAAGGAGGTACAGATCTCTGAACCTTGACTTTTGGGGTCCAAGACTGAATTGAGAAGGCCATTTTCTGAAGCACAAAGCTGTAGTCAGAAACAGACTTTCTGATCAGTGCAATACTTACTAGAGAGCTCCAGGCTAGCCTAGAGCAAATCAGGCAACAAAGGATACTCCTAATATGAGATTCACTAGTAGGCTTGCTGTTGGTCCTTTCCTTTCTTTCTTACCACAAAAATTGCTGGCTGGGGAATTCTAGTCATTGGAGTCCAAAAAGTAACTTCTCCCTAGTTCTACCTGGTCCTGCTTTTGGTGGGCCACATCCCACCTCACCCAACTTCATGATTTTAGTTCACCGCAGCAGGATCAGATGGGGCATGATGTTCTATTTTTTTTCATCTGGGTGCTATTCCAGATATAACAAAACATGTCACCACAAATGTGGAAGCATGGTTCTGAGTAGTTTCTGGAAATGAGAGGTCCTGTGACACTAAGCCATATAGATTGGAAAATGAACATGTGGAGAGGAGAACTGCAATCACACCTGTAGATCCAGAACTTCACAGTCTCCATGCATGGAAAAGTACCTATGGAGGGGACAGTGTAGAATGAAGCAGTCTTCTTGAAGTGCCTTACAATAGTCTAATCAGTTTATTCCAATGCAGTCTTTCCAGCATAAGCTTACTGTGAATATATATCTGTAGCTCTCCTTTTTTCCCATGCTGGTGTGCACTGTGACAACCATTTTGCGGCTGGGGGGAGGTTGGGGAGACCCTGGGCAATGTCTTCCAGCCAGGAAGAAAAAACACAACAAAAAATAAAAATCCAGAAGCCATTACCTGGAAATCAGGGTCTAGCTGCAGTTCTGTGGCCTGGAGAAGAAAACACACCTGATCCACTGTTTGTTTTCCTTGAGATATCTTCTCTTCTCTTCTGGTTAAACAACTGTAGCCTAGATTCTCCCATGGGCATGCAGTAGCACTGTGAAGCTGACTTTACACAGGGGGTGGGGGGATGTTTGCGGAAGGAGATGCCAAATACTTCCTACAGCAGTATCTCAAAAGGTACATATGGGAGTATAATTTCTGGTGTTTGAACATGGACTGTAGCCTTCTTCCTCAGATGTATGCATGGAGTAAGATCTGGATCATGTTGACCCAGCCCATTTCTGTGCTTTCTTCAGAAAGTCTAAATAGATCTGATTCAGTATAGTTTCATGTAGTCTCTGTTTAGAAGGTTTCAATAATCCATGCAGGTAAATTAATATGCAGAGGTTGGGGTGAGGTAAATAGGAATGATCCATAACAGAATCTGAAAACTTTACATACTGGACTACAATTCCTAGAATCCCCAAAAATCCTTAATCCCCAACCTGGTATTTATGAGAGTTTTAGTCCAAAACACCCCCCCCTCCATTTTTTCCTCTTTTCCACAGTTTGTCCAGGCCCCATGCAATGCATTCCTTCAGAATGCTTTATTATCTGCACAGAGCTAGGAACCATAAACATCAAAATGTTTTTCTTGCTTATGGTATTCAGGTCTGTGTAGTTCTACATCTGATTGGATAGACATTGGACCTTATCCTGAAGCCTGCTTATGCTGGGCATTCTAAGTAAGAGGTTATATAACTCTCCATCATGACTGTCTCAAACTTTTTGATGATGGAAAGACTTATACCTTCCTTAAGTCTATCTCATCATTTATGATCTCAGAATTATTGGCTGTGTCCCTTGCTGGGGTATATGTGGCAGATATTCATAGCCTGAATAATCTGAGGTTGTTAATCTATTTAAACCTGTTAAGCAAGTGTACTTTACCAATAATTTTTTAAAAAATTACTGATTGGATTTCTTATTGCAATTATCTGATGTACCCATAGTGAAGTTATATACTGGCTTAAAATTGCTTGTATTATGTGATGGAAGGTAATTCTTGTAAGTCTTCTTGGTGTATGTATAAGCTAACACCCTTTCTGTATTGTGTGTTATAAATAAATCTTGTCTTCAAAGATACCTATATATCAAGACGTAGATCATATATAATTATATGGAAATTATAGGGTAGGTATCAACACACTGACAAGTTATGAGCGAGCATGTCATCCTATTGAAACGGCAATTACAAAATGGCAATTAGGTTCTTTCTCTTCTAGACTATTGCCACTATTGTTGAATACGTATGTCATACTATAGTTGTAACAGAAATAGAGCTTGCCAGGAGAACTGATATTTTACATAATATTATATGAAAGACTATGCCAAGTCAAAGTACTCATAGTGTCTCTGGTGGGAGGATGGTGAAATAAAAAGATAAATGGTATCTTTGGGACTAATGAGCTGAATTTTCCTTTTGTTGAATTCTGTGTCAAGTTCTCTCAGTTGTGAACAAGGAACCTTTTTAATGAATGTTGAGGCAACTAAAAGGGAAAAAGGTATGGAAGTAGAAATTTGGCACTTTTCTCCATGGCATGGGAGGGAGCATAAAGGTGCAATCTAATTTTCTGGATAGGATTGGAAATAAAATGGAAGAAAAGAAAGATAGATATGTGACTGTTTTTTTCTAGAGAGAAAAAGAATGCCTCACATCTAGAGCTTGGTGTGTGTTCTGATGTTTGCAGAGATCTTTCCCCATTGAAAATACTGTTCCATGCAGTTCTACAGTAAAGAACATCTTTCCCTTTACATTCTTTCAACTGTTTTCTCTGCTACCATGATCAGAGAACTGAGCTCACATTTCTGGGCCATGATCACTAATTTATATCAGTGGTCTGAATTAAAAGTGTTGGTTATAACCTTTAAAGGCTTACACGGCTTGGGTCCAGACTATTTAAAAGACTGTTTCTCCTCGCGTGAGCCAGCTGGAGTTCTGAGATCCTCCACGAGGGTTTTCTCTTGGTCTTACCACTATCACATATTTGTTTGATGAAGATATTGGAGATAACCTTTTCAGTGGCTGCTCCCAAACTATGGAACTCCCTTCCACAGGAGATCCAATTAGCAGTGATGTATTTAAGTCTTTTAATGTAAGGCTCAAGTCAAGTCCCAAGTTTCTACCTGTTACCCTAATTTCTGGGGTCCCGGGAGGGACACCTTAATGTGCTCACAATGGGGAATGGGAATTAGCGAGAGCACAAGCTAAGCAATGCAAGAGGCAGGGCAACCTAGCAAGATCCTGAACCCAATGTTTACGGGGTCAGGCCGAGTCAATGAGCAAACAGAAGTAAATAATAATTTTTATCTTATTTTAAATGTATTTTAAAATCTTTTAACTGGTTTTAATAGCATTGTTGTTTAATTCTTTTTAAAAAACTTTTGTAATGTACATTTTAGCCAAGTTCTATTTTAAATTTTATAAGCAGCCTTGGGTCCCTTGGTGGGAGAAAAATGGGCTGTAAATTGACTGACTGACTGACTGACTGACTGAATACATAAATAAATAAATATCAAGTGAGTTCATGCAACACCTCCAGCATGAAAGTAAAGATGGGATTGTATACTAGCATAGCAAAAACATCATTGAGCTTAGCAGTACAATTCTAATTTTGTATAGAGGTTACAAAAATTAAAAACTAAAGCAAAAGGTCAAATTTGGAAGAAACCCCTGAAGATCTTGGAGTCTGTTTATTTTTTTTTAAAGGAGCATTTGGATGGAGGAGTACCAACAACATTCTGCAACATTAAATGGTGCAGCACAAATCAGCAAAAATTGCTGCCCTGAATGAGTCTTTCATTATTGTATCTATAAGATGTCACTGAGTGTTTTGCATGGCCCTTCCATTTTCGTGAGGGTTTGGGGCACAGAATCCCCATGAAAGCGGTAAAAATGCAAATCTCTCTCCCCCTTCCCCTCCCATTCCCTTCCAGGACTCCCCCATCCCATTCCCTTGCCTTTTGCCACTGTGTGTATGTCTTCTATCTCTGTGCCTGGGCAAAAGACAAGGCAAAGGATGGCAAAAGGCAAGGGAATCGGAAAAAGACACGCATGCTCCCCCTCCCATTCGCTTGCCTTTTGCCCAGGCACAGAGAAGGCACCCATGCCCAGGCCATGGAGGCACAGAGAAGGAAAGCACCCATGACTGGGCAAAAATCAAGGGAATGGAAGGAGAATGGGGGGAGGAAATAATAAAATTTGCAAAGGTCATGCCTACAAAAGTGGAGGGAGGACTGTACTGAATTTGTATATTTGTTCATATGAGATGAGATGTGTGACTAATGGTTTCTTAAACTTACACAGACACTTTGTTATCAGCTCTGTATGCGGGTGGTATTTTGTTATAGTTATCTGTGTACATTGCATCTCGTCCCTAGTGCCAGTAGATAGGTGTTACCAGATAGAGTTTGGGGGCAGAGAGAAGCAAAGTCAAAGAAAGAGAGGTATAGGCAAAAATGTACATAAAACACAAGACAATGCAACTTCTAAGAAAACTAGGTGGGTCTATTTCATTTAAGAATTCTTGGAGGGAAGATGTTGAACAGATCCAGCTGTTCAGTCCCCAGTGCTTGGTATATACGGTTGTGGTCATCACTTTCACTCTTGTTATAAAGGAGAAAGGAGAGCCAAACTGCAACAACACCAGGGCAGGAAAAGCTGGATCTGCTGAGCAGGTCCATCATGGGATGAGTAATCTCTATAAGCCAGGAAATTACAAAGCATGCAGCAAAAGTATGGTGTTAGTTTATAACTGTATAAATAACAATTAGAACAACAAAATAAAAAGAATCCAAGCATGTGACTTTAATTTGATACTCAAGCCTTGCTATGATGACTCCACTTATCTTATCTTGTGGGGCTCATTTATAAACATAGATACAGTTTTTAGAAAAAGGTCAAGAGCAGTGGAAATGTCAAAAAGTTAGACTGAAAGTCCGAGTCTGAATCTTTTAAAAATGTAATATGGCTTATCAGGAGTTTTTATCCCAGGAAGAATATCTAATCTAGCGGAACAAATCTTACATAACCTAAATATTATATATTACATCATCTTTTACCTGATGCTATTTTTAGCTACTTTATGTTCTCTAATTGCTCTTTATTATTGTAGAAGCAGGGTAATAAATCTTATGATCCTAAATGCTGTAATATAATTGTGATCACTGTACTATGCTGCCAAGAGAATGGAATGGTAGAGAGCAGAGATCTTTTCATTTGGCATGTAAAAGCTTTTTCTTGACATTGCTTCCTTCCCTCACTGTCTTGGGAACAAGGAAAAGCACCACCCAAGGAATCTGACAGAACTACCCTATTTGGGTGTAGTGTTGCGGGTATAGTAAATGCATGAGAGAAGAGAAGCAGGACAAGCACATGAGTGCCACCCCTTCATTGCCATGAAGATGATCTTGGTCATGATACCCCACTTTTTTCACAGGCCTGGGACTCAAGGGCCATTCTGCACTAGACTGTTATAGCGCTATTATCTCACTTTCAAGATCCTTTGGAATCCTGGGGTTTGCAGTTTAGGGAGAAGCTGACCGGCCCCTCCCGAAACTGCAAACCTCAGGATTCCATAGGATGCTGAAAGTGGAATAATAGCACTGTAACAGTCTAGTGCAGAAATGGCTGAGGTGACTTATGAAAATTAAAAGAGATGCAGATAAAAGTTCACTCACTAAAACAAAGAAATTTTAAAAAACCAAACAGTTAAACTATCAGAGGAGTTACAAGCCATTTCAAAACCAACCTGTTAAAATGCAACATTAATACTTTATTCCAGGAGGAATGTTTCCAGTTTTGAGCAGGAGCTTGGAGGAACAGTTGCAGCTTCCATCACCTCCTGAGAAGCCAAGATAATCCTATGCCTGTTGAGTGAAGCTTTTTCTTCTTAAAATTTGTGTTCCAGGAGCTTCCAGGAGATTATGATAAATAACTGTGAGTGTAGACATCTTAGTGCTGTTTCCACTATTCAAAAGAGGAGAATGCCTGGGTCAAACAAGGAACAGAGAATAAATAAGACTGGAAAATGAAGGGATTGTTCTGGAGGGCCAGAACGGGAGTTTGCCCTTTCAGCAAGATGTTTTGGAATCAAGTGTTGTGGTTTACAGCCTTTGCTGGCCATGTATTTCATTACACTGGCACAAACAAGGTACTTCTGGATTGATCAAATGAGGACTGTATACTAGTGTTTGGAAAAGTAACTTTTCCAAGCTGTGTCTTGGAAACATACTCTCACCTTCTCCTCGGCTGGTGGACCCCTTAAAGGTTTCTTGAAAGAAAGGGACTTTTCACATATAACTGAATCACAAACAGGAACTTACACTTATATTGCTATGCTTGCTTGAATGTTAATCCATTAAAACTGCTAGAACTTAGATCAGGAATTAAAAAAAAACCACACCAATAGTTCTCTTTCCACTATGTGTGGCAAAGGTCACTCCTGCCCTGAAATGCACTTTGTTCTTTCTAGTCACTCCCCAATGTTTTTCCCTTGTACTACCACTGAATCCACAAAAGCTTATGTCACAATAAATCTGTTAATGTTTAAGCTGCCACAAGTGTTTGCTAGTTTTGCTGTTAACAGACTAATACGAACAACCATCTGGAATTCTTGACAAGTTTATCTATATGATACCTCTCTTTCCAAATGTGCTTACCAATTTTAGTAGCACTTCTCATATAATTAAATCAGGGGTTAAATCAGGTATGAGAATCAGGTACACCTCCAGATGATTTTGGACTGCAATGCCCATCAGCCCTGTCTAGCAGACTCAGAAGTGAGGAAGTTTGAGAACTGGAGTCCAACAGCACCTGGGGTATGCATGAGTCTCAGCCTTGGGTTAAATGAATATGTGTGAGAGATAATGATCCTACCGCACATTTCTTAGTCTGTATAAAAACAAACTGTGAGTTGGATCCACAGTTAGCTGAGCTTAATTCCACTTGAATCAATGGAACAACTTAATCATGACTAACTTAAGACCCATTGATTTTAGTAGGTCTGTTGCAAGAACAACTATGTGTGGGTCCTTCCCTACATAGGCCATCCAGATACTCGCAGGAGCCATTGCTAACATAACCAGTGGCAACAAATGTTGAAACTTGCCACCAAGAACATCTAGAGTGCCACATAGACCATTTCCACATGGGGTATTTAAAATGGTGCAGTGCATTCTCCATGGAGGATGTCTGCACTATGGAGCAGACTGGGTTCGGACTACTTACTGTAGATTCACACCTCAGTCCACTCCGGAACGACCCCAAGTGGTCCTCCAGCGTGCTTTTGAAAGACCTGATTTTTTTTGGTCTTTCAAAAGCACAGAGCACCCACTGCGAGCCTGCTCCCTTGTGCAGATTCGCAGCCTCGCACCAATGTGAGCCCACGATCTGCCAAGGGCAGGCTTTAGGCTGGCAAGCTTCACCGGTTGGTCGAGACCCATGACCAGCTAGAAGCCGCCATTTTGGATGCTGGAGCAGTGTGGAGCGACAACCACGTACTGCTCCTCCTTACCCCGGACCGGACCGGACCTGACCACCAGAAGATCCAGTAAGTAGCGGCTCAGGGCGATTCCCTTGCCCTGTGCGGAAATGGCCATAGTTTCCAGTCCCAATTTAAGAATGTGTCCTTTACATTTGTTTAAATTTTTTATTTCAAATAAATATAAAATATATTTATTTAGGTGTGTGGCATAATGTATTGCATCCTTAGTATTGCAGCCTTAGGAATCTCATCTGGATGTTTTGATTTGCTGAAACAAATGTAAAGAGACATCTGAAAAGTTGGTAACTGCAAAAAATGGACCTTTCCAGCTGGCAGTTGATGATCGCCTTTAGAATCATAAGCTTGAACAGGCTTATATGAAAGATCCACCTTTGTTAAGCAGAAACAAGACTCTTCAACAGTATATTAAGCTTGGAACAGTAAGAGCAATGCTGTAGAAGATTTTACTGCTGATAGGTGGGTTGTCATAGAGGCTCTGGTACACTGTGTACTAAGAACAGTTTACAGAAGAGAAAAAAAAAAGAATGTCTAGACTAGCTTCAGCATACAATGCCCTCAGCATTTCTTTCATCCTTTCTAGTCAGAGACATAAGGATTGCAAAACAACATGGGTGTTTAGACTGCAATCCCGAGTGTGTGTATTTGAAAGTTAAGTTTCACTGAAATTAGTGTGTCTTCTGAGTAAATATGTCTAGAATCAGGGTGCCTTATTTCCACAATTCATGTTTCTAAGCAATATTATTGCACACTTGCTCTTTGGTTTCCACATCATAGAGGCCAACATGGACTGTTTTTGCTCTTTGTTATTATGTTTAAAATCGTGAATGACCAATGTGGGCTTAGTTTAAAAAAAAGATTCTGAGAATGCCACCTGGTTTCTTAACCCTTGGTCTGGAGCCATATTCTTATCTCTGGCATACAGCACACGTTGCCCTACATCTCTACAAAGCCCTTTCCAGGTACACAGTGATGTGTGCACTTCAGCCAAGATTACAATCTGACCCACAAAGAACATTTTGGTCTTGGAAAAGACAAGACAAACAAGTAGTTGTATGGGAAGAAACAAAACAGCAGCGTTCTTTCAGTGTTGATGAGCTTGCAACTATGAAACTGTTCTAAAAGATAAGTAAAGATAAGTAACACATTCCTAATTTGTCCCATCAGAATTCCAGAATCAATCTCTTTCAAGAGAATCTTACCACGTTGCTGAAAATCTGGTTATTTGCCCTTTCAATGTGGTATAGTCAAAATGTCCATGAGATTAAGAAGCTATTACTTTTTATAATGCCAACCTCTTATAGAATACAATATGCTAGGGACTTATATTTACATCTCTAAATAGCATTATTTTGTAAATGTAAATATGCTCTTTGGCTGTGGGAAATGTCTTGCTCTCCCTGTCTTATGGCTTGCTAAGGACTGCTTGCTTAATATGTTTTACCAGCTACTCCAGGCCACTGGAATGTGGGCCACACCTCACCTGTTTGAATGTAATGTGCAGACTGGAAGAAATAATTTTGTCATATAAAACTAGACCAGAGGAAAAAGCTGAATGTGTTTGCAAGGTAATTAACAAGTGCTGTTTCAGCAACAGCATTTTATCCATGGGATCTTCTTCCTGTTACTGCATCATCCTGAGAATTAGTATCAGTAATTCAGAGGTGGGAATTATGTAGCTCTCCAGATGTGCTGGACTCCAACTCCCAGCATTCCCCACCATTGTGCTATGTTCTTAGGAATAATGGGAATTGCCATCCAGAAACATTTGGAAGGACAGCCGTTGCCAAATCCTGCTGTAACGCATAGATATTACCAAAAACACCTTGCAGATTTCCAGGTTCAACGCCTTGTTTATTTTATACTGCTTTCACATCCGTCAAAGAACAATGGCAATGACTATTACACAGAGCTTGGAAAAGTTACTTTGGGGGACTACAGAATCCCAAAGTCACCCAGCCTGTGTGTCCAATGGAATATGATGTTGTAACTTTTCCAAGTTCTAAGTGAATATGTGGAACGTCGTCATTATTTTGTACCAATATCTCTCATTTCAGATCCGCTCAGATTTTTTTCTGCTCCAGACAAGAACATTTCACAATCACTGATGTACTCCAAGTTCTATTTCAATGGAAGGTTATGTCACAATAAAATGTGTTATTTTTAAAGTGCCATATGACTCTTTGGCCCTTTCCGCAGCACCCTCCAATCCTACCATGGGAACAAGAGAAGGATGGGACCACAACAACGCGTCTGCATGATGTCATCAAAGTTTCATTCTTCTCCTGTCCCCAGGTGGCATGATTGCTGGTTGAATCATTGATGGGTTTTCCCCATCAATGACCCATGATTGTGCCACTGTCCCGCACTTACCTGGCCTGCAGAAGGGCAGGAAGCATGATGGAGGTGCTTCCTGCCCCAGTACAGACTTGGAAAGTGCCTAGCTGTGCTGCGGAAGGAAGTGGCATGGTCAATGCTCTTCCTTCGGCAGGGAGCTGGTTCACGTGGAGGGGAGCATTCCTGTCATGCTCTCTTCCTGGCAAAGCTGCTGCTGGGATCCCCAACGGATGCCACCACAAGGAAGTAAGCTGTGGAAAGGGCCTTTGTTTTACATGAAACAGGCTGTTGTTGATTCCCTTCACTTCTAATCTTTATTGGGAAGATTATCCATGGTTGTATTTCTGTAGTGGCCCTTCTTCTTGAACTTGCCATGATGGCAGACACCAATATGCTACTGTACATACAACCCATTTTTAGAACATCTTTTTTTTTAAAAAAAAGTAGACATGAAAATTTTCAAGCAGCTTGATGAGAGTGAACTTTGCCTCTTTGTCACAAGGTGGGTGTGTTTTTAGTGTCAGTTGGACACAAAATGTACAGTTTAAAAAAACTGCAGTTTGAAAACAGATAATATGCAGTTGGAAAAATGGGAGCGGAACTAGACAAATAAAGTATCTATTAAGCACTTAAATGAGAGTGTGTATCAGTTATTCTTGCTGGAAACAGGAGCAGTCCAGTTTGGAGACATATCAGTTTATCTGGACAAAGTGAATAATGTAACAGGATCAGTGAAAGTTCTTGCACCAGTGTAACTGTCACTGAGTTGGAATTATGTTGGTGCATGGGCCATCAGCTTTCCTATTTAATTGACTAAGGCAAATTCATCTTTCTGTCTAGTAGAGAAGAGCTATTAACTTTTGTGGAGAAATTGCCACTGAGATGGGGTATAAGCAATGAGCAAAACATGCTTTGTGTTTGGCTTTTTTCTTTTTCTTCAGGGCAAAGGGGATTTGTACATTTGAAATATCTGCTTTTTTAAAAAAGTACCTTAGCATACTATATCTATGTCCTTTAAGAAGTAGGGCAGACTGAACTAAAACAGGGTCAATCAACAGACTTGCCCAGGTGTAACTTCTTTTGCAACACTGTTTTTAATTAAAGACTAATTGCTGCTCCCTAAGTGAATCCAGTCTCACCGGGTGATGTAAGAACTGGCAGACCAGAGAATCCAAACCTTTTGAGGTCAGATCCTGTTGTGGCGAGGAAAGGATGAAGACCTTCAGGTTCTTTCAAAACAGAAAGCTTTATTTTCCAAACCTTTTATTTACTGCGCAGGGCAAGCAGCGGAAATACAATGTCCAAAACTGCCCGCCCCGATTGATTAAAACACTTAGTTCCTATACCTTTGGTCAACAGCGTCAGCAATCAATCACATTTCTAGTCTACGTCAGCCATTACATTTGGAGCTTAATACCACCCCCAAAACAAGGGAACAAAGGCCTCAGTCACCAAATGACTGACAAAAGATGAGGCAAAAGAGTATGCTTGACTCCCTTTTACTTCCCAGGCACCTAAGCATAGCGCTACAAGGCCAATCATACTTTTAAACTGAGATAAGGTAGGGACATCTGCTGTCCAACTCGCTTATTTTTCTACTCAAGCTGTACTTGTCTGAATTTAACTCCTTCATTCCCCCCTTCATGCCAAATTCAATTCCTTGCAATTTGAAGCATGCGCTATTTCCCTATTTCCTTTATAACACAAAGGATACATAGCAGCAAAAGTTACATAGCAGCAGTAGGATTCCTCCAGCAGTCAGGTATACAAAACCTGTGAACAGGGCTTTCAGACCCACGGTTTTAGGGGAAAGATTTATAGTGCACAATTCCATCCTCCCTAACACTGTCTCACAGAGTACCATTGTATTCCTTTCAAACACAGAGAGATTTCAATCAAAGCATATACTGCAGCCTTTCCCTCTATTACTCTAATCATTACAGATTGAAAACTATTTAACATGCAGAGTACAGAAAAGCAGATTTAGTAAGGCCATTATTTATGCACAAAGCAATTCTACAAACAGTGTCTTTTACCCATACTTACTTAGGGAACCAGATAATCATGTCCACATGCCTGCAGAGTACAAGAATGACTTTCTAACATTGAATACTGCTAAATGTATTTTCCCTCTTCACAATCAAATTCATTTACACAATAGTAAGACAGTTCAACCAATTTCATGCTGGGCTACCTTCATTGGTTGGTGCCCTGGGTGAAAGGGAATACCCTCAGTGGCCACACCAACTCATCCCAGAAGACAAACCATATACCCATTTACCATTGTAAAAGCTGGTTTCTTTCTAGAACTCATTTATGGAGGACCAGGCCCCCCTTTTCCCATATAACCTCAATAAAACCATTGCTATAACTAAAGGAAAAGTCAACATTGGGATGCTTTCCTGGGCATGCCTGTAGAGATTCAGGGATTTCAAACTTTACATAACAATTGGGATAGTCTCCTAAGCTTAGCCCATGAGAACATACTCAGCCATTACTGACCTTCAGGGTGTTCAAGATCTGATTGACCAGTTGGTGAAACCAATTCACTTCCCAGCCTCTCCTGCCCAGCATTCTCATCATCACCATCATTACCAGCAATTACCATATACACATATCTTCCAACCCACAGAACATCCGTCTGTAGTGATAAAACAGGCAGGTCAGGCTTCTTGCCCCTCCTATGCCTGCCACAACCCATAATATTGTCTCCAACATTCAGGGATCTGGCCGTGTGTAGAGCAGTGTGTACGTCCCAGGTCACACCCGCAACAGGGCCTAGTCCCCGTCTTCTTCCTCTCCAGTTGCTAAGTCTGACCGTAAGTAGAGCCTGACAGCTTCCACGTGTGTGTCAGGCAATAAGGTCTAGCTTAGATTTCTTCATTCACCAGTTGCGGATCTGACTGTGCTTAGAGTGACCAATTTCTCCTGGTCTGGCCACAGCAGAGTCTAGTCCGAATTTTCTCTCCCCCCTTTCCGTCTGGAGATCTTCAGGTTCAGAGGATTTTACAACCCAATCAGTAAAGGCTCTCTTAGCCCTGGCATAAAGTATCCAAAGCTTCAACCCTGCTACCTTTACAGCTGTAGGGGCAACCAGCAACACCTAATACAATCCCTTCCACCTATGACCCGGTTGCACTCTAAGGGGAATCTCTACTCCCACATTTTCTCCCTTGTTGTACTCAGAGCTTTCCCTAATCTACTAACTCTCTCCTATATGTCTCCTTGATCCACCCAAAATGGCCTCATGCTTTGGCTTGAAAGGGAACAAACAGCCTTATGGTTCTGTGAAGTGTGTACCTCATCCTATGCCATCCTATGATGGGGCTCTGGGAAGAACAAAAATACTCCTGGTTTTTCTGTTGTGGGCTGCACGTGGAATAAAAGTGAAAAGCCTCTGTAAAATGGGCTAGGTAGATGGTGGTATAATCTTGCCCTGTGTTGGCATCCAGTCCAAAGACATAGCCAGGGCTGTTGTTTGGGCCATACACGTTGAACTACTGTTTCTTCGGGATTTTTATCCCACTTCCTCCACTTCTCCTGAGTTCTGAGGTCTGCAGGTACAATGTGACTTCCAGGTGATTCCTAGAACGGTGGTTCTTGCCTTTGGTGATCCTGTGGACAGATGCAGGTCTGTTGCTCTTGAGCATATGTGGTGTGTGGGCCTTTAGGGCTGTTGTTGGTCCTTTAGCTGTCTCACAGCTTGCATCTCTCTTTTCTCTCTCCCTTGCCTTTTCAGTCAGCGTCCTTCAGCTGCAGTTCCACTTCCAGCCTGGAGGGGCACACAATCGCCTCTCAGAAGTGCCCCCTTATTTTCTCCCTTCCAGCTCAGAGGTGCACCATCACCTCTCCTCCCAGCTTACTCGTAGGGGTGCTCTGTCACCTCCTCCATCCAGCTGAGGCTGCGCTTAGGGAGCCATTCCAATCTCCACCTTATCGGGGACAGGTGAGGGGGCACTCCTTTGCTGCTTGGACTGCCTTTCATCTTGGACTCTGCCCTTTCCTGTATTCTTCATGCTTTTGCTGCCAACTTTCCTTTTCCAGAATGTCACAACTCCAAGCCCTTGCCCTTCTCTGTCTGTGGGATGAGGAACAAAACCTTTTCCTCAGTCTGCTCTTGACATCTGGCCACTGACAGTATTCTACTTCCATTAGTCCCTGCATCTGTCAGTTGGACCATCTTTTCTGCTTTCCTCTTCCACACACGTCCACATCCTTCTCTGATTCTCTTCAGGCTCTCTTGCCTATATCTCTCCTGCCCCCACTGGGCACTTTGGCTCTCAGAGACCCTCATCCTCCTCTGGGGTCTCTTGTCTCTTCTGACCTCTGCTCCATCATTCGTTAATCTTCTTTCTTTCTCCGCTTGACAGCCAGTCATAAATCTTGTTTCATAGAGCCTTACAATTGCAGGTCCTTTAAACCTTCCTTAATTGTTCTGTGGAATCCTGAATCCTTTTCAAAGACTTCCTGAAGAGATTCCTCTGCTGCATCATAAGAGAGGTTGCTAACAATAGGAGTCTTTGGCTCTCCAACTATCTGTCCAGCAACCCTTTGCTGCCTCCAAAACCTTCAAATTCCTGAAGCCTCCTCCAAACACTCAGATAGCTTTGGGTTTTACAACAGTCCACAGCTCCCAGTATTTCCAGGCAGTCTCCCATCCAAGTACTAACCAGGCCCGACCCTGCTTAGCTTCTGAGATCAAACGAGATCGGGCGTGTTCAACTTTAAACACATTGACTGGCTTTTACTAGCAGAGGCTGACACTGGGGAGAACCACTCCCCACCTGCCTGTCAAAGACACTCTCCCCCTTATCCACACCTGGGAGTTCTCTCCTGGATGATCTGCTTTGCCTGCTGGATAATTTGGCTCCTTTCTTCAGTAGTTACTGGCAATCTTGCCAGTTAGGCATGTGCATTGCCATGATGCTAGAACACAGTTCTACTATCTTTCAATTCAACAAATCAGACGTGGTGGAGGGCATATATGCATAAACAGGTATGTAGGGAGGTGTTGTAGATTTGGCATCATCTGAGTTAGCTGCCTCAATAGAAGGCAACTGCATTCCTAGCTCGAATGTCCACAGGCAAATCTTCCTATTAAGGGGAGTTTACAATTTCCCTAAGTTGTTGAGTAGCTTCTTTAATAAAAATCATGACACCATGGCTTCTGGTTCTGCTGCTTAGAATCCTCAGGCAGCCTCTCTGGTGGGGTCTGTCGCTACTCCCATCCTCCCCCTCCTTCTCATTGCAAGCTGGGGGTGGGGAAGAACTGCTGCAGCCATTTCTACTTTTTTTCTCTTCCATGCAAAAGCAGGCAGGTCTTTCATGCAAATGCTGATTCTATTGCTCTTCCCCTCTCCCTGTCTGTCTCCTCAGGGGAGAGGCAGTTTCCTGTTGGTGTGTTTAATTCCCCCGGGGGGGGGCATCCAATATTTTACTTCTCTTGTTACTACAATTCCCATGTGCCCCAAAGTTCGTATTCTAAATGCTTTTTTTTTTAAAACAAGTTGTTGACATAATAATGCCAGAATTGCAAATTCACGCTCCTCATTCCCTCCGTCTCAAGAGGGGGAGGGTTGCATTCAGCCCGATGGCCACAAGAAGTGAGAAAAAGCCATGTCTTTTGGAGAAACAGCCTTCCCTATGCTAAAGCTGCATTGTAATCTGGTTTTCCCTCTTTGATGTAGAAATGTATCAAAAAGGTAGACACAACTGCTGCCACACTAGAAAGAATAGTTCATTGTTCATTGTAAGGGAAAAACGAAACTAACGCCTCTTGTATGACATGTTTGTCTATACGGGCTCTCAAGGTGTTTTTTTTTTTGTTTTGTTTTTGTTTTTCCTTCTGTGTGAGCCCAAAGGGGGAGAGATTCTTGATGGCTGAAGAGTTTGAAACATGAAACAGGCAGCTGTCACCAGAGTCTTCAGCAATGTTTTCCAGAACTCCCCATCCTGTATTCATTCACTTGAAAGCCTGCTCTTTTGTTATTATTATTTTTCCTATACCTCTGATGTGTGTTGAAGGTTGCTTCCGGTTATTTAGAAATCAGACCCTGCTTCTATGACATCCTCACTCAGCCTGCCAGGCTGAAAATGAGTTATTAAAACTACTTCATAGCTCTCCCTATGTACACACTGACAGAATTCTTAAGCATTTGGCTAAAGAAACTTCCATTCTCCAAAAACCAGCAACTATGGAGTTAACATCTAAAGGAGAAGGGAGGGGCTACAGGGAGGGGAAAGGGAGGCAGGCAAAGGAATGCCGCTCTTCTCAACCCCCTTCCTGCTCCAAAACTTGAGCTAAGTAACATCGAGGTAAGAAAAAGTCTCCTATATTCAACTCCTTTTTCAAAAGCTTGCTGCTTCCTTTTTTCTCCTGAAAGTCCTTTGACTTTTGAAGTGCCAGCCCATGGGATACTCTCTCTGCCTCTTGCAGAGTGATTTTCTTTCCAGTTGATTGAATCACCGACCTGTGCATTTGGAGAAAACAATGAAACCCTATTGTTTCCTCACTATTTCTCATTAACACCTACGGTTTGCCTCATCATTTACATACTGACTTAATTTCTGCTTTTTCCAAGCCCCTGGCCAGATAACTTCCATCCCTGCAGGCAACTTCATGGTTAACTCAGAGCCAGGAGAGGGAGGGGCTATGGGCAATGGCACCCAGCAGAGGGAAAACAGAGCGCTTTTCTCCTGTCCTGGGATTTTCCTATACATATTAAAGTACAAATGGCACAGAAATAGTAAAGTTTCCACTTAACCCTTTCATGAAGTTTTCAACATGCATTGAAGCAGTGTCTGTCAACTGCCACCCTCCACCCAGATTTCTTCCCAAACGACAACACACAGTAGGGGTGGGGGTGAGCTGAGGGTAGGGGGTCCCAACAGCTCGAAACAATGAGGTAGACACCTTTCAGACTCGCTGACTTACGCAGCCGGAAGTTCCGACGGTCTGCAGTAAGAAATGCAACGATCATTCTCTCATTATACACGCATACGCGCTTTCAAACAACAAACACAGCCTCCCACCACCGTTTACCAGACTTGAAGAGACGTCTCTTTACCAAAGTCTTCGCGGCTTCACTCACGGCCCCACTAGCCATGAGTTACTAGGGCGAGACTTAGAGAGGTGATCAAGCTCTCTCTTTCCCTTGAAAACGCAAGGGAGTCAACTTCACCAATTAGCCGTGGGAGGCCTTATGCTTTCTGCATGACCAGAGTCCGTTGACTAGAAAATGCTGCTGCCAGGGAAACCACCCCGCTCAAAGCCAAACCTCTTCGACCAAAAGCAGTCGAGGGCGCCCTGGGTTTCGCCAAGAGGGGGGGTGGCGACCCCAACACTCAAGCATCTGTCAAGGGGGGCCCCAAAAGTCCCTTCTCTCGTTTCCCGGCCAACGCACCAAAATGTTGTGGCGAGGAAAGGATGAAGACCTTCAGGTTCTTTCAAAACAGAAAGCTTTATTTTCCAAACCTTTTATTTACTGCGCAGGGCAAGCAGCGGAAATACAATGTCCAAAACTGCCCGCCCTGATTGATTAAAACACTTAGTTCTTATACCTTTGGTCAACAGCGTCAGCAATCAATCACATTTCTAGTCTACGTCAGCCATTACATTTGGAGCTTAATACCACCCCCAAAACAAGGGAACAAAGGCCTCAGTCACCAAATGACTGACAAAAGATGAGGCAAAAGAGTATGCTTGACTCCCTTTTACTTCCCAGGCACCTAAGCATAGCGCTACAAGGCCAATCATACTTTTAAACTGAGATAAGGTAGGGACATCTGCTGTCCAACTCGCTTATTTTTCTACTCAAGCTGTACTTGTCTGAATTTAACTCCTTCAATCCAGTAGAAGGAAAGATGAGTTAGTGTTCCTGATTTTGTTAGAGCAAGAGTGAGTCATTTTGAAGATGAAGGAGAAATACGCTTTCTAAGACCTGTTATAGATAGGAAATTAAGATGTTGTGGCACAATGCTTCTCTAGGAGGAACAGAGCAAAAGGGTTTACATCAGAAACACAGAACCCTCTGAGCTAAGGTGGCAATAAGGTAGATACAGGTGTTATAAGATGAGCTGAGAAGTGAAACACCTTTACTGGAGGTGCTCTATTGGCAGGGAGTTGTGTTAAGGGAGTGCACACCAGTGGGTTCAAATGGCCGCTAGTGGGATGACACTGCATGAAAAATAAGCTGTAGCCCTATGGTCACTTAGCTTACAAGCATGGCTCTCGGATATACAAGACTGGAGCCAATCTGCTGCTGCATACCCCAACCGGAGCTTGGAAAGTTACTCTTCTAAAGTAATTCCTTGCTGTGTTCAAATTATTTACTTTATTTCTGTCCTGTCTTTCTCCCAATATGTGACTCACAGCATAGATTGAAACCAAGCCCAGGTAAAATACAATGATTGAAATAAAAGGTCTTTAAAAGCCAATTAAATACATTATTCTATTAAATCAAGCACTAATTTAAGAGTTTAAATGCATTTAAAACATAACTACGAGAATCCAAGTATAGCACACACATCCTGTTAAAAGACTCTTGGACAACAGCGAGTTAAATGTCAAATCCAGTTTAAACAAAGAGGTCTTTTCTTGTTCGTGGAAAGACAGCAGAGAGAGGGAGCACCCCAGTCTACAACAGGAGGTAATTCCACACCTTGGGAACAGCCACTGAGAAGGCCCTCTCATGTGTCCTCACTAGACTGGCCTGTGTCATTAATTCCCTTGGAATAAATAGTGGATGTGATTTTTACTTTATTTTATTTTATTTGCTATTATTCATTCCAGTGTTTAAAATGCAACTCAGTGCTTTGGTGAATTGCTTTTTACTTTCCCATTATGTTTATAAAGAAAAAAAATCCTTAATATTGATATAAGAATGGCATAAAAGTTCAAAATTTTTGTCCAAAAGCTCTTAAAATGCCTAAAACAACCTGTACTTTTAAAAGTAACATTAAAAAGGTACTCAGAAACATTACCTGTTATACCAATAAAGTACGCTTATTCTGATTTATTATTGTTACTTATTGATATGTAACTTCATTATGCCCTCATCCCATCTCCCTGCAACATTGCTGCTATGTTTCTTGTAACTTCCTGGGTTAAGCATGGAGGTCTGAATTATGCTAACAGGAATTTGCTCTCTTATTGGGGCTTCACGCAACCCATTTCTGGGAATAGAAGTAGTAGGGTGATTGAGCACTATGGGAATAGAACGCTGGACTGGATAAGCCTTTGGTCTGATCCACCATGACTCTTCTTACATTCTTAGTATTACCTAATAAATCTGCTTGTGTAGTGACTCTGCTTACTTAATATAGAGATCCTAATGTTAGTGCCAATAACTTATATCTAAAAGTAAAGCAACCTTCATGCCAGTGTCATGAGTTCTGTCCTAGAGAGCAATAATTCCCTTAGGCAAAACCATGAGAGAGACAACAATAACTTCAGCAGTTTTCCATTTCTTTAGCACGCTCTACATTTCACAAATGAAAATCAGGATACACCTGACCAAGCAACACCAGAGTGTGGTCAAGACATCAAAAATTAGTGATAAGATAAAACAGATAAATAAGGAGAAGCTGTAGCAATTTGTTTTTCTTGAATTTACAGGAGAAGATTTTGCCCCTTTCTCTCTGCTGAGTTAACTGAGCGCAAACTACCTTCACAGTTTGGATTCAGTTTGCAGCAATTAAAGTAAGCTGAGGACAGGAGGAGAGTAGGAGGAAGAGGTAGAAACTGGGACGTTTTGAAAGCAGCTGAAGGAGTGGGACAACAGAGGGCTATCTCTGTCAAATCATGACGGTCAAGGGGTAAGCCTTAGCACAAAGCCACGGCAAAAGCTATTGCAATGCAATAAGATGTGATAAAATATCCATAGCAAGTTGAAATACATTATAGTCATATATATGTGTCCATATACAGAAAACAATAATAGAACAAATGAATCACAACTCAGCATAAACAACCATAAATTAATAATTCAGTATCTAGTAAGAGGAAACACAGAGTGAGAATACTGGTTTAGCTGTTAGTTTTTTTCATCGTGGAAATTCTGGCCTTCAACTGACTTAGGCTTTCTAACCATAGTAGGAAATTTGCCGTTTCCAGTGTGACGAATTTATCTTTGTCCGGTATTAACATCATTAAGTTATCCTGAACCGTTTTCCCTAGAAGTTGTTATTAAATGGATGGCAATGTTTTTTCCCACTTAACCAAAAATGGAGGACACCAAGGGATCACGCATGCCATGCCTTCAACAGACCTGTGATCACAAAGGCAAACTTTTTCATTAGATGGAGGCCCAGTTTGGAGGCTCACTCCAAATTTGTGTTTTGAGGATTAAAGTGGGTCCCAGATCTGAAAAACTTGAAAATTACAGCTTTAAACTACAGGTTTATTTTAACTACAGGCCTATACAGAGAAGAAACTGCTACATCTTTTATGTAGTTCTTACATAGGTCTTTTCCGCACGCTACCTGATCCCGGTGGCCTTCCGAGGGGATCCTGGTAGAGCTTCTCCAGGAAGGGGAGCGCAACAGGAGTGCTCCCATCTGCACTGGCTGCCTGTGGGAACGGAGGAGGTGCGATGGGCAGGCCTCTTTCTTCTGCAGTGCAGCCGGGCACTGTCCCAGGTTGCACTGAAGCGGAAAGTGTGGCCATCACACTTCCTGACCCTCTGCAGCTTAGGTAAGTGCAGGAGGGTGGTGGGATGGCTGTGTGATTGTCGGTCATTGACAGGGAGAATCTATCAATGATTTGAGGTGTGATCACACCTGGGGACAGGAGAGTGACAGGACACAGACAACATCATGCATAAGTGTCATCCAGATCCCGTCCTTCTCCTGTTCCCAATGTGGGATGGTGACGTCCTGCAGAAAGGGTCATAATGTTGCCATTGGTCTAAAGCTACAGGAAGAAGGCTGGCAGGAAAGATGCTGAGAGATATTCAACATCAAATGTTTGTACTGGTTCCAACACAACAGGTCTATGCCAGAAAGCATGCATTGCATTAGTGTTTATTCAGTGCTCTTACTGGCAAAAAAGGAGGGGTGGAGTAAAGGCCCCGAGGAAAGAGACTAAATTCCAGGAATGTTAGTAGTGCTTCTTCCACTGTTACCAGAACTGTATTAAATTCTGTGTTTAAATCAGTATAAAGGTTTTAGGTGAGTTATATTTAGATGGTGTTGATTCTTGAGTGAAGATCCATAAATGAATACCAGGTATAATGTTGAATGCCTCAGAGATATCTAAAACACAAGGAAACCAAACATGCTCTGTTGCAATCTCTTCAGTCACAGAAAGCTTATTGGAAAAGATAACATCAATAATAAATCAAACATACATACTCCATAGGATTCTTTCTTTGTGGAGTGTATCAAGTGTGCTACGTCAACCCATTGCAGCTGGCAAGTAGCAGCAAGCCTCTGGAATGGCAAGGCCTTGTCTAACTGGGCTTCTATCTCCTGCATTCCAGCCTGTGGTCACTTCCTTTGGGGAACCAGAGCTGGAGGACCAGCTGCCAATCACAACAATGCGTGGTCTGATATAGGTTAATCGGGATGGGTGGCATCAGGAAGTGAATTAATAAGTTCTTGTCCTCCCCTCTCCAATAATGCAGGTACTGAGTTTCTGAGAAAGCAAAGCCTGTTTGTAAGCACTCTATGGTGATCTCTGAACTCCTAGGCTTAGTACTAGCAATTTTTTCTGGTTATTGATGCCTGTTCTTCCTTCTAAGAACACAGCAAGACTGAAAGTGAATGTGACGAAACACAGGAGTCAAGAAGAAATTCTGAAAATGTGTATACTCGGTTTATCATAATTACTCATATATGTGGCTGCTATGCAAGTAACATATCTGATTAAGTTCATTAGTTAAAGCGTTTATAACTAGGATTTTTTAATATGCATAATTTGCACACTGTTAAGCCCAGTGATGTTATTAAGTACTGAGACAATGCATGATATTATTATCATACTCCATGCAGTTCTTGGCTAGATGTGTACAAAACAAGAGAACTTTTTAAACAGCAAGTATAAATTACAGCAGAAAAAGGTACCACTGTTTTCAATCATGTTTAGTGGAACTGGCATTCTGGACTCAGGTTTATGTAAACATTATGAATACATGATAGATGAGGGCTGATTCAAAAGATCTCAGGACCTGAACCCTTTTTACTAGTCCTCAGGCCAAGGGAGGGAATCTCAGGGGAAGAACATTGTCTTGAAATACACACATATACAGAGGCTTGAATACTTTTGGGAGTTGCAACTAGTGTAAGTCCATTGAATCAAATTTACCTATGTGTTGATTTGCCATTCCATAATTGATTCAATAGGACTACAGTTGGTTCTCCACATCTGCGGGTTTGACTTTCACGAATTTGATTATTTGTGAGTTTCTCCAACCCCTGCCCCCCCACCTCAGGTACTTCTTTTCCAGGGAAACCTTCCCTCTCCACAGCTCCCATGAGGTCATGCAGCCCTTTAAAAACCTTCCTGTGATCCTCCTCTTCCTCCTCCACCAGCTGCTGCCTAGTAAGCTAAGGATGGCTCACAGCCCAATTTCTTAACACGACAAACCCTATCCCGAGGTCCCACACACCTAAGAAACGAGATGGGTGAAAGAGAGGAAATATAGGGCCACCATGCTAACCCACCCCTCTTCCAGTTGCATAAGAATGTGGGGGTGGAGGGAGCAATTCACCCTGGCCAGCAATATTTCTGGGGCATTTTGGCCCATAGCCACACCCCTGTGTGCCCTGGCCATGCCGCCGCACACCATAGCTATGCCCCCTGCACAGTGGCCACATCCCTTGTGCCATAGCCCCGCCCCCTCCACAGACTCCAAGCTCCGTCACTGCCCTCTCCTTTCCTTGACCTGGTTTGAAGCCTGGATGTTCATTGTTCCCATCATGCCTCAGCCCCCTTACCACAGACACACATTTTGATATTTGCGATTTTTCCACTTCTGCAATGATCCTGTGCCCCTAAACCTAACGAATATGGAGGGTCAACTGTACTTTAGCTGGGATCAATCAATAGCATTCACACCATTACATGTATTCTGGTCCTCCCATAGCTACTGCAAACAGTTTTTTTGTTCAAAGAACTTAGAAAGCATTTCTCTTCCTGGTTGGACTACAGTTCTGATATGTCCTTAAAAGCAGTACTTGCCATGGTGTTATAACTATCTGGGAAAACTGTGCGTGCGTGGATGTTTTCTGTTCAATGCAGAGTTTGGAAAGCTGACTTTCCAACCAGGAAATCTTTTCTCATTAGGGTTAGCCTTGGTGTTTGTTATCTGAATGACATGCTATGAGCAACTGCGGTTGATACTTCACATATCCCATTTAATGACCTCACCAGAGAAGAATCCTAGATTTCAGATTTTAGCTCTAAAATCTCATGGACATAGATGCTTCTGATCAGAAGACTCTGCTGCCACTTGAGATAAAGTGGGAGGTCATTTGTTCGAAAATACTCCTATTATGAAGACTGTGTTCTGTGGCCAGTGGAACAGAGACCAAGCTTACCTTTTTCTCAGCAAAAGTAAACTTTCAAGTCTTTCTGTGTGTGGTCTTTCTGTAGTTTAGACATGACCACAGTTTGTGTGTGCATGCATACATGTGATTTTGATTCTCCCTGTATGAGCTACCAGACCACAAATTTTTTTTTTTTAAAAAAAGGTATATATCTTTAGCCATTCAGCATTTGAAGTGGCGCAAATTTTGTCCCAGTTATCCCTCTGCCATCACATACCAAAGTAATTGCCTTTCAGATTCTTGTGGAGATGAATAGGTAAGTTATGTTATGTCCATGCAGACAGTCTGCTTTGCTCTTGGCACAAACCTCACTTATCTGATATTTTCAAAAAAATAATCTCCAAAATTTCCCAGGCACTCCCTGATCATCCAAAATTATGATGCTGTCAGAAGATTACAGTCTTAAAGATACTGCTGTGAGATCCCTACACATCAAGCATTCTACAACAAAGCCTTTTTTTTTTTTAAGGAAAGGAAGAAAATCTTTCCACTGATGCTATGAGGAAAAGGCACTGTGCAGGTTCCTTTTGGTCTCACTCTCTTAACACAACAGCTAAGAAATGATGGTCCCAGTATATGTGTGTGTGTCTCAAGTTGCCTGTCAACTAATGGTGACCCCATGAATTTCATAGGGCTTTTTTAAGCAAGGAATATTCAGAAGTGGTTTTGCCAGTTCCTTTTTCTGAAATATGGCTTACAGCACCTGTTTATGATTGTTGGTCTTCCATCCAAGTACTAATGACTGCTGACCCAGCTTAGCTTCCAAGATCAGGCAGAACCCAAGTACTTTACATTAAAGAACTATGCCTCTTGGCATAATTGCCAGTGTGCCTATTTGCACAGAGAGCAACTGTGAACACTTGAGATGAACAGAGTTATGAGAAGGAAAAACCCACTCTGTGTCTGGGAAAAGATGATGTGGAAAGAGAAGTAATCACAGTAGTGGATGACTACAGGGGAAAAGGAGAGCTGAAATATGAAAGCTGCTGTACCATGGGGAGGTTGAGAGAGGGAGAGAAAGAGAGAGAAAGAATTGCAAGCACAGAAACCTGAACGAGTACACAGAATTTGCCACTCTTGATAGCTTCTTGCTTCTTCTTCGTGGTCTCTGTGCCTCATACAATGAGTGCACTGCATAACTTCAAGGTTCTCTCCACAACTAGCAGAATTAGGCAAGACAAGTACATATATGCATATTTGCATAATATATTCATTTTATGCCATTCAACATTTTTTGGCAAAGAATTTGGGTAATCTTGGATGAAGGTTTTGGTTTCTTGCTAAGTACAGAACACACTTAGCTCTAGAGCTCTTTTTAGTCTGTCAGTTTCTCCTATATATGAGGCAGATAAGTATCTTTTCTATATTTGTATGCTTTCTTTTTTTTTAAAAAAAAGTGATGATTTTGCTGTTATTTCAGCCAACCCTTTTGAACAGTCTTTACAATGGTTTTTCAGGCAGAATTCAGAGCTGACTGTATGCCAGCATGCAGCTTTCTTGATAAAGGAAGAAAATCATAAATAAAGGGGTTTGATTACTCTCTCTTCCTCTTTCCCCCCTGCCTCCTCGTCATTGTATGAATCATTCTGGATTGACAACACGTCTGAGACTGAGATCCTGCGAAGATTATATTAGCAGCTTTGCTTGCCCACAAGCGTTATTAAATGCGACAATATTAGATACATATGTAGAGCGCTCTTTCTTCCCCTGCTGCCACTCAAGAGGAAATAAAAGGAAAAGAAAAGTGTTTTGTGGCTCATTGGAACAAGCCCTGGGTCTTTGCAGCAGATGCTCATCCAGCCACGCAGTGGGGATGATTTCATAGATGAGGTGAGCTTATTCACCAATCACATACACTGCTTCTCCCTCCCCTTCCAGCACTGAGTCATCACTCCTTGACAGTATGTTTTTCAATGGCAAAAAGTAGAATACTATAGATACACTCATGACCTTTCCTGTCGTTAACAAAAGTGATTTTGCTATGCCTCAGTTCCAAGCTAAACCTCTTGTGCTTTTTTCAAATGTGGGGTTATTTTTATAACTTGTATTGCCGTCATCAAAAGAAAGTTGCTATCTTTTAAGATGAATACTTGAATAACTCAAATGCAGCATTTCTCTCCCAACATAATCCGACTGTTTAAATACAATTCAAAATGGACACAACAAAAACCTTTCTTTAAAATAGGATAATAGCTGTCCCCTCATCTCACCCTTGCTTATTTATCATTTATGGTTTTCAAGAGGGAAAAAGCTATTTTGCATTGAAATCAAACCAACAAACATGGCAGCACAATCTGTAGTGCAATCCCAGACTTTGCAACAGAATCCTCTTGCCAGAGTGGGCAGTGTGGGTATATTTGGCTGGAGGATTCTGCAGACTGCATTCTGTGCAATCCTATGTGCATCTCCTCAGAAGAAAATCCCATTAAGTTCAGTGGCTTTTGCTCCCAGAGAAATAGGTCTCAGGCTGCAGCATTGAAGTCTTTCAATTATTCTAAATTAAATAATAGGAATGGTTTTCAATAAGTCTAGGAAACTAAATTCAACAAGGGCAAAATTAAGAAAACAAGGAAAATAAAGTCTCTAAAACAGAATGAAAGCTACATCCAATTTGTTTTCCTGCATCTTGAGTTTGATTTTTGATAACTTACAGTAGGAAGCACTGATTCTGCATGGATGGAAAGGGAAGCAAAACAACAGGAGTCACAAGGCAATTTAAATCCTTTCTTCAGTTAAAATGAGACAGTGGAAATTGTTGAACTCAGCTGTGGCACTAGAGCAGCATGACACATACAAACTAATCACTGTTCACAGTTGGTGTGTGATGATGTATGTTGTTTGCTTCTGCTCCCTCCTTCTGGTGAGCTGTGATCTGGGTCAAGTGGTTTAATCAGGCTCGATTGATATTTGAAGGGTGCTGCCCTGGGGCACGGGATCAATGACCTTCTCCTACCTCGTAGCTTGCTCTGTGGTGCCATTTAAAGAAATATATTGTAGCCCAACTGGAGAGGAGCTGTAGCTCAGTATTCCGATGTCTGTTTTGTATCTTCAAAGATCAGGTTCAGTACCTAGAATAGTGGGCACAAATCAGATGCAATCTTTGGAGCACAAGAGATGACATGTGAGCAACAGCAAGTCTTTGGGTAGTTTACGGCTAAACAGTTTTGCAAGCTTTGGTGGACTATGGCCCATTTCAGCAAAATAAAAGCTTAGGTCAAAAAAAAAAAAAAAAGACCATTCATCTCTAAGATGTCACAAGGGTGTAACCCTTTGTTATATTTGCTGGAACAGACTAATATGGGTATCCCTCTGGTAATGTTTACGCATAGGCAAGGTTGCCTAATTTGAGTATCATGCCTGCAAACAGTGAGCCACAGTTTCATACTTTTCAACTGTCCTTTGTCATCCCACTTATTCAGCTGCTTTTATAATGCCCAAATTTCCCTCCCCTCCTCCCACTTTCCTCCTTTGTCCTCAACTTATTTCAATTACTGCAAACCCAGCTCAAAGCACAAAAGTAGTTTGCACTCAGTTAACTCAGTTAAAATGCCCACAAGAGGAGAATTTAAACAACTCAACAGCCTGTTGTGAACAACTTGTTCAGCATTTTGCAGATAAAATAGCTCAGATCTGCTCTAGCTTGGATGCTATCATTATTACAGATCCAATGTATGTAACTTTGATCCATGCTTGTCCAGTGTTTATGGATACTTTCAATTTATAGAGATTGAGGATGTGGAAATTTATAGAGCTTGAGGGGTCTTGGAAATGTGAGAACAACTGTATATGTATTAGATTCTTACCCTTCCTGGCTTACTGAAAAAGCAAGATGGTGATTGGTAAAGTGGGTAGAAGGAGTGATTAATGCCTTGCTGAAACAAGGCAGAGTTCCAGCATGCTTAAAGTTGATGGTTATAAAACCCTCCCTGAATCCCACCATATTGGATAATTATCAGCCCTGTCTCCAACATTTCATTTTTGAACAAGGTACTGGAGTATGTGGTACAGTCATGTAGGGATGGGGGGTGAGAGGGCAGTTTGCCCCAGGCAGCAATGTTTTTCGGGAGTCCTGGCCCAGAGCCACACCCCTGCACACCCTGGCCATGCCCCCACGCACCACAGCCACACCTACACACACAGTGGCCACCCCCCACACACTGTTGCCCCCCCTCCAAACTCTGCCACTGATGTGGTATCTCAGCTCTGAGGATTCCTGGATGAGACAGATTATTTAGATCCATTTTAATCTGGTGTCAGGCCTAGCTATGGGACAGAGACAGCTTTGCTCACCCTGGTATACAACTTACACCGGGAACTAGAAGAGAGATGTGTGTCTGTTAGTTCTGCTGGACCTCTCAGCAGCTCTCCGTACAACTGACCACAGTGTCCTTCTCGGCCACCTTGTTAGAATGGGACTTAGAGGCACCGTTTTACAGTGCTCCCATTCCTTCCTGGAGGGGCAAGCCCAGAAAGCAGTGCTGGGGAACTCCTGTTTGACCACTTGGGTATAGGCCTATGGGATCCTTCCAGGTTCTGTTTTGTCCCTCATTTTATTTAAGAAACTGATGGGAAGGGTCATCTGGCATTTAGGCTCTAATACCATCAATATGCAGATAATACCTATTTCCCATCTCTGTCCAAAGAGGCTACCTTGATTCCAAACTGGGGCCTGTTACAGTAATCGACTGGATGAAGGCAAACAAATTGAAAGTTAATCTATAGAAGACGGATGTGCTCTGAGGCAGTTGAAAAGCAGATCAGGGAACAGGGCTTCAGCCTGTGCTGAATAGGGTTACACTCCCCCTAAAAGTGCAGGTTCATAGTTTGGCTGTACTCCTGGATTCAGCCCCAACCCTGGAAGCTCAGATCCCATTGCTGGCCAGGAGTACTTTTACACAGTTAATATGTGTGCACCAGGTGCACCCATAACTAAAGATGTCTGTTCTGGCCATGGTGACACATGATTTAATTACATCCATTTGAACTACTTGTAATGTGCTCTACATTGCTCTGCCTTTGAAGAATGTTTGGAAACTTCAGCTGGTCAAAAGAGCTGTAGCCAGATTGTAAATGAAGGCTGACTACAAGAAGCAGAAAACTTCTTTGTTGCAACAGCTCCACTGGCCGCTGGTTGGTTTTCAGGCACATTCAAAGTGCTGCTCATAACCTTTAAAGCTGTATATGGCTTAGGTCTAAGATATCTAAAGGGCCATATTCTCTCATATCATCTTGCCTGTGTTTTAAGATCCTCTGGAGAGGGCTTTCTTTCTGTCCCACCACGTGGCAGGTATACCAGGGAGGAACACAAGAGAGGGCCTTTTTCGTCGTTGCTCCCAGGGTCTGGAACTCCCTTCCAAGAAAGGTTAGACTGATACTCTCCTTACTATCTTTCTACAGGCAAGTCCAGATGACTACTACTACTAGTGATACCACCACCACCACCACCACCACCACTACTAGTATTTATTATTGTTGTTGTTATTTTCAGCAGGGATTTGGAGACTGGATGTTAAAGGAAACTGAGACTTGCAGAATTGTGGTATACCGTCTCTCTGTGTTTTGTTGAGTCTCAGATTCAGAAAAAGGCAAATATAAATAAATATAGCTACACCTACTTCTACTCCTCCTCATCCTCCCCCTACTCCTAGGGAGAGAGAGGGCAGGAGGGAGCAAACAGGAGAGAGCAAAATCTTGCCCTTCCCTGCAGACCCAGGCAAAAGCAGAGTGCTGCAGCCTCTCCTATGCACTCTTCCACACTGACAACCTTTGCCATCTTGACGTTGCCCATCTTGTTGCTTGGCCACATATGTCCTAGTTTTCATCTGTAAAATATTGCAGGGTATGCTGGTATTGGTGCTACAAGGTACTGTTACTCTGATTTCTGGGGTCCCGTGGGGGACGCCTTAATGTGCTCCATGTGATGGGGAATGGAAACTAGCCAGAGCATGAGCAATAGCAATGCAAGAGGCAGGGTAACCTAGCAGCGTCTTTTACCCAGTTTTTACAGGGTCAGGCCAAGCCAAAAACCAAACGAAGATGTCCAATAAAATGATTTTATGGAACAAAAGTTTCACGTACCAACGCAATCACTCACACACTCATTCAAGACCTATTAAGAAGCAAAAGAGAGGAAACTGGATAGGGGGAATATTGAAGGGATTGTAGCTGGGGTAAGGACTTTTCCTGAAGTCCTTGGTCCGGGAAAAACAGCGAACAAGTGGGGCTCAGCACGGAGAGGGCTGAGGGGATTACTCAACGGACAGAGAAACGGTCAGCTGGGATGACCGGGAGTGATCCAAAGAAATGCTCCAAAACTGGGACTATTTGTAGGGGGAAAAGAATCTGGAGGGCGAGTCCTTTCCCGGGGAGAACAATGGGTGTTGCAATGAGAAAGAAACTCTACGATGGCAACTCTTTTTTGCATGATGGGATTACAAGGTGTTGCCAAAGTTTCAGGATCTTGAGTTGCATTGGGTTGGGTTGTGAATTTATGTAGATGGTCGTTGCCTGATAGGATTTTATTGCTATTGGTGCTCAACTTGAAAAGATACTAATCCCCTCAAGCTGGCTCCTCAGTGGCTGAGGACCCTTTGTTTACTATGGGTTTGCACAGCTTGAGGCCTCCTGGGGATTGTACTGGCCTGACCTGGTTCTCTATTGTTCGACCATTGCTGCCTAAATGCTCATCCGGGTGACCTCTCATGCACATTGAATCATATTTTAATATGAAAATTGTAGACCCCAGGACAAGGTTTACCAGTGAGGTAACAGTACCCTCTCCCCTTTCTAAGGGCAGTGCTGGCATAGGAGTGTTCCGTGTAATAGTAGCATTGAATCACGTTGTTCCTGAGGTACAAACAAAATAGTGTCCAACCCATATAGAATCCCTTTCCTAGGGCTACCATGTCAGTGTCACATTGGCCTCTGCAGAGCAGCAGCATCTCCAGAGAACCCAATTTCTCCCTATCTCCCTTTCTGATTTCAGGTCACAGGTTCCTCCCCGAAGCATTATGGTCAGATTCGTTTCAAAGGCCTAGATTAGATGAACCACAGATCTGGTTCAGTATAATGTTGAATGCACATAATTGGGGTAAATGCATATAATTGTTCTACTTTCCTCCACCCTCAGCAGCTTCCTGCTTGTGGCCTGTAGATTGTCTGACTTGTTTGGCAGAAACTGTGGTTTTGTGTGCTACCACTTAACTTTAACTCAGGTGGTTTGTGGCCTGCAGTATAACTGTATCCAGCTCAAGACAGTTTGCTGGCCTTAGTGTAAGACAAGACAGTACCCCATGTTCCACACACAGGGAAGTCAACTGAATCAGCAGTTGAATCCTGGGCCAATTCTGCACTATGCTGTTATAGTGCTATTATTCCACTTTCAACATCCCGTGGAATTCTGAGGTTTGTAGTTTACTGAGGCCAAAGAACTCTTTGGCTGAGAATTCTAGAGGCCCAACCCTAAACTGCAAACCGCCGAATTCCATAGGATGTTGAAAGTGGAATAATAATAGCGCTATAACAGTATAGTGTGGAAATGGCCTTGGTGACAGGATAACAAGCTACTTTGGAGGATTCAATGCTAGCCACATGTTGCATTCAACCTTGTTCTCTAGTACCTTACCACAGGTACCCACTCTGCAACATTTACTGCCTGAGGTTACTGACTCCATCAGCCTCATGGGAGGACCACCCAATATATTCAGACCTTTCTGCTGAATCAAAATTAACTATTGTTAAATTTAAATGAAAGATATTTGCATTCAAACAGAAAAGTCTCTTATTGTATCTTTCTTTGCATAAAATATATATACCCTGCTATCATTAAAGTGTTGCTGTTGTTATTGTAATAGAAAAATAATGAAAATTATTGCCCTACTTAATAATGAAGTAAAAGGAAACAAGTGCCTACTGATACCCAGTCACAACAGTATGCTTTGTGGAGTTTTTAATGAAACTTTTGATTTAAAATTTGCTCAAGGGGAAACAGAGGTCATTCATTAAACTGAACTCTGTGTGAGTCTGCTACTTAAATAGCAATGGATAGTAAGTCAAATACAAGTAAGCTAGTCTCTGACCACCGTACGTAGTTCATAACTGTAAATGGAAACAATATTGTGCCAGGTCTCTTTAAGTAATCTACAGTCAGGCTTATTTTCAAAAAGCCATGCCAGCACAATACGCATTTTCACAGGGTATGTTGGTGCATGCACATGGTTGTACGATGTATGCATGTCTATTTTTTTTTTATCAGCATGGTGATGCCATATGTTGAACATTCAAATATTAATACTTCCACGGTGCTGGAAAAATTTTATTACTCTGTTCTGTGTGGAGCGACCCTTGTCCCCCAACAAGAAAACACAGAAGACTGTGGTTTTTCTACAGGAAGATTATTTATCAGTAGCAGATAACATCTGTTTCTCTTGAAAACACATCTGCAAGAGCACACAGTTTCACTAATCATGTTTCCAATAACTATTTTTTAAAAAGTATTTCCCTCCTTTAGGCATTTCTTTAACAATTCTGAGAAATTTCCAGAAAGTAGTTGGCAGCAAAATTCATCCAGCAAGGGAAATATCTGTAGTTGCCAATACAGATGCCCATCCCTAATAGTAAGTACCTCTGGGCCCAGTGAGCATATTCATTGCTTGCAATGCATGACTGCAGCTGAACCTATTCTTACTGTGGTTTCTGTGGTATGTATCTGCAGCAGAGAGGAGGTTAATGTTGCAGCAGGGGAAGAGACAGCCTACACCTTTTGATTGTGTACACAGGCATGGTTTATTGAACATAACATAAAGACAAATTCAATGAAAACATTAATGACAATGCAACAAATTGTCCTGCATCCTTCTCCATGTAGGTCCTCCACTGGACCAGTGCTCCTTTCTGGCCAGTAGCTTCCCTACAGTCAGCACGACTGATCCAGAGCCACCAATCCAGGCTATAAATTTGTGCCCTTCTCCCTCTCCATCCACAATAAGGGACCAGGCTAAGACTCAAATAGGTTTAACCCAGCATCTCATCACTACAGAATTTCAAAACTGCATCCTGTGAGGATTACCTCCACCCATACATACACACTCATACCCTATAAGGCATTAACCTTGCATCATGTGAAATCTCCATGTCTTGGCAGTGCCAAGCATTGCTGGGCTCAATTTTCCCTACTCCATGCTGGTGTTTAAAGTGGCACATGGAGGAGCCATTCCTTCCTTGGGTGTAACGCCTGCCCCTGATAAGGAGATGGGAACTCTCTTCCCTTGGAAAATCCTAATAAAAATTTATCTGGAAGTAAAGATTTCTCCTAAATCTCGTACTACACTTTTAGTAACTCTGGGCTAAAGCAGTTCACTGCTTGTTAGTGTTGCGTTATTTTTAAGTTTGTTCATTTATTGGTACTATCTGAAGCATTAGATATCAGTACTGGTCAACCTAATCACTCTGCTCATTCTGCTCTTTGGTGTACAGATAGCAATAGCAATAGCAATAGCATTTATTTCTATACCGCTTATCAACTGAGTGTTATCTAAGCGGTTTACAATGTATTTTAGCTAATTGCCCCCAACAAGCTGGGTACTCATTTTACCGACCTGCGGAAGGATGGAAGGCTGAGTCAACCTTGGAGCCCAGCGGGATCGAACTCACAACCTTGTGATTGCAGTACTAGATAGGATTGGTTGCATCCAAGGCTTATTTGTTCTGCACTGATTCTTTAAATGGATGAACAAAAAGGGTTTGTAAAAAGAAATTTAGGAAATCTAGCATGTATAGATTCTTGAACGATAGTGTCTTCTTCACTGAAAGCAAAAGTTGCACAGGAATGGAACTGAGAGGAAAGCAGACCACAAGATGATTATTAGAACTGGTTTTATAACCCACATTCAAACACATTCCAAAACCACCCTAGTAAGCAAGAAAGGGTTTGGTTTTTTTTCAAATATGTGTAATGACTAACAATTGAATAACAATTTCTGGAAACTTTTACATGACTTAAGGGCATTTTAACAGCATTATCAGATGCATTTGAGCTAACTTCAAGTCTGTTCTTTCATCAACATTGACCATCTCTCCAAAATAACACATTACAAACTTTCTTTTGCAATGTTTTTAGTAACCAATGAGGTTTGGGAGCTTCAGAATGCACTACTTATGGAATTACTTTTAAGGTAACTTCATGGGCTCTGGTTTCCCACTTTTTAAGGAAAGAAACAACTGCACAGAAGAGAGAGAAGTATACTATGACTTTGCATCTCTGCCTTTTTTCTTTAGTCCTAGAAACATATACACATAGGCACACGTGCACCTTGTCCTGAACGTCTCTGTCTTGAAAATAAAGGGTAACCATTATAAGAGATGGTTTAACATATGACTTTGAAGTAGACTGGCCCTGGTCATCACTCTCCACAGTCTCCAGGGCCTTGGCCAGTAGTGATATGACAGCTTTTATATGAAAGTGAGAGCCTTCATTTTGCTTCTTTTTACCACTAGATTGCTAGGCTTCAGTGCAATTGTTTGGATATACCACACTCTGACTTCATAACTCATAAAGAAAAGGGGCTGAAGGATGTTCCTTATAAGGAGCAGAGAAAATAAGGTTTTCTTCAGAATCATAATTTCTTCAGTTAGTGAACCTCATTTTCTTCCGTGATACTTGGGCAGAAATTTGGTTAGTGGATTCCTCCCTCTCCCTAAAAATTGGAAGCTGAAGTTCTGAAAAACACATGAAAGTTCTGGCTATCATGCAGTGAAGAAACAGGTACAAGATCCATAGGTGTTGTGCCCATGCTCATATGATAGGTGAAGCTACACCTCTTTAATTTTTTTCTTTCATGTAACTTGTAAGAGTTTTGGTCCCTTGGCCCTTTACAAAGAAGTGAACAGTCCATCCCTTTATTATAATAGGAGGTTAGAGGATGGTAACTGCATTGTTCTATAACAGCAGCCTTGGTAACCTCCACATCTGTTGGACTATAATGCATCCAGTGCACATGATAGGTGGGGGTGATGGGACTTATAGGTGAGCAGATTTGGAAAAAAGGAGGCTTGGGGAAGACTTACTTGTATACACATTCTCTTTGGACAGAAGATGCTCGCACCAATCCTGTGTCCCTAATGTAGCAAGCATGATTTGGAACATTCACAAAAGAAGTAATACATTATATTAGCATACCTGGAACAGGTTGATCCTGACAGAAGCCTATCGATAATGACAGCATATGGCAATTTAAATTACACCGCTGAATTTGTAGACCTCTGGAGAAAATCTGATAGGTGCTGATGAACATCTGGTTCAAAATGATTCATTCATTAGAGACAATGTTCTTAAATGCTCTGTGTCCTCTGGCAAGAAACACATGGAAATTAAGGGGAGCTAAAGTGTCAAAAGGAAAATTACACACCAAGAGGGCATTTAATGATGCATAACATATTTAAGTGTTTATATGCAAATTCCAGAATGCCAACATAAGTAAGCTGGAGTATCTGGTGTATACTGCCTGGAGATACAGTGGATATACACTTACTGAGGAAAATGAGTGCAGAGATTCAGGGGGAAAGGGGGCCCTCCTCCCTTTCAAAGCTGACTTAGGCCTTGAACAGGATCTAGAAAATTTCCCCAAATTCTCTTAATTCCGCGCTGCCACCCCCACTGATTTAGCGCTCTCTACAGCAACGCAGCGGACATTGCTTGGGAATTTGCAATCTCTATGTTCAGAGGTCCTTTCTCTTCCCTCACCTCCCCATTCTGAGTGAGAAGAATCCTATCCACCCCTAGGCTGAGGAATGCGTGGGAATGGAGAAGGAACAGAGGCTTACAGAAAAGTATTTATTTTAAACATGCAAGGTAAACAAGAAAATAATACTCATGAAAGGATTTCCCCCATTCAGGTACTATTGATAGTTACAAGTAGTTTTAAGCACAGATAGATTCTCAAGATCAGCCAAACTGTCCAAAATAACAAAGCTCTAAATGCTGCTAACTGGACACATTCTAAGCTACTCACAGCAGTTGGTTATTTCTGAGATGATATTTTGGGGAGGGCCAGGAGGTGGCCTTGTCTGTCTCTACTGGCTTCCCTCACCTGCCTCATGATCTCTTGAGGATTTTTTTTTCACTTCTCATGGAAGCATCTAGAAGATTCTCTCCTTTCTTCCCCCTGATTGGGCAACTATCTCATGTGACCTAACTTATGTGACCTCCAATCAATGTAACCTAACCCTAGCAGTCCATTAACCTTTTGTATGCCTGAGGGAGAACTATCTCCCTTAAGCTTTGCTATCTAGATAATGGGGAAACCCCGTTATCACGATGGGATATCGTCATCTGTTGTGTAACAGTTAAAATGCTGGACTGGGAGCGGGAGCTGCAAGGGCCATTTCACACTACAGTTACCGTGCCCTGATTCCATTTTAACTGTTGTGGTCCCATCCTATGGAATCCTGGGATTTGCACTGTAGGGAAGGGGCTTTAGGATTCTCAACCAGAATACTATACTGCCTCACCAAACTACAAACCTCCAAATTCCACAGGATGCAGCCATGGCAGTTAAAGTGGAATCACAATATTATGACTGTAGAGTATAAAGAATCCTCAGATTCTTGTTCCCATGACTTTCACAAGGTAACCTTCATGAGTCACTTTCCCTCAGGTTGTCTTATTTCACAAGATATTTGTCAGGATAAAGAGCAGAAGAGAGGAATCCCTCTAAACTGCCTAAGATCCTTGGAGGAAAGGCATGGTATAAATGTAACAAAATAAATAAGTAGATCTACTATGTAGAAGTCAAAGTTCGTGATTTTGTCTGTGTCAGGCAGGTGAAGACCTCATATGATCTGCTGTGTGAGGCAAGAAGACCTCATATGATTGGCTGCCTGTGAAGATTCTATGGAATCCTAAGGTTGGCAGTTTAGGGAGGGGCCTTTAGAATTCTCAGCCAGGGAGCTCTTGGGCCTCAGGCCAGTTGCTATGGAGATGAGGCCTAGCAGCAGAAGGAGGAGGGCAGTGTATTTCCTCTGAAACCGAACCTTTGTATGTTAACAACTCTGAATATAGATTGGATTGGGGAATATGGGAAAAAGTTACACATACTGGACAAGACAGATTGGGGAATTAGAGACACAGGATCTCAAATCTATGTATTTCAACTACATCTAATTCCTAAGGTCGGGTGAGGTAATTCCTAAGATATTTCTAACAAGTATTACCTATGAGAAAATAAAATCCCGGGCAACGCCAGGTAAATACGCTAGTAAATAAATAAAAATACTGGATGCAAAATCTACAGACAAGTAGGTGTCACTGTGTTGTTTTTTTTAAAAAATGGGAATGTAGCGTTGGATCCAAATTTTGCCTTGCATAAAGTAGACCAATAGAAATAAATGGGGTTGTGGTGTAGTGGTTTGAGTGTTGGACTGTGACTCTGGAGAGCAGGATTCAACTTCTGACTCAGCCATGAAAACCCATTGAGTGATGCTGGGTGTGTCACCCACTCTCAGCCCCCAGAAAACCCTGTGATAGGTTTGCCTTAGTGGCGCCATATGTTGGAAATGACTTGAAGGCACACTTACAACATGTAAGTCACAGAAGGCCTAAATACCCTAAAGGGTAAAGATCCCATCTGATTTTGGAAGCTAAGCAGTGTCAGCCCTAGTCAATAATTGGGAAGGATTAGCCAGGGAGGTGTACTTTTTGAAACCTAATTATATAGGTCAAAATCTGAATTTGATTTAAAGTTTGTTCTCAAAAGTGGGAGCTTTGCACAAATATTAAAAAGAGCACAAATCTCTTTTATAACTGTACAGGAAGAAAAGCCATACCCTCAAAATTTCCCAGTTTGGCAACCAATGAATCATCTATCATTCCAGATTTTTCATCTGCTTTTAAAAAGCCCCAGTTTCATTTTCCTCCTCTCACTTTCTCCATTTCTCCTTAGCTTAATTCGCTTGCTGCAAACTGAGCTCAAAATGCAAAGGTAGCTTACAATCAATTAATTTGGCAGGGAAGATAAGGAAGGAGGGCCAAAACCTTGTTCTTCCCAGTAGGTTCAGGCAAAAGCACACTGCAATATCTTCTTCTAATCTGTGTGGTCTTCATTAATAGCTTTTGCCATGTGGGCCATACTCTGATGTTGCTTTCAACATGTGTCCCACCTTTCATCTGCAAAAATGTTGGAGAATATGAAAAGTCAACATGGAATTTAAGAAGCAAATTGCTTAAATCATGGACTTGGCCAAAAAGGAGATAAGACTGTTAGATTATTGATTTGATAAAAGAGGACTGAAAGAAGACAAGGGAAACTATTAAAAGAAAGCTAACAACTGTTAGTGCTCCTGATTAGAGTAGGTCCATTGAATCAATGTGATTTATATACGTATTGATTCAGCATTCAACAAGTGGTTGAATGGGCCTACTCTGCTTGGCAATAACCTACAGGAAGCCAATCTTTCTATTGTAGAAGATGATGGAGGATTGCTCAGCCTGAAGAATTTGTTTCTGGTGACACACAAAGAACTATGTCAAACTGGTGACACACAAAAAGCTATGTCAAACTGGAGCTCAATAAAGGCTGAGTTTTAGAAGGAACTGACATGTTAACAGGCAACACCTTTCTCCCAAGAACTGACAAAGAACTAAAAAATGAAATTGCAGAATTATGAATTAAATTTGTAACAGATAGGAAAAGCAATTCCTTCTTACTGAAAGTGACTAATACAATACCAGCTTTCAGTGCTAAACTGTTAGGACAAATCCTAAATTTTGAGATTTATAGACCAAGAAGGTCCATCCTTGCAGGTCTCACCATTGTGGGCACATAGAAACCTGTGCTGCCCGTGTTCTCCAACAGTGATGCTCTGGCAACTGTATAGAGATGTGCTCAGAATCAATGAGATCTTTGGATCCAATAAATCTACGGATTACCCAATTTTCTGACATGTCCCCAGGTATATCACTTTGTTTCCCTCCTGGAGCCTCCTGGCACACTCCCCACTTCTTTTCATGTTGGCATGAAAGGTTCAATAGGACTCTGGATTGGCCTTGAGTTGTCCCTCACCCTGTTGGACTGCCTTTGTGCATGAATAATTCCGCAGCTTCATAGGTGAGTTCATTATGAACTCTCAGCTGAATTCCACTGAGCACCTTGTGACTTGTTAATGTGTCAACTTCTTTCTGTAGTATGATCCAGCAAGTTGGCTCTTGTATTCTTAGGAGATTGGAATATGGTATATTTAGGAAAAGTTTACAAACAGTAGGATACAAGAAGTTGATTCTGAACATCTATTTGCTTTATTGAAAAGTAGAAGAACATAGTATGTAACACAGAATATGCAATCACTGTACTATGGAGGATCTTTCTTCTCTCCTTATTGAGAAAGAAGTCAATAACAATGCTTCCCCAATGACTTTATAATAACAGGCAAAAGTTTACTTACATAACGGTTACTTAAATCTGAGCTATAATAAGCCTTATTCTAAATTTGGTGCTTGGCATGTTTTCACTGCAGATGAGCAAATGAACTGCCAGATACTTGCAACTGCCAGGTACTTGTACTTGGAAGCAGATGCAATTAGGATTGCTGGTCTTACCTACCCACGAGGCTGCTTTATTTATATTGTATCTCCACAGAAAAATCTTTTTTAAAAAAAGTCTTGCTCTAGATTCTTCACTGCATAGAGCACTTACGAGAGTAAGGGAAAAGTGCCACATGTATGTGTGTGTAGGTGTCAGTAAAGCATTTTTACCCTACATTTGTTCTGAAAGGTGGCTCATTTGAACAATAAAAACAAATCAGTCTTTGCTCACCGATTTACAAAGTAACCTAAGTGTGTATAAGAGTGCACTGCTCTTAATTAGTTTAGAATCAGAGCTTTCCCACAGCAAGAAACTACATTTCTGTTATGCCTTTGAAGATTTTTCTGCATCTTGTGACTTTGGAGAACTAGGGGTTGCTGCAGTGCAAATTATAAAATTATAATGGGATTTTATTAACAGAAATCCACCAGGAGTTTTAGCAAAAAAACAATGAAAGGAACTCAGTGTGAGGTTGCTTAGTTGGCTTTAATGTATATCTCAAAAGAAGATGGGCTCTAATCAAAGTAGCAGTGCTCCTTCTTTATCTCTAATCTTATGAGGACGATGATATATCTCATAGCACTGTATTTGTAATGGTCTGGTTGCTTTCCATTTCTGTTCCAGAACTCCCTGTGAGTCACAGATCGAAGAAAATGGAACAGTGCCATTAGATTGCCAGCAAAATGCTGAACAAAATTAAGTGAATCAGATAACTCTTTAAAAATAAAAAGTCTGCCAGACTTTTTCTGGATCTATTTCAGCTCTCTGCCCACTTTTGATTGCAATGAACTTTGTCTTCTGTTTTTATCAGCTAGCTCTCTGCCTTCCTTCTATCTTTTCTTCCAGATCAATTCCTTTAGAAATGTCTTTTCTGGAGCATCTTAGCCTCAGCTAACCTGCCTTCCTACTCAAATCTGACTCTTGACCCGTGTATCCTGACTCTTCCTTATTAGCTTCTATGGTGAACTGCAAACTTTTTTTGACAAAGATTGCACTTTCTAACAGTGCTAGCTAGAATGAAGTGCAACACTGTTGTTAAACAAAAAGAGAAGTATAAATAGCCCTTTTCTCAGGTAGCACAAAATCTTACCTATCTAGAAGTCACAATTTTTGACTCAAGAGAAAAATCTTCCCTAATCAGGTAAGGGCTGGTAGGCATTCTTCTGTGTATAAACTTTAATGCATTTTCTCATTTCTTATTAATTTTCCCTTACAAAACTGCATCCTTTGCACTGAAAAACAAGTTCACAGAGGGCTCTGAGTCAGACTAAGCTTTGGTTGTTAGATACAGTAAGTATGAAATCCAAGGAAAGTTTGTCATATCTGTAGTGTCATTTCAAATGGAAACAGAGTGACTCATTTAGTACTAGACCACTTTGGATAACTTATCTGTGTATATGAAATGAGATGGGAGGCTCAGGAAGAGAGCAAATTGTACCACTACCACTGCCCAGATCCACAGTGTACAGTTTCTGATGAACGTGTTGATAAAGAGGGAGGCAGTTGCACAGTCTACCCCTCACCCCCTTCATAACTAGAGACGTGTTTTCTTTGGTAAATAATAAAAAGTAGAGTGGTTAGAGTGCAAAGCAGTACTGAAGGAAATTTGCAATGATGAGTAATATCCCTGTGTTTATGAGTGAATTATGTTTATCTCAAAAAATGTTAGGAATGCACAGGATGATGTCTATAGTTTTAAATACTATTTATTGGTTTCCTTCCTGTGAAAAGCTGTAGCCTGAGCTGAGTGTGACATCAACATTTTCCAGGGTGTTGGCACTTTATGATATGCGTGTACAAATTTGTATCTATGGATGCCTTTTCAGATCCACTAAATATGCATATGAAATAGAAACAGTGGCCATACTTCCTACCATGAATATGAATGTGTGAATATCATTGAAGTGGGTAGTTTATCATGACATTGGCCCCTCCCAAAACTGCAAACCCCAGGATTCCATAGGATGTTGAAAGTGGAATCATAGCGCTATAACAGGCTAGTGTGGAAATGGCCATGGTATTGGAAGACATAGCATAAATCTGAGTTTTGTAGAATGCTAAGACATTTGCAAAAAAAGAAGTAAACAAAAACCTAAAGGGCAAAATATCAAAATGAAACCAAAATCTAAACAGCTTCATAACTTTTACTGACAGAAAATGGGTGAATGAGTGGGGGATGGCACAACTGAAAGAATGAGGGAATAGAATGGGGTAGACAGAAAAGGAGGGTACATATCATCGTAGACAGAATTGTTATTTGGAACGACCACTTGCTGGGTGAACAGAAGATCTATACAGAAGATAAATGAGAACTGTCAATAGACTCAATAGAGAAATCCAAGGCCATTTCCACACTAGACTGTTAAGTACTATTATTCCACTTGCAGCATCCTATAGAACCCTGAAGTTTACAATTTAGGGAAGGGCCTTGATAATCTAGTGTGGAAATGCCCATAGATTTTAATGTAGCATATCATGCTCTAGCATGTCTGACCCACATCAAACTCCTCACAAAAACAGACCTAACAGTAAAGAGAAGATAGTGGGGAAATTTCCTGCTACATTGAGCCCATGGCTTTCAGTGAAGTTTAAAAACAATGGCTTTGCTATTTTTCCTGTGAACTGACTTTTGAGCAAATGTTATACACAGTTTGCTCTTTAACATTATGCCTCAGATAATGTCATTACACAAATTGCTTTCCTTACTCTGGTGGTCAAGGATGAGAGAAATCCGAACATTTAGGTAAAAATTCAGAGCCACCTAATTACCACAGCTCAGTAGTGTAAACTTTTGTTCATAAGAATAATCATTTATAATCCCCAAAGAATTACTCACATGAATGAGACCTAGGTGGTTTATCTGGTTGGACTAAACAAAATAAACACAATACATGCACAGCCTGATAATTAGGCACATACCGAGTGTTCAGCTACAGCACCCCTCTCTAACCTGATTGTTCTCTATTATTTATTGATCCATTTATTGAATTGATATCATGCCTTTCTCTCAAGATGGAATTCAAGGCAGCTTAATTCAGCTTAATTCAAGATGATATGTGTTTGATGGCAACTGTCATCATCCCTAGTTAGCATAGCCAATGAATATCAAAACGGGCAGGCTTAACTACAAACTCACTGGTGCTGTGACGTTAGTCACAGGCCAGAAATAAAGGCTACACAGTTCCTGGACAATTTTGAGAAATAGGGCTTTTGTTAAAGAACAGTTAACACCAAGGCCATTTCCGCACTACATTCTTATAGCACGATTATTCTACTTTCAACATCCTATGGAATCCTGGGGTTTGCAGTTTCGGGAGGGGCCAGCAAATCCTAGGATTCCATAGGATGTTGAAAGTGGAATAATCATGTTATAAGAGTGTAGTGCGGAAATGGCCCAAATCCCCAAATACTGGATAATACCCATGAAAGTCTCTGTCTATTTGTGCATGTGAGATTAACCGCTACCTGTGTGCGTGCAAAATTTAAACTGCAAGCTTTAATCAGTTTAATCAACTGAGTGGCCAGCTAAAGCGTGAAGTGATTAATTGGTGAGGGTCCACTTTAATCAGCAAGACTGCAAGTTGCTTGCACTTTAAGACTAAAACATTCTTTTCTTCTAACAATGACAATAAGTTGGCTTGCAAAACTGTCAGTGGCATTATACCTCTTTCAGTCAGACAAACATTTCTATAAAAGTTTTGGTAATATACATTTGCTTTAATGCCATTAAGAACTTAAGATGAGTCCTGCAAGTCTAGACAAGCACTTGATTAACTCAGACTTGTAACAGAGACTCAGTGGCTTTTTCTAGCTTCTGCTAAGAATGGACACAGCTTCCGAGGAACAAACTCAACTGTTTATCTAAGTTTGATCATTAACTGGAGTATAGAACCTCTAGCTACAACCAGTCATCTTAACAGTAACAACATAACAACCATGTGCACCTGTCCCGTTTCTATGCTGCCTGTAAAAACCAAGTGACCTTTCCTACAATGTTAACTTATTTCCACATAGAAGTGTTCCATGCACTTCTGTGTGGAAATAAAGTCCAGTATACTGCTTCCCACATCCAGGGAAATGTTCAAGACTAGTACTTCCACTGCCTCCCACCAATTGTCCTGCTGTTCTTTTAATAGTTAATTAATTGTTAATTGTTATGTGTTTTAGGGGGTTGGTTTTAGCTGGGTTGGTGGGTGGTGAGGATTGGGTATGTTTTTAATGTCTTTTAATGAATAATGTATTTCATGCTGTTCGCCGCCTCGATCCACGTGGAGAGGCGGGATGATGATGATGATGATGATGATGATGATGATGATGATAATAATAATAATAATAATAATAATAATAATAATAATAATAATAATAATAATTAGAGTTTTGGGTGGAGGTTTCGGTGCCACTGCAAATCAGTTAGTGCTGTCAGTACAAGTGTTTTGCTATGTATGTTTTTAAATATATAAATATTGCAAAGCCCCCATATATTGTGAAGCCACTACATGTCTCCAGTGTTTTCTTATCCAAAAGGAAATGTCTTCTGCTCAGATAATTGCACTGTTCATAACCATACCTACAACTTTTTCATTCTCTGCAGTTATTTTGCAATATTTGGTGTTTCTTCACCCTCAACAGCTCCCATAAACATTGCTCCTATGGGTCACAATTATGATATAACCATCAATTCCTTTGGGCTTACTTTATCAAATATACATTAGAGTACAGATAGTACCCAGTTGGCTCTACCAGGGCTGCAGCTGTGGGCAACTGTTTTGACAGTTACTATTTATAGTTGTTAGAACTGGATAATTTTCCTGAAGTCTGTAATGAAAATTCTTTCTAGCATTATGCCTTCTCATTTTGCAATGATAGTGATCATCTGTGTCTTAACAAAAGCATCCCTTAAGTTTAAATCATGGTGGAAAAAAGTGATTCGTTTCAATAATTTTAATACACTAAAGATCTGGCAGTGGCAGAATAAGGCACTCTCCATTCCTGCTCAGACCATGGGCTGCTGGTGAATGAACCTACTATTTCTACATGCTTTTTGAAATATCTGAAGAGGTTGTACCAGCAAGCACTTGCAGTGGAAGTACAACAAACAGGTCGGTCTTAAAACAAAGCACCCTGAACACATCAAGGCCTTCCTACACTGCACAGCTACAGAACTATGATTTCATTTTAACTGCCATAGTCTCATCCTGTGGAACTCTGGGATCTGCCATTTAGGGGATGGGATTTAGAATTCTCAGCCAGAGAGCATTAGTGCTGCAAACTCCAGGATTCCATTGGATATTTTCCAATGTTAGTATATGTGCTGCCGAAGGGAGCACGATTCCATTGGATATTGTCATGGCAGTGAAAATGGAATCATGCCGCTATAATTTTAGAACCTAAGCAAGATCAACCTTGGTTAATACCTGGGTTAAAAAGCAACAGAAAATATCCATAATCTCCAGGTAGGGCTAGGGATGAATCATTCCTGAAACCATTGCTGCGAGTCACAGTTGATAACTGGTCTGATTCAGTTTAAGGCAGATTTGTTTAATTCATATACATCCAGCTTTCTAACCATGGCTCGTCTGGTAACAAGACATTTCTGAACCAATGGCATTATTTCAATAACAGTTGGATGGGATTTGCCCAACAAGGACGAATTTCCTAGTAGGAACACTGAAATTAAAACAAGTACCATAACAGTGTGCTACTGTATTAAGACACACAAAATTTCCTGTGGGCTAGATAATATGAAAGTACAAATGTACAATATAGATTTTTTTTGTTGTTGTTCACCATATATTTTAACAGTTCCAGTACAATACTGTCTGAGAAGAGGAGCAGTTGATTGGACTCAGCTAAACCTATGCTCCCGACATGATAATCAAATGGTAACATTTGTCATTCCTGAGCTGCGCTGAGTAATAACTTACAAAACTGAATCTGTGTACTCCATAAACCCATTTCACACAAAGTCTTTTAAACAATTAATAAATTACAGAAATCATTCCCATGCTGAATCCCACAGTGGAAGTCAGTGGGATTAGTGAGTCATTCACTAAATAGAAAAAGATGCAAAAGCATAATTAAGGATAGATCTGCAGTTACCCTGATATACAACATAGTTTGTTCAAAGCTATAGCAAAACCTTATGTGTATCTAATCAGAACTCAGACATACTAAGGTAAGTGACTCTCAGATAAGTAAGCATACATTTGCACTTTAAGACGGATTAGATGCATCTTTATGTCAGGGTCAGGCAACTGGCGGCGAGTGGGAGCCAACACTGGACAGCGATCAGCCTCTGTAGGCCACCTCTCATGTCTCACTCCACCCCCACTGCCAGTTTTTGAAAAATGTTTGGCCCAAAACGTCTTCCTATAACATCTAGGAGGCAATTTCCCTGCATTTCCCTGCCCCCCCTCCACTGTTTTAGGCCCAGGAAAAACCTTAAAAAACAAAAAGAAAGAAGAATTCAATTGGAAGTCAACATCTATTTGACTTACTGTTTCAGAAATGGTGTGTCCTGGAACTAACTAAAGGACCCACAGAGGCATCTGGGCAGCAGCAGAGCTTGGAGTGGATGGAGGGGGCAGGGCTACAGTGCATGGGGGCGTGCCCTCAGTGCTTGGGGCATGGCCGGGGCATCCAGGGATGTGGCCGCGGTGCATGGGGGTGTGGCCAGGCATGGCTATGAGCCAGGACACCCCCCCCAAACATTGCCACCCGGGGCGAGGTGGCCCCGCATCCGCCCATTCCTACGCCACTGCATCTGGGGACTAAATTTTCTAAAAAGGCATGGGTGGTGCTGAAAAGCCTGGGAGCCTGAAAATGGCTATGGGGCTGTACTTTCTCCACATCTACTTTGTATGCAATAAGCAATTAGACTGTCACAACCATTTTTTCAATGTTCATTCCTTTAATGTTACAGTGCATATGATATATGGTATCATCAAAACATTTCTGGGACTGAAAGTCTAAAAGGAGAAGAGACTAGCCAGTTGGGTGAAGGAACAGTTGTTGTGAAGGGGCTCTGTTACACTTAAGAGAAGACACAAACTGTGTCTGCAAATAGGGCTTCCCCACTTTCACTGACATGAATAGATAAACAAGGTATGGAGTACTTGCAACACAATTATACTTGTGTGCTCAGTCAAATTTAGAGCAAGAACAAATGGCCATCTTACCGCTCCCCCCCCCCAATCGGGCTTTTATGGTTATCTTCTAAAGCCCTCATCTGAAGAGAAGGAAGAAGAACTTTATGTGTTGACCAGACAGTGAACCTGCACATTTGTGTGACATCTTATATGTGTAAAACCTGACTTGGGAAGTTCATATGGTGCTAGATCTGATATCCTTTTGGTGCCATGCAAGTTTTCAACATGTCTTTTGCTAGCAAATATCTTTTTCATTTCTTCTTCCCCATTTTCACTTGTTCAGCATTGAAAGCCAGCTCATCAGTTTATGACTGACGGAGGGAGAGTGAGTGAGTAAGCATTTAACTGAGTGTTGTATGATTGACAACCCACTCTATTTCCTAAACTTAAGACCAAGATGAAACATAAAGCTTATCTTCAAATCCACCATGAGTTTGATTCCTGCCTCCATTTCTTTTTTGACAACCTGCTTGGTCCCTACTGCAAATGCTTTTAGTTTATCTTCCTGCTCACGTCAACCCCACTGGATTTAGAGAGGAATGAAGTCCACAAAGGTCCCACCTTGATGACACAGATGTGAGCCACATTATGATTATGATGATGGTAATAACAACAAGAACAAGAACAACAACACTTCTTACCCACCTCTTCCCCAGGCTTGAGGCAGGGTACAACACAGATTAAAATACAGCATATAATTAAAAATCCATAAAACCATTTAAATACATCAAACTAGATTAAAACACAGCCACTACATATTAACATTTGCTAAGTAAGGGACTGACACTCATGATTGAGTGCTGTCACCTCTTGAACTTTCTCTCCACTTGCTTTCTTTCTTCTTCCAGAAATCATTTTTCTTTCCCCTGCCAATTCTGTTTCCTGCAGGACCTTATTAGTTCTTTCCTTTACAATGAATCATAATCTTCAGACACCCTCCAGGAGTGGACATTATGCAAATCACTTTTGCAGCCTCCATGATCACTTTTGGAGACCCTCAAGCCCCCTGAACAACCAGACTGATAAATGCAAGTGACAACGAGAGAAAGAACATTAAAATAAGTTTGCATTTTTTTCAGTTTGCCAGAGAAATTTGAAGGAAAATGGGGGCTAGGGGTGTTAAAATTCATTTTAATGGCTCTTTTGGCTATGCTACCCAAGTCATTGTGCCGCCTGAGGCAAAAACAAGATTATCCCTTCTTCTGTCCCTTGTACAAAAAATAACTGGCAGTTGAATCTTTCTTCTCTGTTGGTAAGATATTATAACCCACTATAGCTAAAGGCTGCAGGCCAGTTTATGAAGCACTGAAATTTCTTTCAAGACCTTGCTGCTGCTTTATAGTATCTCCCATCTGAGATAAATGCTTCCCTCTTCCATAATTGTAGAACTGGCTGCAGTAACCCTATTTATCATGTTTCTTGTACTGTCTATTTTTCTATTTTCATTTTCTATCTAGATTCCATCATTTGTTATTTTTTGCATTTCCTTCAGGTTGCATAAATTAAGATACTGGTATTTATCCATCACGACAGACATGGCCTCACCGCTAGACAGGGGTTGCACCTTCAAAGGGAAAGAGCAATATCAAGGAAATGAGGAACAGAGATGTGTATGTTCTGGTATGATTGTCCTGTATTCCTCTACCCTGAAGTATCAGTGGAGAAGTTTGCCATAATGCCAGTGCTGGAGTAAGATTCACTGCCAGTTAAATCAAGTCAAAGTATATTTTCCTCAACCAAACAAACACTGCAGTCTTAACAAGTGCAGTACAAATCACAAACATAACCATCATAAAACACTGGTATCCTCACACTTCTTGTTATGCATCTTCAAGTCATTTCTAAATTATGGTGGCCCTATGATAGGCTTTTCTTGGCAAGATTTATTCAGTGGAGGTTTGCATTTGCCTTCCTCTAGGGCTGAGAGAGTGTGACTTTGTCCTAGGTCTTCCAATGGGTTTCCCATGGTTAACTGAAGATCCAACTCCTGGTGTGACAGATCCCCTTTCAAGGCTGGTCTCATAATTTGTAGCCTTGGATACCTGTCATTCTCACCTTGCCCTAAGATGACAGTTTAAAGATGACCTTGGGTTTGGGCCATGGGCCTCCAGATGACCTAGGTGTGGAACAATTTATTTTTCAAGTGGTTCCTGTACAGGTAAGCATGACACTGTTTGGTCCAGACTTAAGGAAGCCAGTCAGAGTCAGGTTTAACAAAGGCCATTTCTGCACTACACCGTTATAGTGCTATTATTCCATTTCTAACATCCTATGGAATCCTAGACCTTGCTGTTTAGGGAGAGGTGTTTAGAATTCTCAGCCAGAGCTCTTTGGCCTCAGTGAACTACAAACCCCAGAATTCCACAGGAAGTTGAATGTAGAATAACAGCACTATAACAGTGTAGTGCAGAAATGGCCAATGAAACCAATTTTATTTTCTTAATATACAGAATGGTTGCTTTATCAGGTTCCAGCACTCAGTTCCAACCATGTAATAATATTCAAACTGAGTTATGTCAGTCTTTTCCTTCAATCAGTTCTGACAACCAGTCCCCTCTGACTTTCACAACTCCTTCAAAAGTTTTCCTTCAACTGTGTCCAATGAACTCTCTCTCATTCCCTCTCTCTCTCTCTCTCACTCTCCCCCTCTCTAAATCTTCTTCTCCCCCATTGAAGTCCCTCCCTCCCCTCACAGAGTTTTCTGTGCTGGGATTGGCTGCCCTCTGATATGCACAAGCATGTTTCATATCAATTCTTCAGTAACATGTTTTCAAGTTCTGTTCCTCTTGCTTTTCCTGTTAGGACTCCCAGAGCCCTACTCCAACAACGATCAAACCACAATATTGAGATAGATACATGGACAAATCATTGCCTCTCTAGTTGGCTTCAACAAATGCAACAGAGTGGAGAGAGGGTTTGCTTTAGCCAGCAAAATGTCTTTGACTAGTCCTGTAGCAGAAATTGAAACAAACTAATTGGAAATCACAAGACATTTTAAAAGATCCTAAAGCCCAGACCTCTGGGTATAAGCAAGAATTGGCAAAGCGCTATTTGTAGGCCACGTATGGCCCTGAGTAATTTTTGTGGGCTCAGCCCCCTTTTTTATTAGATGACAAATTACCTGGAAAAATTTATTTGCCCCTCTAGGAGGTGTCCAGCAGTAGAGGATTGGCTTAAAATGCCTCCTAACCCCACGACTCTTCCCAAACTCCTCCCCCTCTCCCCCCCCCAAAAAACTCTGGGAAATTGCAGCTGATAATCTGACTTTTGGCCAGTATGCAATCCAAAATGGGGTAATGTTGTCCATCATAGGTATGGTTGTGTGACTTCAAGTTATTTCTGACTGATGGAGACCCCAAGGCAAACCTATCATGGGGTTTTCATGGCAAAATGTGTTCAGAAGGGGGCTTGCCTTTGCTTTCCTGTGATGTTGAGAGTGTGACTTGTCCCCTTGCAGGTTTCCAAGGCTGACTGAGGATTCCAATTCCAGTCTCTAGAGTTCAATGCTCAAATGACTACACCAGGAAATCCCTCCATCCCAGTTTACCAATCCTGGAGTAAATACAGTCCTCCTTCCACATTCACAGGTCTGACCTTTGTGAATTTGATTATTTGCAAGGTGCGATGCGTGCCTCCACCCCATTCTCTTCCTCCCATTCCTTTGTGTTTTGCTGGGCACAGAGAAGGAAGGCAAGTACCTGAACAAAAAGCAAGGGAATTCTTTTTTGGAGGGAGAAGCATGCACACATGCGTTTCTTCTCCCCTTCAGAGCTCCTCCTCCTATTCCCTTGCCTCTGGCCCCAGCGCACAAAAGGCAAGGGAATGGGAGGGTGGGGGGAGCCCTGGAAGGGAATGGGAGGGGGATTGTACAAGGGGATGTTATTCACGGTTTTTCCACTTTTGCGAGGGTTTAGCACCCTGAACCTTCATCAAAGTGGAGGGGCCACTGTATGTCTAGGATTGTACCACTAAATGCCTATGTGTAATCCCATGTCTATTTTATTGAGAAATGGAGAAAATATTAGTCCAGAACCAAAGACTTCTGGATGAATGCATGTTTACACTTTAAGAAGGGAGACACACTGTGTGTGTGTGTGTGTGAGAGAGAGAGAGAGAGACAGAGAGACAGAGGGAGAGAATTAAAACTGAGTAAATGCATTTGCTAATTCAAATGTGATATATGTTTCCATTTTCACTGAAAACACTGATCCTGCTATTAGTATATGCATTTAACCTATAGACTAAAATACCAGCCAGCACTATAGCAGAAAACATACCAACAGTGAACCAAGATATCTGTAGTAAGAACTCTTTGATAACTGAAACTTAGTTCATTGAAGGGTTACCCGTTTTATCTTATGTTTTCACAAAAGGATCATTGCCAGGGCTACTTAAGGCCTTTACAGGAACTTCAGAATATATCTGGCTTACATTTTTAATTACATTTTAATTAGAAGTTATGTGTTTGCTAAGAGAGCCTGTGTGATGTAGCAGTTTGAGCATCAGACTATGGCCATTTCCACACTAGTTTGTTATAGCGCTATGATTCCACTTTCAACATCCTATGTTCAGCCCCTCCCAAAACTGCAAACCTCAGGATTCCATAGGATGTTGAAAGTGGAATCATAGCGCTATAATAGCCTTGTGTGGAAATAATAATAATAATAATTAATTTGTATCCCGCCTCCCCATATGGATTGAGGCGGCGAACAACTTACAAATAGCATGTATTTCTATACATATTTCTATACATACCCCCAACAAGCTGGCCTATGACTTTGGAAACCAGGGTTTGAATCCCTGCTCCACCATGGAAGCTCACTGGATGGCCCTGGACGAGTCACACTCTCTCGGCCTCAGAGGGAAGCAAAGACAAACCCTGTCTGATCAAATCATGCTAAGAAAACCCCATGAGAGGGCGGCCTTAGGGTCCCAATAAATGATTGTAGGCACACAGCAACAACAAATATATCGGCTTTATGCCAATTGAGATAATAATAATAATAATAATAATAATAATAATAATAATATTAAATCATCTTATCAGAAAATAATGACAAAGGAGCAATTGCAACACTTTCTTCTGCACCAGGGGAAACAAAACCGGCTTTCCCACCAAGAAGACCCAAGCAGAAGCCCCGACACATAAAACTATTTTCCATCCCCCCTCCCCTGCAGATGCATGTCTACTCCTTTTGTGCACCTTTCTCCGCTGAACTCTGAACATGCCAAGCCCCCCCCCCGCTTTCCAAAGCCAGTGCTCATTTTGCCCATGGCGAATAATTTCCCCCTTCCCTACACGAGGGTGCACCCAGCGCGGCCGAAATACACAGCGGTGCGCGTGTAGGCACGTGGCTAAATCCTGTCATCCCCTGGTCTGACGCAGAAGCCACGCAATAGTCGCAGATTAAATTTATTCGTTAATCTTTTTTTTTCCCCTCGGGGGTGGGCGGGGACGACATCACCGCGCGCGACCCGCCACCCCACCGCGTTATGTTGGCGCTTCGGTTCCAACACCGGGCCCGCCTGTGATGTCACTTCGACACGGTGACTACACGTTGCCTGGCGCGCGAGCGCGCGAGGTGTGTGTACGCGGGAGCGGGGGGGAGAGAGAGAGAGGGAGGCAGAATCTCCACCTTAATCCTGGCCCCTCTCGCTCCTCATTGGGCAATTACGTAAATGTCAGCAGGCTTCTCTTTCTCCCCTCCCTCCCCCCCCCGCTCTGCTTCGTTATGCAATAGCCGGCGCACACCCTCTACTGTACCGCGCACACGGCTCCAGCGAGGGCGGGGGACTCGCCAGAAGGAGGGGCGCGGGGGGAGGAGGAGGGAAGGGGGGGTGTAGCGAGGGAAGGGGCTCAATTCAAGTCTGGTCCTGCCCTCGTCCCTTCCCTTCTGGAGGCCTCCATTGGCTGCCCCGCCGGAGCCGCCGAGCCCTGATTGGGAGCGCGCGGCCGCCACTCAGCGCCAAGGCTGGCATGAGGTTCGTACGTTGCGCGGAGTGTACAGTATTGACCTACTAACACACATCTCTCTCCGGCGGCGCGGCGGGGCTGGGTAACGGCAGCGGCGGCGGCGGCGGAGGAGGAGGAGGAGGAGGAGGAGGACGCGCTCCGCGCCCCGCTTGGCTCATTCAGGCTCTCAGCCGTCGCCTCGGAAGGGCTCGGGGCTGTCGCGGGGAGGACGGAGCGCTCCCCACTGACGACGCGGGTCCGCCTGGGGGAGAGAGAGAGGGGGGTCTCCCCGGTGCCTTCTTCGGAGCCGCTCGCGCCCTCCCTGCTCTGCCTCCCTCCAAAGCCGTCCGCCTGGGGAAGGAGAAGCGGGCAGGTGCCCCCTCTGAGGAGCGTCTGAGGAGCCAAGGTAGAGCCCCTTTCCCTAGAAGCGCCCCTTGGCCGTGCTTTGCGGTCCTCCCTCCTCGCCCTCCGCGCGCCTCTTCCCTCCGGACCGCGCTCTCTTTCCCGCGTGTTCGGACTTCTGCTCGGCGCTTTCACCCACCCGGACCCCGGCCTGCCGCTGAGTAAATAAACGCACGCAACCTAGGTGTTCACCAGCCCCGACCGTCTGTCAAGTAACTTTTTTTCGCCCCAAGCGCCGGGACTCGCCTCCCCCTTAAGGTGGCTGCTTTGGCTTTGATTCATCGCAGCGCCCCTCGGAAGGGCTCGTCGGGTCGAAGCGCTGCCGGCTGTTCGTAGGCTCCGGGCTCGGCGTTGTTGTTGTTGTTGTTGCATAAGACGTCTGGGGGGAAATGGGTGTTTTGGAGGAGAAAAGCGACCCAGGGCGGGTGTGGAGTTGAGCCCGGCTCTTGCCTTTCCAGGGCCAGAGGAGGGACGCCTGTGGTTTGAGGAGGGTCGGTAAGGATGAGACGGATGCCAGAGGGGGATTTTGTGTGAAAGCGCGGAGCGGGGGGGGATCGGCTGAGGAAATTGTGCACGATGGGGAAGAACAGAGGGAAAAGATGTCGGGTTGCAAGTTGCATCGTTTTTAGGAGAGTTCTTTAGTACGGATACGGCCTCCCCCTCCTCCGCCATGGATGTCTGAGCCGCCGGAGGGGAGGCTGGTGAGACTCCCTTCTCTTTCATAGATTGCATAATCCGTCCACTGTGAATTATTGGCAGGCGTGAAGATAGGACGTGAACGTCCAACGCTTTGGAAATTTTGGTGCAGCGCAGGGGAATTCTGTCACTACTTACACGTTACGTTACCTCTGCTCTGGCTGTTTGATGGAAAAGGTGCTTTGTAGAACAATCAGCGAGTGATTAAATTGGTGTAGGCTGCGGCGAGATCTCCTGTCCAAAAGTCCTTACGTTCAGTTGTAGGACCTTACTTTTAAACCTCTATTAAAAGAACACACGTAACAAATACCTCCCTGTGTGTGTGTCTTGAATATTGATTGATGTCTTTTTTTTTCTTTTTTTTTTTTTTGCCCTTTTGCTCCCAGTTGGCAACTGGTTTTCAGGCACTGCGTTTCCTGATCATTCCTGGAAATGTTGCATTATGTAACCACAGCGTTCGCTGGCAGTCAGGGCTAGGAAGCTCATTACGCGATTGTATAAATCGCCCCACAAAGAAACGAGAACGATCTCGGCCTTTAAAAACGTCAGCCTGAGAGCCGATTGCCAAAGTCGTTTCTCTCGCGCACCCCCCCTTCTCCTCCTCCCCCTCAAGAAAAGTGGATCGCCGTGTAAACGGGGAGGCAGGCTCGGCGTGTTGAATGCGTGCCATGTTCCTTAAAACGAAAATTGCGCACGACTATCTTTAGCCCGATCGCGTTTGAGCAATTGCGGCTTCATGGGCTATTTCTGGTCTTTTCTCCAGAGCTGTGCAAATAGACGTTCAAGGACATTTGCTCGCGTTTTGAACTCTCCCCGCCTTCGGAGACGTTTTGATAAGGCTGGTATTTTTAGGAAGGCATTTGGCCCAGACACCAAGTGCTTTGGTAGGTGTTGATTTTCATGTGTGGTTCCCCCCCCCTTCCTGCTCTCCTTCCCCCCGCGCTCTCTGTACAACAAATAAAGAAAGAAAGGCCCTTCAGCAGACTGGGAACGCGTTTCGGGAAAAGGGAGTGTGCCTCGCATCTCTTCACCGTGCTAGTGATTGCAATGAGAAACGACGGAGTTGGGCTGACGAAGGAGGTGGGAAAGGGCAGCGGTCTTTACAGCCCCGTGGATTATGATCTGTGTTAACATAAAAAGCCTGATCTAGGTCAGTATTACGTTCCCGATGCCCGTAGTTCTTCTAACGTGGGATGGGAACCTAGGTTTGTCGCGCATTTGCTCCCTTTCCAGACTGTTTTTATAACCTTACTTTTGAAACAAGCAACTCCACCTGGGAGTCTTTTGGGCGGGCGGGCGGGGGGGACCGGGAGGGAGAAGGGACCCCCATCCCGACGAAGTCACTTCAGAAGTCCTTTTAAAGCCGCTGTCAGCGAGGGTGGGCAGGCGGGTGGGTGGCCACGGCTTTTGGCTTCGACTTGCGCCGCTTTTCCATCGCCGGGGTCTTCTCAGCGTTGGAGTGTCGTCGGCGGGGCGGGGCGGCGGTCGTACCAATTTTACCTCCGGAGCACTTTCCCCCGTTTTTCAGTGGCCGCCTCCATGGAGGTTCCGACCCAGCCTTTCGTCCTTGGGGGACGCAGCCTGGCTCAGTGCAGAGCGGGGCCGCGAGGAAGAGGGCTGGAACGGGAGAGGGCCGCCCCTCCGCTTTCTTCCTTCCCGGGGCGACGGGGCTCCACACGGGGGGAAGGCGGCCGGCTGGGGGAGAAAGCGGGGGGCCGGGGGCGCGACCGAGCGAGCCGCCGCCTCCTTGCGCGCCTCCGAAGGCTGGCGGAAGGCCGCCTTAGGCGTTGGTTGTTATGACTGGGAGCGGGGCGCGCGGTGGAAGGGGCTGGATGGCGCCGCCGCCGCCGCGCTGCGCATTCCTTTGTTCTGCGGAGCGGGAGCGGGAGCAAGAGCAAGACGAGGCAGCGCTCCAGTGGGGCGGACGTGCGTGCGTGCGTGTGTGTGTGTGTGTGTGGGACGGAGACGGGTGGGAAAGAGCGAGCGGGAGAGCGGCTGGCTTGAGCCGAGGGTAGGTAAGAGGAGTAAATAAAGCAGCATAACAGTTGTTTTGTACTGACAGGGAGCGAGAGCAGAACAGGCTGGCCAGAGGGAGGGATGCGTCTCCAGTCACGTAGTGTGTGTACTCGAGCTCTTCGACACGGGGGTTGGAGGGAGGAGGGGAGGGGAGGGCGGAGAGAGCCCCTCCCCCTCCGTCCCTCGCTCCTTCTGGCTCCGGAATGGAACTGTGTCAAGCCAGCCAGGCGGCTCTCACGTTCCCTGCTGAGCCAACCAGAGGGACCGGCCCCCTCGGTGCCTCGCTCTGGCCGCCTGGAAGGCCGCCTGGCCCGCCTCTCCTTTCAGCAGAAATCGGAGGGCGAGAGAGGAGGACCTCTCTCGTACTTCAGGGCCCAGCTCTTCCATGCCTCTCCTTTCCCCGCTGCCAGGAAGTGGTTATGTTATATATATATATGCGTACATATCATTTTTAAAATGTAAACTGTGCAGAAGATGAAAGCCAGAAATACTCTGGACCATCCGTGAAGGAGGATTAGATGGATTAAATGAACCTTGCCCTCTATACATTCTGTGGCTGGCGATTACTACTGTAGCGCAGTTGCTTCTGAGTGAAAACAAACAAACAAAACATCTGTCTGCACACCCTTCCCTCCTAGGCAGGAGCCTTTCCTCAGAGAATCCACAATATACTTATCAACAGGCATATAAACATCTTTGCCATTGTACTAGACTGTTATAGTGCTATTATCCCACTCTCAACATCCTACCGAATCCTGGGCTTTGCAGTTTAGGGAGGGGGGCCTCAGAGGCCTGCAAACCTAGGATTCCATAGGATGTTGAAAGTGGAATAATAGTACTATAATAGACGAGTCTGGAAATGGCCTTAGTGAGATGTTACTAGGGGTGGTGAGGAATTCATTCCTGAAGAGCAATAATATTACTATTTGGTGTTAAAATGACAATGGTTCTGTATGAGGTGCACATCGCCATTGTCAGATCCCACCAGTGGTGAAAGGACATGTGGGTGGCATTTTACAGAACAGAAGATTAATTACTGCTGCCAGTAGGTTCTGTATATAGAAGCCTGTTGGTTTTTCCTCCACAGTTCTAAATTAATTGGTATCCCACTGGTGTTAACTGCTACTTGGGATTTTTTTTTTTAACCAGCCAGCACAATTCATGTTTACTCTAGAGTAAGTTTGGCTGTATTGAGTGTGACTCGTAGTCCATCCTACACAATGTATATTTAGTATGCATGTTAATTCCACTTTGTTCAGTGAAGCTTGTTCCCTTGCAAGTGGACACAGGAGAGCAGCCTAAGGTCACAGAAGTCAGTCCCAAAGGACTGGAGCCTAAGCACGACAAAGGTTATTAGCCATGCTAGTAGCAGCAAAGGCCCAAGCAAGTATATTTGCATGATTTAGGAATAACCATGTTCCAGTGGAGGTAACAGAACACAACACTAGTGATAAATGTTTACACAACTCAAATTGATTACCACGGGTGTTATTTCATAGGCGATGAATTTCAAAGTCTAGTGGTGGTATATATAGTATGTATGTATATGTTTGTGTGCGTGTTTATGAAGAGTATGCATGTCTACCGATTTTATTTTCCCTCTAACATATTGCAGTGATTCACTTTTCTCCAACTTGGTGTCATCCAGATAGGTTGGAGAAAACTTCACATCATCCCCCTTCCAGCAATTGAAATGATGCCCTCATCTACTTGGGGGAAGCTGATGTTTAATCTATCTTTCTCTCTATGCTTAGACCCTCCCTGACTTCTCTGGCAGATTTTTTTTGAGGGAATTGAAACATGAGAATGTCAATAATTGTGCAAAGAAGTTCAGAAGGTAGTGGCTTATTAGAATACCTAGTCCTTGATGATTCTGGGCTGAGCAAGCCCCCAGAAAATGGAGTGTGCAGTTTCATTGCTGATTTCATTGTTTGACAGATCTTAGAAAAGTTACTTTTTGGACTTCATCTCCCACCTTAGCCTGGGGTGGGACTACAAAAAAAGAATTTCACTGCACTCTGTTGGCTACTGACCCCCATTTTTGAGTCAGACAGCCAGATAATGATCACTGAAATTAATGTTAAAGCATGGTTTAAAAAAAAATAGCTTTGGGATTAAGACTTTAAAGTAGAGTGGAGAGCATGTAGCCTTTCCAGTATTGTTGTTGCAAGTCTCTTCAGCCCTAGTCAACATAGCTAGTGGTGACAAATGATGGAAATTGTTGTTCAACAAAATCTGGAGGGCTGTATGTTCTCCATCCCTGTTTTAGTGTTCTCTTATCCAACATTTTGGAATTATGAAGGAGAGAAAATATGACTATCAAAATCAGTGGGTTAAAGCCACATGTGCATTATATTTTAAAAAAATAAAACTATATGTAATCTGCAAATATAACATTTCATATAGTGCTAAACACACGTTTCATACAACTGTACTTGTGAGGGAATAGGAAAACCAAGATCATATTGTTTGGCAGGTTCTTAGAAAAGCAATGAATTAGCATAGTGAGAGCATGACTTGGATGGAGGCTTCCAGGGCAAGAATTGCCATCTGCTGGTTCCAGAAGCAGTTTGGCTGGAGGCAAAAACTGTGAAGAGAGAAAGCACTTCTCTTCCAACTCCACAGTTCCTTGGAATAAAGTCTGTTTGATAATACTCATAGCAGATTCTTGTCTATTGCTGTTCTGCTTGCATGAACAAACTTTACCAGATACTTAGATTGATTGATTTAAAACACTGTCAGCAATAAGGATTGTCCCGATTCAAAGGCTGAATATAAATTAAATAAATAAATAAACTTTAGGTTCCTGTTTAGCGAAAGATATTACATTTGCCTGTTTGGTCTCTATACAAGTTAAACTTTATTGACCTCTATCCAGTGCCATGTTGGCACCACAGCATCAACCTCATAGAAATGTATTTCCATGTCTTCTGTCTTGTAGACTTTAGTGCTCTCTGAAATCAGGCTTCAGGAGGTTTTTCATTCCTTTGGAGCAGTTTTGGTATCTATCTATCTATCTATCTATCTATCTATCTATCTATCTATGTGACTTATGGTGAGAAAGGAATAGTGCCATTCCTAATTCTGTGGATAGAAGCAATTCTATTAGCAAATACCTCCTACTAGATCTAGGTCATTGTCAATTATGTTGTAATGATTTCACATATTTTCTAAAGTTCACAGCCTAGCTGAGTAAACAGAAGGAATATACTTAAATAGTTTGCATCATCTGGAGTACTTGGAACCATAAACATAAACCAAAAAAATAAAATAAAAAATGAAGATTTTACACACGCGCACATTCATTACAAAATACTTCACACTCAGTAATGTCATTTTGGCTCATTCCTTTTTTCCCAGTCATTCTGAAATGTTAATCTTGTTAATCAGCTGAGCTGATAATGAGCTGTGGATGTATATTTCTATTAAGTAGTGTAGTGCCATATAAGTGAATTTTCTTATTATGAAATGTCCATACTAAACAAATAGAAATAAGTCCTGGATTACTTAATTTCTAGAGCAATCATCCACATACAATTTCTCATACAAAGCCATTGTAGGTTATCAATGTGTGTCTACTTGGAAAATTCAGTATTGACATAAACTTCAAATTTAGTCTATATAGCATTGGTCACCATGCTTGCAGAACTGGTGATGAAGTTAAACAGCACAATTCATAATGCATGGGATAATTCATAGCATAATTTCCTGTGTATCTACCATTGTATGCTAGTTTGGGATAATGGGGATTGTAGTCCACCTGGAAGGTGTCAGGTTGAAGCAGTCTGATCTAGTGCAGTAGTTCAATGGAATAATCTAATAAAATATTTGATGTGCTCGAAGACATGATTTGTAGAGGAGACTGATATATACTAACTTTGGTGTCTGTCTGAACTTCTGACATTAGTAGGCTATTCTCAAACTGCTAGGGTGATGTAATCTAGGGATACCTCATAAGGCTAAGGATAAATCACAACCTAGTTGTGCCATAAATATGTAGCTGCACCATAATAGACATATATATTATGTTACAGTTGGTGGAATACTGAAATCAGAGTTGAGAAATGTGCAAGCCATGCTAATTTGGTCATTCAAAATATTTCTATACCATCCCTAATATAAAATTTAAGAACCATGTACAGGATGACACAAATTTAAGAAAGCACAATAAGAAGAAAACAGCAGATACCTTAAAACAGACAAAAAGTTGCTCAGCACTAAATATGCTAACAACAGGATCCTGCTAATATCCCATGTAGTTGACTGTTGCATTTCCTCTAGACCATGTCATAATTTATATATTTGATTTATTGGTATGTGTGATCACTACTAACGGATTTCTTGAGGTTTTTTTTAAAATCCATTGTAACTAGGTATGTGCCAAAGGTGATAAAATATTTATTATTTTCCTGAGTTAACTTTTCAGTTGACTTTTGTTCTACAATTTAAATAGCCCAGACATATTATTTAAACTTCTGCAGAATAGTTATAGTATATAATGCACCAATGTTTTATTCTGTTGAATTTTCTCAAATAGCAGGTTTGGGCTTGTGGTTTGTATGTGTATATGAAACATCAAGGCCACCTTCAGTGTTTATCAATGAGGAAAAAAATGGGTCCCAGTTTCAAAGCCAGCCTTCTATTTATCCACCATCCCACTTTGAACCTGATGAATCACATACATCTCCTGTGCTACCAGACACTGATGAATGAATGCCTTTTAGGAGTCTGTGTTTGATTGGCCATTAACTTGCTAACAGATTTCACCATAATTATTCTTTCTTTTCCATTTTTAATTGCCATCTATTTTGAATCTTGATTCACCAAGGGACTGCAAACCTTTATGTGCTTCAGCTTTATGGATTTGGTTTTACAGTTTCAGATTTATGTTGGAACTGATTTTTTTGTTTTGTTTTGTTTTAAATGCAGTGGTTAGAGATTTGTTAAAACGCTTACAGGCTCCCCGTGAGCAATGTGAGCTTACTTGGGCTTCTTGCAGTTTATCTTCTCCTGTGAAGAAAAATTGTGTTAGCAATGCATGTATAATCTCTACAGGGCATCAGTCACTGCTGGGTGCTTTTATCTTGAAACAAAACATACACCTTTAGCTTATTTAAAACTGATCTTATTCTGCTAAAGGTTGTGCAAACTTCATTTATGTAATGATGTTCTTTTCCCAGATGGCTGCCTTGTTACATTATTGTTCTGATCTATGGTTATTATAACATCACTCTGATGCAATAACCTGAACAATGAAATGCTTTGTTGTAGGGTTGTTGCATATTGTTGAGCAACAGATCTGAGTCATTGGCTAAGCAGATTCTTCTAGATGTCCTTCCTATGGTTGTGCATTCTTTTGTGAGAGACAAATCCTGCAGATCAACAGGCAAAACCTCAAATGATTTTCAAACAAATAATATATTCAATTTAAACCTCAGTTTGTAGAAACAGTCCAAGTGTACTGCACATAGCTTTAACAGACATTAGTGGCAGATTTGATAAGGAAAAGCATGTGAGTGAGCCAGTAAAATTACATTTGACTTTTTCTCAGATAGATGGGAAGAATAACTAATTGTTCAAAAACTACTGTAGAATAACTTTGTATCTTAAAAAAAAAAGTTGCCACATTTAATTAGCATTCCTACAATGTTTGATATAACTAGATTTTTCCAAATTGCACTTCTCTTGATCTTTGTCTAGCACAGCATTACGTTAATGCTTGGCATAGGCATTATGTAAGAGACCTTTGCTCTAGAAAAGGGTAGTTTTACAGTATTTCAGTGCTATTATGAAACAAAATGTCAGTTATCCAGCTACCTACCCACCACTTATTACTTGTTTGGCATTTGAGTGAGAACAACTGGAAAACAAACAATTTTTTGCATTTTAAATACAGTTTTGCATTTTTATAGAATGATGAAGCATGTTTTGAGATAATTGTCAACTTAAGATTTCATTCTGGAACCTGACAGTAATTAAAATTTAAGTACATTTTTGCTGAATTAAGGCTGCAGTCCTTTACAAATTTACTCAGAATTAAGGTTCATTGAACTCAGTGGATTTTACTCCTGTATAGACATGCATGGAATTAGGACCATGTCATAACACAGTCCCTCTGGGTGTTTCCCCCCAAGTGTGTCAGTGACCAGTACCAAATGTGTGTCTGTTGATTACAACTCTTTTTTTTTTTCCTGGAAACACCATGGACCAACAGCCAATAGCTCACAGAGTGGCATCAGTCAACAGACCACCACTTGAAGTAGTATTATCTGTAAGAATTTTGTGTCATCTCTAGTTGTTTTCCAAGTTTAATTCACGTGGAGCCTCAGGTAGTACCCCAGAAAAGATGAAAAAAAAATTCCCCTGAAGCATGACTAATCTTGCTATCTCTGAAAGTTGAACATTTTGGGATGTTTATTGTGGAAGTGTATATATGTAATGTGGAACTATATGCTCATATGGCCCTTAAAATGGAGAGGGGGCAGTATTGTAACCAGTTGTAAAATTTCCTCTACTCTCTCTTCTGCAGCACCACTGCTGTCCTTTTCATGCCTGGTGGGAAAATGGGGTGCCGGCAGTATATCTTTGGTGTTGTTTCTCCTCAAAGGAGCACTGAGAGAGTCGAGGGGGTTGGTGCTTCTTTTTGATTCTCCTGGCACAGACTCAGGTCTTCTTTTCACCACTCTACTCAGAGAAGGGAGTTAATCCTGACCAGAGTTAATCTTGTACCTTTATAGAACCTTTCCTTTCTCTGAATAGAGTGGTGAAAAACCTTTCTGAATGCCTTGGCAGGAAAATAGTGGCAGTGGCCAAGGGGGCCCACTGAGGCAGCACTGGTGCTTTCCTCCCTCTGTGGAATGGCCCTTGATATGGGTCATATAAAACCCACAATTTTGGCTTCAAAACCTGCCCTCATCTTCTATGTGAGGTCAACTTATACACTAGTATATACAGTAATTATTAAACCATTTTGGACTGTTTATATTATTTCTTATTATTTTACATTTTAATTGTTCTACGTTGATTTCATTGGTATGCTGCCCTGAAATCTTGTGATATGGGGTAGCAGGCAGGATATAAATATTTTAATTAATAAATGTTTTTTAAGAACTGAAAATGATCAGACTGGTGGGTTATTTTTTGATCTGATATGGTCATTTATACATCTCTGATTTCTTTGACATGAAGGCAGATTTCTCATGTCTACTGTTAAGAAGACCTTGATGTCTTACAAAGTTTGGGTTATGTATATACAAGTTCTCCTTGTGTTAGATCAGGTTGACCCCTGGGAAGTGGAAGATGTAGTCTGTGTGACTGATGGATCCAGGACAGTTCCTCATTAGGTAGACATCACCTGGAACTAACACTGAATCACTGTTGAAACAATTGGCTTTGACATCTGTTCCTGGAAGTTATGAAAAGAACGCACAAGTTGACCTAATGAAGTCAGTTGAGTTTTCTTATGGACATAGGTAGTCCACACAAATAGGCCCTCCTTGCCTATTTAAGTTCAATGTACAGTTCATAAGTCCTGTTGCTGTTTTCCTATTTAGTATGAATAAAAGGGTTAAAAAACATTTTTAACACTGCATATATAATGACTTTAATGTGGCTATTGTAGGGAAGGTGTTGCTTCCACACAGACACTGTGGAAATCAACTGGAACAATGAGATCAGTGGTTGGTCTGTTACACTAAGCTTGGCCTTTTGAGCTGATGGAAACATACTAAGATTAATCCAGCAGTGAGCCATTTGTTTTGAATAGAACAGAAATTTTATTCTAGGTGCAGATTTAGATTTCCATTACCCTTTTGTCTGCTTTTGAGAAAGCAGGCAAGAACAACAAAATGCCTAAGCTATTTTGTAAAGACTTTTTTATTAGTAAATAATTATAATACAGGAAAAAAAGTTTATGTAACATATGGATTATGTAACATATTATTTGTGAGTACTGATTAGTAGTCTCATTGAAATCTGTGAATTTCTATAACAGTAGGGATGCCTTCCATGGCAATACAATCTTAAACTGTGATTCCTTACGTTTTCTTTTCTTTCTCACTGTAAACCTCTTTCATCTATGTGTATCATTGTGGATTACTTGCACAAATCTCTGCTAGGTAGTCTCCATTACTAAAATAAAATGTTGCATGGTTATTGTAATAGACTTATACAGCAGAATCCTATGCGTGTTTATCTGGCAGTAAGACTTCTTAAGTACAATAGGAAGTACTCCTAGGTAAATATGTATAGGATTGAAAGTTAAATTGGACTTCTCATATAAGTAAAAAATAAGCCCACTAACTTTCATTACTTAAAAGACAATGAAGCTTTTTGAAAATAGTTGAACTTCAGTTAGTGAATTATCAGAAGACACAATAACTTGTTTAATCATAATCACGAAAGAAATTGCAGCATTTTCTGAACCTTACAGTTGGTAAAAATGAGGTATTGGAGAACTGCATGCGTTAATTTTTTTTATTTATATTTAAATGACTGAAAACAGTGAATGTTACTTTCTTACATTATATTATTTATTAATTAAAATATGTATATAGCATGTTTTATTTTACAGTATTAGTGGTATATCAAATGTAATTTTAAAAATGTACAGTGAAAACAAATAATAACAATGTGCATCAAAGATAAACAAAATAAAGTTAAAAATTGAAAGAAATACTATATATTTTGATGTTTTTATTTGTTTCTAGTGTTACGGATAGTTTAATTACATTTTAATAATAATCTGAATTATTATCTTTATTTGTATCAGATGGACAGGCAGACAGACAATTTATTTTGGTCATTGACCAATAAAAATGAGTACAGTCATAAAAGCAGATAACAAAGTTAACTTCCAATATCTAACATCAATGACTATTAACCATTTGAAGGCCCTATCCTGCCTTTTGCCCAGCATTGCGTCTTAAAGCCGCATACATATTAAAACAACACAATTTAAAAACATATAACAGCATATAAGAAAAGATGAAATCTATCAAGAGACCTTATGAATAAGTATATTCAAAAAAGCATAACAGTAATATTAATGGAAATACAAAAAATATTTATAAATAATATTTATATTATAATAAGAAACAATTAAGAAATTAAAAGAAAAAGAAAACAGGCCCAAATGGCCTGTCGGCAGAATACTATAAGACATTTTCTAAAGAATTAGCAAGACCCGTCCAAATAGTTATGAAAGATATCCTCTGAAATCAGCAAATTCTGAATAGTTGGAGGGAAGCAAAGATTGTATTACTGCCTGAAGAAGATTGTGACTCAATGATAATGAAAAATTATAGGCCCATTTCCCTGTCAAATGAACAGTATAATATCTTCAATGCAATTCTAACAAATATCTAAAAACTTACCTTCTAAAGGTCAGAATAATTTCTTACCTAAAAGGCAATTAAGTGATAACATTAATATAATAAGATATCTAAATTATCAGAATGAAATCGAAGATGCTGTACTCTTTTTAGATGCAGAAAAGGCCTTAGACAAACTGAACTGGTATTTTTAATTAAAGGTAATGCAAGAAATTGACTGTGGGATAAACATATTTGGGTTTGAGCAATATATGCTCTCGGAAAGCAAAACTGATAATAAATGGAAAAACAACTGAATTTATTCAAATTGAGAAAGGTACGAGGCAAGGATGTCTTTTTTATCACTGTTTGTTTTAGCTTTAGAAATGTTAAATTCAGAAGTAAGGATGGAAGAAGGAGAGTAAAGCTTAGGAAAGAGAAATTTAAACTTAAGGTATTTGTGGGTGATTTGGTTATATTAATGGAAGATCCTTGAAATGGAATACAACTTCTGTTACAGAAAATATGAATGTATTAGTAAGAGGAGAACTAACTAGGAAAACTAGTTTCAAGACTGTGAAAAAGTGAGATGTTTAAATCTACAATAAATCAACAACTATTTGAAAATAACTGTTTAGAAGTATGGGAAAATATAAGTAAAGATTTAACTAGATGGCGGAACATAAACTTGCCTTTGATGGATAAAATATCAGCACTTAAAATGAATAATGATTCTAGATAGGTCATTCAGATAATTCCATTTTTTTCAAATATATTTACAAAGTGGCAGAAAGAACCAGCAAAATTTTTGCGGTCAGGCAAAACCCCAAGAATTAAATGGAAAGCACTAACAGATGCAAGAAAGAGAGAGGAGGACTAGGAGCTCCAGATTTAAAATTATACTTCAAGGCCTTTTGTTTAACTGGGTTAAAAATAGAATATGTTGGATAACCAAAGAGATTTGGATTTCGAAGGGCATGAATTAAGAATGGCATAGCATGGATACATATGATATGGAAAAGTTAAAATAAAGAATGCAAAAATCATATGATAAGAAGACCATATTAAGTACTTGGGAAAAATATAAGGAGAGACTCTGCCCTAAAATTCTGAGTTAGCTATCCCCACAAGAGACTTTTTGTAAGCAAGAGTTGAAAGATAATAGATGGATAACCTACAGAAATATATTAAAATAAGGAGCAGTTAGCTGGAGGATTAATGAGATACAAGAACTAGAAGAGGGAGGGTTTAAGATGTTATGATTAAATTATTACCAACTGAGAGAGAGAGAGAGAGAGAACTTAAAGACATTTCAATATGAAGGAATGAAATCTGAGTTTGAAAAAATACTGTGTTCAGATGATAACCATACAATGCATACATTATTATTAAGATTTAACACTGAAGAGGAGCAGATAAAAGAATGTAAGCTCAATTGGACAAAGAACTTGAGTTATAATATACAGATGAGGCAGTGGGAAGATATCTGGATTAAAGGAATGAAATTCACTTGTTCTTACATTCTTAAAGAGAATTTCTATAAAAGGATGTTCAAATGGTATATGACCCCGGATAGATTGGCAAAAATGTAAAAAGGCATAAGTAATTTATCTGCTGGAAATGTAAAAAACGAACTGGATCATTCTTCCACATATGGTGGAAATGTAAAAAAGGCAAGGAAATAATGGCTCAAAATTAGTAAATGGATGCAAAAGTTTTGGGAATTAATTTAGCCTTGAGCCTTATATTATTAAGTGTGATAAATTTAGAGGATAAAAGGAAAGAGAATATAGAGTTTTGATAAGTTATATGGAAATTGGTGTATGTGAGATATTGGAAGACCAATTTGTATAGAATGGGTGGGAAAAAATGATGGATTTGGCACATTTAGACAAGTTAACTAATTTAGTAAAGAAGAATTGGTTAGAGGTATTTCTAATTACATGGAAACCTTTTATAGATTTTGTTAAACAACATAGAAGGGAGACTAGTATTGTAGGATTTGATATATAGAAAGTACACTAAAATTAAGAAATGTAATGATGGTAACATTAATTAGAAGAAATAAGAGATAACAGTAAGGATATGAGGAGGAGCTAATTTTAGTAACTAGATTATAGTCAGAGAAAGGCAGAAAGTCATTTGTTGTCATTTATGTGCTTATATATATTTGTGTACAAGTGTCAACACTGATTAAAATAAAAATGATTGGTTTAATACATATTATGTATTATGTATATGTTTAATACATATTATGTATTAAAATAGGATTAAACTATAAAAGATTTAAAACAGCTAAAAAGAGATTAAAAGAATCAATTAAAAATTAAAACAGTAGATGCTTGCCTGAATAAAAAAATCTAGAAGGACAACAAGGAGGGGGCATTCCGGTCTCCCTGGGAAGGGAATTCAGAGTCTCAGGGCAGCCACTGAGAAGGCCCTCTCTCACATCCCCACCAACTGTGCTTGCGACAGTGTCTGTATTTTATTGTATTGTGTTGGTGTTATCTCTGCACATTGCCTTGAGTAACAGTTCTGGGGGATAATGTGGGATATGAACAAAACCAACAAATCAGCTACAGCAGTGAAAGGCGAGAAATGTACAAAACAGTCAGCTCACATTAACCAGCTTGAAATAAACCATTTTTAAATGCCTGAGTGACCAAATAGATTTTGAGCTGGCATTAATACAGAATATATTATCAGTGCCAGTCATACCTCCATGGGGAGGATGTTCCACAACTACAGGGATTGTGAAGGCTCTACTGTTTCTCTTCTTGTCACATAATCTATCAGTGTACTTACTTTCCCTCTCCAAGTCCATAGCCAGAAATTTTGAACTGGGGTGGCTGGCGTTTAATGAGGATTCCAGCATAGTTAAATTGGAAAATAGGTGATGTATGACTCTTGTAAATACATTATTAGGTAGGCTTCATACTGGGAGATAAATAGGCAAGCAGTGAAAATGCATGCCATTGAGATCAGTGACCAGTTATTAGCATGGAATGACCATGACCTCTGGAAGGGGAGGTTAGGGGGGCTGAGTGTCCATGCTCTTACTGTGGTTACAGCCCTCTCCAAGTATAGCCAGGCAGCTATATGGAGAGGTGATCCTTCAGATATTTTGGTTTACATATTAAGTAGATCTCTGTCTTTCAGGTTTTTTTTCAACATTAATGAAGGCTGGGGTGAATGGACCTCACCCCACCATATCACCAGGTGGACACAGAGCTGAATTGAACCCCTGCACCGAATTGAAACACTGAAATTTAAGCCCAACATTACCTTTTAGAGATTCAGTAGATTCATATGTGTGTTTCTGTTTAGGCATAGAAATTAATTACAGGTATGTCCTGTAATCTTTGAGCATTTAAGAATTAAGAATTACATCTAAGAGCAGCCTTCACTCACCCAACAAAGCTTTTCCTTATTATTCTTCTCCTGACTGTCCTTCCATGTACCTCAATGTACATGTACAAATTATTAGTCTGTAATATGGTGTCATTTCTTTCCTTCAAGGTGAGGAGCTTGGTATTACCTCATTCATTTGTGCTTAATAGTAAGAATTTGATTAGTTCCTTTGATTGAAACTGTTACCATGCTTAGGAAAGAACTGCACTGTCACAGTAAAAATTCTGTGTGCTTTGCAGGGATTAGCACAGGTTGCAAGATCAGTCCTGTTAATAGTTTATATAGTCATAGTCATAGCACTCAGGTATTTGTCAACTGTTGGTCTTTTGCCATCATTAATTCTATTTTGTTTAATACAAGTTTTATACAGTGGTCCTGCTTATAACCAATTCACTGACTACTTTTGGACTACAGCTCCCCCAAACCACTAAACCAGTATGGACAGTGGTTACATTAGCAAGGGGATTCTGGATGCTTCAGTCCAAAAACATAACTTGTCCAGTCTCTCAACATGATAAATAGGCGAAGGAGTGGGCTCTCTAATAGGAGCAGGGAAGATAAATGGGAACAACATTAGAAGATGAGATGATTAGTATTAGCATGATAAGGTGTCAAAGTACGATGTATAACCTGCAAAGGATAGATTATTTCAAATGTACAGTGACCTGGGAAATAGCTGGTAGGAACAGATCTGTGCTGGGAGATTGCTCATTTCTTGTGCCCTGAACCAAGGAGAAGAAAGATATTATGTAGAAACTGATGCGTATTGAAAACTGTAACCTGTAACCAAATCCTATCATTTTGGCTTTTCTTCTTTTTCCTGGCTCACAGGATTAGTTTAATGCTAACATTCATTTTGTGGTTTTCTTTTTGCTTTCTTACACATTTGTGTACGAGTTTCCTGCCTGATATACAATTTATGGTGGGAAAAGGATAAAAATAGAGCAGACTGCAGTCCAGGTAGTGATCCCTCCATATTGGCTCATTATGACAAAAGTAAAAAACAAAAGCATACTCAGGACTGGCCTAAGGCACTTTGCTCCTTGAAATAGGGCATCAGATTTTCCCTTCTCACCAATTCATGTTAAATTGTATAAGTACAAAAAGCCATGCAAATTACTTTAGCACCTCAAGTAGCTAATCCCATCATCACCTCTTTCCTCCACTTCCTGCAATAAAAATACAATATTACAATAATAGAATCATAGAGCTGGAAGAGACCATGGGGGCCACCCAGTCCAACCCCCTACTATGCAGGAACACACATCAAAGCATTCCCAACAGATGGCCATCCAGCCTCTGCTTAAAAACCTCCAAAGGAGACTCTATCACACTCTGAGGAGCATATTCCACTGCCAGACAGCTCTGACCATCAGGAAGTTCTTCCTGAGGTTCTGGTGGAATCTCCTTTCCTGCAGCTTGAATCCATTGCTCCTTGTCCTAGTCTCTGGAGCAGCAGAAAACAAGCCCGCTCCCTCCTTGACATGATATCCCTTCAAATATTTAAATATGGCTATAATGTCCCCTCTTAACCTTCTGTTCTGTGGACTAAACATATCCAGCTCCCTAAGGCATTCCTCATAGGGCATGGCTTCCAGACCCTTCACCATTTTGGTTCCCCTCCTCTGGACACACTCCAGCTTTTCGATACCCTTCTTGAATTGAAGTGCCCAGAACTGGACACAGTATTCCAGATGAGGTCTAACGAAAGCAGAATAGAGTGGTTCCATTACCTCCCTTGATCTAGACACCATACTCCTATTGATGCAACCAAGAATCACGTTGGCTTTTAAATTAAGTAACTATTTGCTATCCAAATCTTTCTCTCTGGGGCAGCTACATCACTCTTTCTAATAACAGGGCCATCGCTGGTGATTCCCCAAGGCAAATTTATTACATGCATAGAGATTCTTCACTCCTTTCTTCACATCCATATCTGCCATTGCTTCCTGTGCAATCCTAACTGGCCAAGAGGGCCATGGGCCACTAAGCCAACAGTAAACCAGCTTAGGCTGTGTTGAATTCAAATCCCTAATGACCTACACAAGTTGGAATTTGTAACCCCAGCAGGCTTAATGGTTGGAGAAGTTTTGATGTGGTGTAATATGGTTGCTCCATCATTTCACTTATTATCTGCTCCCTGTTTGGGTCCTCTGCCAACTGACATCAACTGGCAGGACAGCTGTGCTGGCAGATCACTTTGCTAGTTGATTTGTGAGAACAGCTAGCAGAAAGGTGTTATGCCAGCCTAAGGCCAGGTCAGTTGGCAGGAAGCCTGTTCAATGGAGAGAAGAAACTTCTGCCTATTCATAACCCTCTGCAGCCAGTTGATCTTTGAGTTAGGTTTACATTGTTCTTGGATAGAGTCAGATCCCGATCTAAAAGCTTCAGCCTATATGCTTCTCTAGTCACAAACAAGGTTATTGATGTCTTAAAATAAATCTGGTTGTCTGTGGGTAGAGTTATAATATTAAACAAACAGAACTAGGTATTGATTGTTACATTGCTTAAATGTGACATTTGGCACTGCAAACAGTTTTAAGTGTTTTTTTTTAAAGCCCTGATCTTTCAAGAGTGACTAATGTAAGGCAATTGGGTTTAGACCATGTTATGAGAGAGTGATAAAGTACTTGCAAAATTAATCATAAGAGGAAATGACAGAACTTGAACTATAGCAATATGAGTCACTGTAGGTCATTGATTTAGGTGTAAATATTAATGTTTTCCAGTGAAATCATAAGAAATAGCCAAGGTAAAAATAGCTTGCTTTATTAAGGGAGCTTTGCCATGTTTTTACCAGGTGGAATTCAGGCTGTTAGAGAAAAAGAACAGGCAAACTTAGCAAGAGAAAGAAGGGCTCTTTGCCTTTGCCATTTCAATTACTTCTTGGTAACAACATTTTTATGGTAGATACTCAAAAGGGTAATCTGTGGTTGCAGAGTTTGGGTAAATTCACCGATAGGATGTAGAGTAGAATAATGATTCTTTAAAAAGGTACAATGTGAGAAGCAAAACCACTTTGGTAGTGTGGTTAGTATATTAAGTTTGTTATCAGAAAAAACAATCCAGCTCTGGCCTCAAGAATACTTTTTACATTAACAGAGGAAGTGGCTCTTGATCTACCATTTCCTTAATATAAATGATTTTAAAAAATATTTGAGACAAAGCATACAGTGCACACATTCAGAAGAACTCCTCTCTGAAACAGGGTTGAACATGTGTTTCTATGTCACTATTGCCATAATGCTTATTAGACAATCTTCCACTTCAAAATCGCAAGCAGCTATACGCAATGATCACAGTCTTGCACAGATATGTGATAAATAAGATCAAATGTGATATTTAATGCAAAAATGTGATTGAGTTAATATCTGTAGTTAATAGTCTTTTGTCATCTTGAACCCACTATGAGTTTGGGATGTACAGAGACTTTTCATAAAAACCCAGTATAGTTGTGTCTCATCACAGTGCTTCCACATGGTACACCAAGACCATTTCTGCACTAGACTGTTATAGTGCTATTATTCCACTTTCAACATCTTATGGAATCCAGGTTTGCAGTTTAGGGAGGTGCATTTAGAATTCTCAGCCAGAGAGCTCTTGGCTTCAGTAAACTACAAACCCCAAAATTCCATAAGATGTTGAAAGTGGAATAATAGCACTTTAACAGTCTAGTGTGGAAATGGCCCAAGTCCTAATGAGTACACTGCATCTTTATAAATCCATCCCTCTTGACAGCCTGCCATTTGTGGATTTGTTCTCATTTACTAAAAACAGTTATATGTCAGGAGCTGGGGAAAGGACTGAGTTTTTGATGTCCTAAGTTGTATCAGGGATGGCTAAGTTAGAGTGATGAGCCTGCCAAGATGAATGTAGTGTATCTGGTACAACTGCTGCATGCTAATGACAAAAGTACCCGGTTGAATAAGGGGAAGGTTAGTTTTGCCTTTTCTACACCTGTTATGTTTGTACAGGAGGCAGAGCTGCACCCTTGGCCCCATTCGGGGCAGCTGGTAGATCTGCTGCTGTGGGGTTGGTGAGTCCACTATAGGATTTACCACTACCACTCTTCCTGCAGCTGCTCTGAGTTGAACAGATGCTCTTGTAGTGCTGGATCTTTGGTATCAGCAGAGCTCCAGTTTAACTCAGAGCAACTGTGGGAAGAGTAGCAATAAAACCTAGAGGGCATTTGTTGCCCCTTCAGTGCTGGATCCATATGCTGTCCCAATCCTAGGTTAGATCCTCACTTCCAGTTCAGTTTAAACAGTTTCTCAGGTGTGGAACAATTCAAATTTTGTTATATATGCTTATTATAGGATGTGATATCAATAAATTTTATTGGAGGAATGTTACTTCACTAATTATTTAGCAATTGTGTCTGTTAAATAAAATGAATCAACTTTAGTTAATACGTTGTATTTAGTCCTTGGGTATTAATTAGATATGAGATGATTGATGCCTCTTGTGCACTTCTGAGGTTTGCTCCAGCTGTTGAAAATGAGAACAGAGAATTTGAAATGGGAACTTTTAAAGCTAAAAGTATTTAGCGGTTATAATACCAAACTTGGCTGGCTCATTGAGCAGAATGTTGGGTCTTGATTTGGTAATTTAAATTTCACATTTAAGGTTAACCAGAAACTAAGTGCCAAGTTGATGCATCTCAAATATTTGTTTGAAAATTAAAAGAATTATTACATGACTGTAAGAGGGTAGACTATGAGAACTGGACTTTAATCAGACACAGACAATTCATTTTGAAGTATTTACACTGCATTAGCGTTGCCACGATAATATCCATGCAACACAAATTGGATTTCATCTTATTTTGAAAATTTTGTTGGTGTAGATATTACAGAATGCCTTGGCAGGACCACTTTTGCTGAGGTAAAAAGTCCTAGAAGTATCTATAAAAATATTGGATAAATGATTAAAATGTCTGTTTTTGGATCAATAAATTATGTTTCTTTTCTAAAAGTTAACTCTTACTGCTGCTGCTGTTGTTTGGAGAAGAGTAGTAGGACAAGAACTAGTATTATTCTCACATAAATGGTGCACCAGAGACTGCTCTAGATAGCTTGCATCACTTGGTCAAGTGACTTCTAGAGCTTATTGAAACGAGCAAATAAATCAGGTTTCTTGCAGATACTAAATTTGTATACAGTACCTTTCTTAATGTACCTGACTTTCCACACTGTAGTTCAACCCTGCTATGTCAAAGAGTACAGTGTTCCAAACCAGCAAAGTGAGCCTTGCCAAGCATAAAGCAAAGAATATTAGCGAAGCAAGCTAAAAAAAATCAGATCAGACCTCTAGAAAGTAGAGCTCCTTTCTGACTCTTTTGCGAGTAGACATGGGGATTGTTTCCAATGGAAATTATGAATCAGCTGACAGGCAAACTGACCCGCTCGCCAAGTTAAGCAAACTTGCTTACTCACTGAGACTTTTCCCATATGGGGCAGAATATTTCTGGGAGGGGTGGGGGAAATGAACTAATTTTTATTACACAGGGAGAACTCAGTAAGAAAAGTGACTAACCCATTAGCTCAGATGTCAAAGGATACCGACATAAATGTCTGACAATGTAACAGGAGTTCAAAAGTTCATATAAAGACAAAATGCAAAGTGCAATACAATATAGGAATTGGGGCCAATTTAGTAACGGAAGACATAACTTTTTGACCTGATGCAGATAAAACATGAAGAATAGATAGTTTTCTCCTAGTCAAAATAGTTAGGATTGGGTAGAACCACTTTGTCTTTACAGTCTATCTCACGGTTAAGATCTTCTTGTTATTATGTGTCTTCAAACTGACTTCATCTTACAGTGATCCTGTCATAGGATTTTCTTGGCAAGATTTATTCAGAGGAGGCTTGCCATTGCCTTCCTCTTAGGCTGAGAGATTGTAGGTTTCCATGACTAAGCAGGGATTCAAAACTTAGTGGTCTGGGATCCTGGTCCAGCAGTCACACGATTATACCACACTGGCTCTTAGCGCAGGTCTAGAACATGTTACTTTGTGGCTTGAGGTGAATCCTCAATCCTTCTACAGAAATACCTGTAGGTAACATTTTCAAACTCTGTATAGTAAATAGTCCCATACTGTTTTTGACAAGTTCCTGATAAAAGGTTATAAAATGTCTTTCCCCATGAGTCCTAAGGGAATGTATTACTGGATTGCATTTACATGGTAACAGAAATTCTTGCATTATTTTTTTCCCCATTTGTCTGATGTGAGAATGAGCAATCCAGTATATTGACTAATGCCTAAAGATCTGGGAACTGGAATCTACAAAATGTATGGCAAAATGTAAATTGGGAGAAAACTGGGAGAAAAGTAAATTGTTGTATTCACTGTAGATTTTGATTTATAGCAATCTATTTATTGCTCAATTGTGACCATATTCACTATGAGGTAAAGTGCCATTGAATTAAATAAACTTTATAGTAAATGTGCTTAGGATTGCAACATTAATGAAGCTTATAGCCCTGCACAGAAGTAGAGGTTAAGTATTGTTATGATACAAAATATATTCTGCTAGCATTAATTCTTTTCAACATGCAAGTAATATATCTATTGACCTAATAAGATACAGTGGCTCTGTAATTTATGATTTCCCTGCCTCATGAGGTTTAATGCCTAAAAGATTCTTTAAAATATTTTTAAACATTGAGTATAAACAAATAACTGAATAATTGTTCTTCTGTGTACCACAGGTTTTTTTGAAAGAAGAATTCCAGTAGAATCCACTTTGAAGCAGATTTGACCGAGTCACCTTGCTGCCCGAGACTATGGAATAAATTGAAGAATACTTATGGATTTAGAATTACTGTATTTACTCAGTTGTTATGGTTCAAGAAGTCCTGGAAGATTAATTTACTCTGTTACTATTTGCATACCTACCAAAATTGCTTCTGATGCAGCTGAGAAAAATGCAGTCCATTAAAACAGAACAGGCACCTGCTGATACAAGTAGCAATGTGGACAAAATTATGGTACTTAATTCCACGTTAACAGATGTATCTGATGACTTAGCTACTGGTGAAGAAATGCTACTCTCTGAAGGAAGTATTGTAAAAAGCAAGTCTTCAGCATGCCGAAGAAAGCGAGAATTCATTCCTGATGAAAAGAAAGATGCAATGTACTGGGAAAAACGGCGGAAAAATAACGAAGCTGCCAAAAGGTCTCGTGAAAAGCGGAGACTGAACGACCTTGTGTTAGAGAACAAACTAATTGCACTGGGAGAAGAAAATGCCACTTTAAAAGCTGAGTTACTTTCACTGAAGCTGAAGTTTGGTTTAATTAGCTCTTCAGCATATGCCCAAGAAGTCCAGAAACTCAGCAATTCAACAGCTGTTTATTTTCAGGAGTACCAGAATTCCAAAACAAGTATTAACTCTTTCATTGATGAACATGAACCAAGCATGGTCGGCAGCACTTGTATATCTGTTATTAAGCATTCACCACAAAGTTCTTTATCTGATGTATCTGAGGTGTCATCTGTAGACCATGCTCATGCAAGTCCTATACAAAATAATTGCAGGAATTCTGAAAATAAGTTTCAGATCATAAAGCAAGAGCCGATGGAACTGGAAAATTATGCAAGAGATTCACGTGATGAAAGAGGCTCCTATACAACACCCATGTATCAAAACTTCATGGGAAGCAACTTTAGTGGCTATTCACATTCCCCTCCACTGTTGCAAGTTAACAGATCCTCCAGTAATTCTCCAAGAACTTCAGAGGCTGATGATGGTGTTGTAGGAAAGTCATCAGACGGAGAAGATGAGCAGCAAGTTCCTAAAGGTCCAATCCATTCCCCTGTTGAACTTAAAAATACACATGCTACAGTTAAAGTTCCCGAGGTGAGCTCTTCTGCACTGCCCCACAAGCTGAGAATTAAGGCAAAGGCAATGCAAATCAAAGTGGAAACATTGGACAGTGAATATGATGCAACTCAGAAATTATCATCACCAATAGATATGTCATCTAAAAGACATTTTGAAGTTGAAAAGCACAATGCACAAAATTTGGTACATGCTTCTCACACTCCTTTCTCTGTTCAAGTGACTAGTATCCAGGACTGGTCTTTGAAGCCAGAACACTGGCACCATCAGAAAGAACTCACTGAAAAAATTCCAAGTGGCTGCAAAAGTGCAGTAGTTGATGTTAAAGACAATTCCTACAAAATATCTGAGACAGAGAACTTGTATTTGAAGCAGGGAATAGCAAATTTGTCTGCAGAGGTTGCTTCCCTTAAAAGACTTATAACTACACAACACATCTCTCCTTCAGACTCTGGCTAGATGACTACTGAATAATTGTTTTAAACGATGTCATTTGCAGTAGATTGATATGTTTTGTATTATGCTGAATTTTCACTGGACTTGTGATGTCATTTCACTGTAATGTTCACATAATGTCTAATGGATGGCGTCTTTTTGTGCACAGATGACTATGGAGACTAGATTGTCGTCATCACTATGCCTTGTGTATAGTTAAGTAGCCTGTGCAAAGGCTGTATATAGTGGACATTATTTTTATGTCGTTCTGTTACTACAAAGTGTGGAAGTTACCAGTTCCAATAAATAATTGGTGACAAGCACAGAAGTTGTATGCTGTCAGTCTATTTCTATTAAATAGTAAATATTCATCACAAGACTTAAGAACTGTCTCCCATTTTCTTTATTATGAGAAAGAGGAGCTTTTCCCTCAAAGACAATCCCTGGTGTGTTGCATGGCATGCACTTTTGAAAATTCAGTGGAGTTTGGAAAGAGGTTTTAAAGGAGGCATTGCAGGGGCAGTTGCAAGGAAAAAACAAAAGACCTTCAGAAGCCTTGGAGACAGCACAGGGATCTTTCTGGATTGTGGTCCTTGTGCAGTGGGCTGGATTGTGAGCTAGTTTTCTAAATTATTTCATCACTGTCATCACAGAACAAATGATTAAAAGAATAAACTAAAACGAAGTGTGATTTATTATATGCAGAGATAAACTCTGAAATTATATTTTTGTTTCCTCACAGAGACTTGATAAAGAGATTGGAGGACAGTTAAAAGCTGTCTGATAGGACTGGTTGGACAGAGATTCAGTATACACAAGAAAAGATGTAGACACTCCTGATTCATTACTCAGTTTTTGACTCCTCCCATATATGTGGCTGCAACTATTTCCCAGTGGATTAAAGATGCCTTTTTATTCCAAAATGTTGTGAGACTTATGGCTCTTTGATGGGATTAGTAATAAAACACACTCATCATAGCCAAATAAGTAAGTGTAAATTGAACTTACCTCTTGTAATAAACAGGGGGGAGAAAACCCCTACCAATAATGTATAGGATATTTTTCTGAATCTCTAGTACTTTCAGTAGTTTCTTGAAGCCATTTTCCATCAGTAGCAGGCAGCTCTTTGCATACATCAGGGTGGACACAGTGCAACACTCCAGATTTTAATGGACTAAAACTTTTGTTAGCCTTAGGCAGCATAGCCAGATGCAGTCTAACATCATTTACACTTTACCCACTCTTCATGTCCATACTACTAGTTTATATTTATATCCCTTTGAATTCAGCCAGATATTCTATTTTTTCTTTGCTAAATATGGATGATAATAGTTCATTTTGCAGTTGCCATTGATAAGAGAGGTTGCCCTCTGTAACTAATGACATAGGCAGGCAACTTGTGCCTTCCTAGATGTTGTACTGTAAATCCTATCATTATTCACATTGGCTGTGCATGCTTGGGCTGATGGCTATTGCAATGTAGCAATATCTGGAGGGGCACACCATATGCCCATCCCTGAAATAAAAGATTTAATGTACACATGCTTTATTCATGTTCTCCGCCATAGAGCCCACTGACAAGTTGTTTCAACAGGAAATGGATTACAGTTTTATGGGCTATATTTTTTTAAGCTGTAGGATGCCAGGAACACAAAGGACTTAAAATCCCTTACAATCTCAGGAATCCACATGATTTTTTAAAAATGGTTCACCACTGGTCTACCAACAGCTCTCAAGTATATCTTCTTTTCAAGAGAGCAGATGAACACTAGGAATGTTCAAATTCATTGCCATTATAGTCCTGGAAAAGTAACATATGAGAAGACAAATACATGACAATGAAAGATGCCTATGATCTTTTCTTTTACCTTTTTTAACATGAAAATACGTTATGATCCCTAGTGACTGATTACACATATATCATGTGAAAAGTTTGACTTTAATGATAATGTGCTAAAAGTATATTCACATACAAAGATTTCTGGATGCTTTGTACTAGTAAATACTGCTAATAATATAAGTAATCTGCACTTAACACTTTGTACTTCACTAGCTAGATTTTATGAGTTCTAGCACTTCATAAATTAAGCACTAAACTTGCATTATGTTCCTTAATGCCAGCAGTGGCTGTTGGAACTTTTAAACTTAACAGCTTCCTGCTCCTTCTTCACCAAGAATATCAATGCTTTTTATACTTTACAAAATAACTGTGTGAGGCTCCACTTGAAGTAATTTCACCAATAGATATCTCATTTCATTTCAAGTTTATACTCTCCTTTTCATTTTTCCTGTTTCTTTGTTTTTCTACAATATACATGACTTCCCCTTTTTATTTTTACATCCAAGCTGAGTAAGCATCAAGGGCTATTTCACACATGAATGTTTACCACTTGATAACTGTAACTCCAAACTTTAATTTGCATAAGTGGAATGAACCACTGATATTGCAACATCACTACAGAATCTGTGTATGCCCTCACATCACTTCAAATGCAATATATTTCAACAGCCATTTCACAATCATTCTAGATAACTAACAGAACAGTGAAATGCATACCATTTTGGCATATGTCAACCGGGGTGATTCAAAATTAGATAAACTAAGCCCAATCTGAAAACTTTATATATTATATATTTGCCAGTCACCTGTGATAAAAATTAGATAAATGAAGCCCAGCTTGAAGCCAATTGTGGACCATGATTAGTAATGTACCTGAAGTGTGGAACTGAGGAGGAAAGAAGTTCAGTCTCAACTTTTAATTAGCTTTGTTCTAGAGCAGGTGCACCTCCTACATACCATTTTGAAAGCGCTGTACATAGCCTTGAAGTTGTCTAGAATGTCACCCAGACAGGAAGGAACACAGGTCATTTCATCACAGTTTTTCACATTATAGTGAGACATGTTACATTTCTTCTTTAAACTACAGCTTTTATTGCCGAATGTGCATCTATACATATCCAAATGTGTGTCCTAATTTTTGTGATATTTTTTCCATTCTGACAGGCAATGCATAACTATTCTGTCTCAGTGCATAACCACTCACACACTGTCACACATCTAGATGTGATGGAAATAGTGATGATGTGAAACCAGGCTGACCCAATACCTTTTGCTTGAGATGAAGGACAAGATGTACCACCCATTTCAGATTTTGAAGCCAGCTGCACTGGCAATTGTGTCTTATTTCAACGTTGAAATTAGGGCAATATGAGAATAGCAAGTTAGGTGGCAAGGCACAGGGTAGGTCAAGAGCTCTGTTTTCAGGCATGTTATTACTGCTCCTTTTCTTTCAGTATCTGATACCTAAGGCCTATTCCTCAATATCAGAGCTTAGAAATGTTTGGGAGAGTACACCTCCCAGAATTCCCCAGTTAACCTAGCCATTGGTCATGGTGGCTGAGTTATTCTGAGAGCCGTAATAAAAACATAACTTTTCCAATGTCTCTTCATTATGCCTAATAGTAAGATCAACCCTTTAAAAAATGGCTACTGTCACAGATTTTATATTTGGCTTATATCAACTTCACAGGATACTGCAGCTGCCACATTCTATATGTTTGAACTGTAGTTACAATTGCAGCTGTTCTCCACTATAAGCAGGTAAATATAGAGGAAGGAGAATGAAGAAGTATGGAGACTTGAGATTAGTGTGGGGAAATTTTGGGGTGCCATGTTCTTCCACAGGGAATGGTTCAACAGAAGACTGTGCTTGGTACCACAGTAAGATTGAAATTCAGAAGGTACTGAAGCTTAAAAATAAATACTGGCTAGCATACTGTTAGCTGTGATGCTGAAGGTTACACTTCGAACATTGTAACTGCTTTTTATTCTCATTTGCGATTGTTGCACTATTGCTAGAATTGCAAATGACCCCCAAACCCACCTTAATAGTCAGTCAGCTGAACTGAGTGACAGAGTCTGTGGGGCTGGTTGATGGGTGCTGCAGGATGATGTAACCAGCCCCCTCCTACCACCAAATGATGGCTGACTGGCTTTTAAGGTGGGTTTCAGAGGCTGGACGGGGAGGTAAAGCATAGCATCATGGCTACAAGTTTGAAGCAAAATTTCAGCCATCATTTACAAACCTCGATTTGAACTGAGCTTCCATTAATTTATTTTACATGGGGCCATTCTGATTTGACCCCAGGGAAGCTCACTCAATAAAAATAAAATGACAAGTGCAGATACAACCTGGTATGTAATGGATACTTGTCCCTTGATAATGTTAGATAAGTTAAACAGTTTACATTTAGGAGAGAAAATAGAATGGTTACTTTTTCCTAGTGGTAGAGCTCTCTTATCTATTTCCTTGAAACATCTGTATGATTTTATAATCAAAAAATGCAATGCCTTGGCCTAACAAATGACTCCAGGATTCCCTGGAACCATAGGGTTCTGCAAAAGGTTGCTAGGGGTCCCACAGGAATTGTGATTGAAAAAGAAAACTTTTTTGTTTGTTTTTTGAACAGTAAATAACATTATTTTTATGCAGGGATTCTCTGAGACTTGAAAATTATTTTAAGGGTTCCTCAAGGTTAAAAAGTTGAGAAAGACTGATCTAGGTAATGCTCAAGAACATCACATAAAATGTAAGGAAATTTACATTCCCATATAAATTAAACCTTAGAAGGCTGTAATCCTAACCAATACAATAGGACTTACTTCTAAGTAAAATTATATAACATTAAGATATATATTCCAATATTTTTATGTAAATTGATGGTCTTATCATTTCACAACACATCCTCATAATGTGCACTGAAAATACCTGATTTACATGAACTGATGTCTGTATAAGTGTTTAAGAAAGCAGCTATCCCTAGAAACACATGGTATAAAAGCCCAAGTCATGTTTTACACTTGTGTAGGAGGTTCATGAATTGAACTAGGAATATGACTGTGCTTCTGCCCTCATCCCTGACACTGTATGCTTGGGATAAATACCCCCTCCCCCAATTTACAGTCAAAATGCCCCAAGTATTGCAATGCTAGGATTGTGACCACCTGCATGACACATTGCTGCTTCCACACATAAATGTTCCAAATCTGTATAGTGTGAATGCAGCTGAAGGGGAGGGAGACAGCTGCTGAAAATAAGATCATACTGAGGTTTTTTCCCTTTCCCCTATAATATGTGGTAGGGAATACTTCATGTTATAATTACATCATTGTACCTGGCTCCCATTCTATATCATTTGCTTCCACTGGAATAGAAAAGGAAAAGCTTTCATGATGGTTTTATGCCATGGTGGTAAGTGGGAGACTGCACTTTACAGTGAAGAAATTGATCTAGGGATGACATGGAGAGGAATGGAGGGAAGGGGAAAGAGGGTGACAGTCCTGTCTCAGCATAATGTGCAGGTCTCCAATGACAATGAACTGTCGAATCTGTAGTTCTAAAAGAACTTCATGATGACTATGAATTGCAAGAAGCTTGTGTAACCCTGTGTAAGGGTGATTATTTTATTTGCTCTGTAATGCAAACAGGAGACATCTTTACAGCTGGTGTGAGGAATAGCAAAGTGTGAGGCTGGTGTGAGGCATGACAAAGGCAGTATAAGTGGAAGAGACAATATTCTAGTTTTAATCATGTTGCTCTCAAACAAACCATACATTTGTAGCAGAGGTGAGGTTCTTTACATGTATGTAACACTGAGATACCTACAGTCTGTTCATACATGTTAATATAAAAATATTTTCCTCTGTGGTTTTTACTCAAATTGTTTAAAATTTAAAAGTTTCATTCTTCTTGATGATGATATATAAGCAGGAATTTTGAAAAAAAAAACGTGCTTGACAAAGGTCAGTAAAATTAGTAGAGCTCTAAAGTAACTATTACTTTTATTATAGTCATATTGTTTTAAAAATAGATTTTACAGCTCATTGCACAACATAAGCCAAGTAACCACATGATTACAACAAAACAAATTTCATTGCAAAAGCTGAACTAGTGTGAATGTTCTGGGACAGAACATCACGTCCAAGGGAAAAAGATATACAGCCAAGTGCTGAGATCTTTATTTAATGTACAATTATTGGTCTCTGATTGCAAGAAAACATGGCCTCTCAGCTTTTCTTTTCTAGCTCAGGGCTAACACTTGTTTGTTTTTAAAAACAGACGGAGGAGTGAGAAGTGGAGGGGGAGTGCCAACCAGTAATTGTATACAGCCTTCTATACAGAGCGTGAAGGTTTGAACTTAATGACCCCAAAGATCCATTACAGAGCTATGCGTAGTAAGAGATATAGTAAAGGAGTAAGCTTAGGGCATCACTCCATTGCCTTGAGCAGGCAAAAACTACTCCTGCATGAAAGCTACAATCTTAAACAAACTTCCTAAGGAGAAAATAACTGAAGAAATAGAACTAACTTTTTAAAAAGCATTAACAAAATTTAGCTGACCATTCTTTCAGTGGAGAAGAATAATGCAAATTGAATGATAAGGTTTCTGGGAACACATCATCATCATCATCATCATCATCATCATCATCATCATCATTTATATCCTGCTTTTGCCCAACATAAGGCCTCACAGTGGCCTATATAATAAAACAATACAATTTAAAAACAACTTAAAATTTAAAAACATATAAATAATATATAGTAAAAGTAACATTAAAGTATAGAAGAATTTGAAACAGTACTGTACCTCCTAGCACACGCTTTTAAAACTTGCTATGTTAAAATGCCTGCTACTGGAGGAACAACAAGGTGGCTGCCATTCCAGCCTCCCTGTGAAGGGAGCTCCAAAGTCTAGGGGCAGTCATCGAGAAGGCCCTCTTTTGCATCTCTAACAGCAGTGCTTGTGACAGTGGTGGGACTGAGAGAAGGGCCTCTTGATGATCTCAGAACCTGGGCTGGTTCATACTAGAAGATATGGTCTGTCAAGTAGCTTAGACGTGAGCCATAGAGGGCTATTCAGGTCATAAACTGCACTTTGAATTGTGCCTGAAACAACTTGGTAGCCAGTGGAGCTGTTTCAACAGAGGCATGGTATAGTCTCTATAACCTGCCCCAGTTAACAGTTTGGCTGCAGCTCTTTGAACCAGCTGAGGCTTTCAAACACTCTTCAAAGGCAACCCCAAATACAGCATGTTACAAAAGCCCAAGCAGTACCACTGTGGCCAGAGCTGATGTCTCAAGGAATGGGTGCAGTTGGTGCATAAGCAAAAATGTGCAAAAGCACTCTTGGCCACTGCAGCAACGTGGGCCTCCAGAGTTCAAAGCTGAGTTCAGGAGTACACCCAAATTGCAAACCTGTGCCTTCAGGGGGAGTGTAACCCCATCTAGCACAGGCTGAATCCCTATTCCCTAATCTGCCTTCCAACTGACCAGAAGTACCTCTGTCTTGTCTGTATTAATTTGTCTGTTTCAATTAGTTTGCCCTCATCCAGTTCATTATTGATGACTGACAATAGTTTAGAACCAGAACAGCCTCCTTAGAACAGGGTGGAAAGTAGTAGTAGAGTTGGGTGTCATCTGTATATTGATGGCACTGCACTCCAGATGACCTCTCCCTGTGGTTTTGTGTATATATTAAATAGCATAGGGGACAAAATAGAACCCTGAGGGACCCCACAGTCCAATAGCCAGGGGGCTGAACAGGAGTCCCCAGCACCACCTTCTGGGTTCACCCTTCTAGGCAAGAACAGAGTCACTGTAAAACAGAGCCTTCAAGTTCCATTCCAGCAAGACAGCCCAGAAGGATACCAGAGTTGATGGTGCTGAAAACTGCTGCAGGTCAACCAGAACCAACAGGGATACACTTCCCATGTGTAGTTCCATGCATACGCCATCCACCAAAGTGACGAAAGCTTTCTTGGTTCTATAGCCAGCCCTGAAACCAGTTTGCAATGAATATCGATAATCCATTTTATCCAAAAAACCCTGGAGCTGGGAGGCTACCACAATCTCCAATACCTTGCCCAGAAATGGTAGGTTGGACACTGGCCAATCGTTACCCATTATATTGGGGTTCAGGGATGGCTTTTTCAACAGGAGCCTCAAAACTGCTTCTTTAGACAAGTTGGAATACTGCCTTGATGTAAAGAGGCACTGACTACCTTCTTCTCCCACTCAGCTAGTTCACCTCTGACCTGTTTGATAAGCCAGGAAGAGCAAGGGCCTAGCACACATGTGATGGTTCTCTCCTCTCCAAGTATCCTGTCCACATCCTCAGGCTGTACAAACTGAAAAGTATCTGATAACAGTGGACAAACAGGAACCAAAGTTTCATCCACAGGAACTGCACCAACTACAACATCCAAGCTGGAGTGGATCTGAGCAACATCACCTGCAAGGTGCTGTGCAAATTCTGCGCAGTGGGCTGTCAAATAGTCTGCATTTTCTACTTGCGGCCCAGTGAGTAACAGACCTCTGACCACTCGAAACAGCTCTGCTGGACATCTCCTTGCAGATGCAGAAGTGGCAGAAAAAATAATTTCTTTGCCACCCACACTGCCATGGAGAAGGCCTTCAAGTAGCTTTAACTCATGTTCAATCAGATCACTTCAAGTCCTCCGCTCACTTGCTCTAATCTCTGTCTCACTTGCTTCATCACTACCAACTCTTTGGAAAACCATGGGGCTGGTTTGGCTTCACTCCATGAGAGTGAATGCTCAGGAGCAATTGTGTCTTTTCAGTATGGCCATTTCTGTATTTCAGAGGTCAGCCAGAGCTTCAACAGAATCAGCTGCTGAGATGACAGGAAAATCTTCAAGAGCCATCATGAATCTGTCCAAACCCATCAGCCTCCTGAGGGGAATCATCCTAATCAGTTCCCCACCTTTGCAGAGTTTTGGAGTCCCAGGGAATCTAAACATGACTGGGTAAAGATATGCCCCTGACAACAGAACTACAGAGAGTTCACACCAAGATCACCATCTCCCCATCCAGCACAGAAAACAAGGTCCAGAGTGTGTCCAGAAGCACTGGTAGGGTCAGACACCACTTGGGACAGACCCACAGTTTTCTTGGAGACCATAAAGTCTTGAGCCGCTCCCAATAAGGCAGTCTCAGCACAGATATTGAAGTTCCCCAGTACTACTAGCTGCAGAGACTCCAACATCAACCCGAAGACCACCCTGGCTAGCTCAGGAAGAGAGACTGCTGTGCAGTGGGATGGGCGGTACACCAACAAAATCCCTATACTGTCCAAGCTACCCACCTTTAGATATACACACTCTAAACCTGCAGATTGTGGTATAGAGCACAGTGCAAGGGGGATGGAATTGTGATAGACCACTGCAACTCCACCTCCATGCCCCTCCAGGTCTTGCCTGTTGCTACACAGAAAAACTTGGCAGGCAGAGCAGAGAGAGATTAACCTCCACAATCTCATCCAGCCAGATCTCTGTAATACAAGCCAGGTAGGCATGCTTCAAATCCTCAACAGCACTTGCAGACATCTGAAATGTAACAGGCATTGTGAAAGGCATGCCAGAAGCTAGTTACTGTTTGGTTGGGAAAAACACATGATTGCTAATTAGATCATTGGAATTAAGTGATGTTAAAGACAGTACAGCTTCAGACTCTTATAAAATACTTTACTCAGATCTTCTGACAAATATCTGCTATTTCTCAGACATTTTATATCTGAGTGCTCATAATAGTAGTAGTAGTATTCTATGACTTATTTCATGGGTGTTTGGAATTTACTTTTATATTATAATGCCAAGATCCACCAACAGGAATCTTGTGCAAAAGAATTTAAGAATCGTGCAATTAGAATTTAAGGGTTCTGAGAGTACCAAAAGTGAACTGGAGCTCATAGTTATTTCACATAAAAATGATTTTTGGTTACTCAAAGCTATCTTCATTTCAGCAATGTAATTTAGGTTACAGTGAAAATTCATGCTATTGCTGTTCTTAAATAATTGAAAATTAGAAATCCTTAATCCAGATGATCCATGCCTCTAAGAGTAGATTCAGATCTACTTTGCATTCATCCACTACTTATTTCATCTATTATGTCAAGGTACACTTAATTTAATGATCTGCCTATCAAACAATTGCACTGGTAAGCATTGCTCTAACTTATTGGTCCTTCTGTCTGCAGAAGACCCCAGTTGCAATTTCAGGAATAATTAGGCTGGCTGGGAATGATCCAGGGCTTCTGTCAGTTAGTGTAGGCAACAGAGAACTCTATGAAGGACACCCAGAAGCTCTGGCAGATATTAGTATTCTGCACCCCACTATAAAGACGAAGGCAAACATTTCTTTGAAGCCCCCTGCTCTCAATTGGCCACTAAGTGGCCACTGAGCCAGGGCTACAGCAGCAAAAACATGGAGGACCCTGGAGGACATGAGAAGAGAGACATAGTTCTGTCTGTATGGAACTTTATGTGTCTTGATGCAGGATCATGTCCACTGAATAAAAATGCTCTATAAGAGTATCAAAGCAAGGAGAAAAGAACAAGATGATGAAATTATACCACTTGCCAGTAATATATGTGGTCATTTGCATCTAAAACTTAAATTACATTTGCTTCCTGTTATTTTCACTGTACTATGGCCACAGTGAAACCTACAATTCTAATGAAGGGGAGAAGCTAAAACAAAAATAAGTTGTTTCATTTTCTACACTTAGGACATAATAATTCATGAAGAAAAGAACCTACAGAGTTTAACTATGCCAGTCTATTCCATTTGAAACTTGTTTATTTACATTTTGCAAGTTCTTTTTCATATATTACTATTCCCTTTCTTAACATAGAAAAAGGAAACACTATTTCTGCCATGCTTCCAAATGCCAGCTTCTAAACAGCATCCAAAATTGATCCAAGGAATATGCTTCTTACACCGGTTATGTAAATGCTCATGAGTGGACAAAGAAGGAGTAAGACCTCAGAGATACAGAAAGATAATTCTGAAACAAACAGAGATGAAATTATGAATTAAGGCCTAATAACTTGACACTAACTTGCCATATGAAACATGATGGCATCTCAGTTATTTGGCCAACATTTTTCCCTAGATGCTGTTCTGGAAAAGAGGGAGCCCAGAATTGCTACTGGGTATTCTTGCCATATTTAAATTTACATTGTATTAAATTGAGTCATATTCAGTGTACATATAAGTTGGTGATATTCTTTGTCTCTGCATATGTTCTGCTTCCTTCAATGTACAGAAAATAATTCTCCTGCAATAGGACACAATGCACGCTCCAGAAATCTGTTTGCTACTTGAATGGTTCCAAAACTGTCAGCTGAATTACATTTTTAAATTGCAAGTCCATCTTTCAAACTTAAGCACAAGAAAGATCTTCTTACTATCTCTTCTCAATAAAACTAATTCAATTTTACTAAATAAGGTAGACTACTGCAACACACTCATCTGTATATATAAAGACATGTAGCTAGTCCTATCAGTAGACAATGTGACAAAGCCTAAGGTATTTGAATTTGAAGGTCATGAAGGAGCAGCAAATTCTTAGGTATTTGATTGTGATTATATTTTTACAGGCACAAAGGGGGCAGAGCTTGTTTTGGCACTATCTGCCTCAGCTACTGGTTCTGGGTATTCGTCTTGTAGCCTCTCACAGCAAAGACCTTGGCCTCAGCCTAGTTGGGAATGGTGTCAGATTTTTAAAATGAATTTTAGCTAGGAGCATTTTTTTATATATGAAATGAAAATTACCTTTAAAAGAGAAAAAAGGGAGACAAAATGCTACCTTTAATAAATATGGATGAGTGAGCAGTGATATACCTGTGGTGGCAGTGGGAGATAAACCCACATGACATGTAAGGAAGGGGGCAAGTCACTGGAATATGAAGTGTTTTTCTTGAAAATGTGGTTTCTTTAGCTGCTGATTTATTTATATCCAGGAAAGTGATCCAATAATTTTTTAACTCATACAACATGTACAATGTCTAAATTGTGAATGCAAAAGTAGGAAGGTCATCAATTAGGATTAAAATTAAATGCAAGCGAGGGGGGAAGACCCCAAACCCTTTGTTTACCCTTGGGATTAAGGAGGTATTTTGATGAACTTATACATATGTACAGAGCTGTTTTAAGCATTTGATCTAGTATGTTTTGCTATGGGTTTGCAGTAATATATAAATCTTGGAGTGTATTTCTGCAAGTGTACTAGCTGCTATTCTCCTCTCTCTCCCCACCCTCATGTCCCAATCCTGGAAAACTTACACTGGCTGCTGAAAATGGCCTTTTGTTTGTTTTATGTCTTAGCACATTTCCCCATCTTCCACCAGTGCACTGGGAATTCTTCTGTTCTGGTGTCTGACTAATTCTGGCACTCAAAGGTTATGGGAACTAACATTAAACTCAGGGTAAATGGCAACAAAAATGCAATGAAATCAAAAGAATTCCTCTCAGCATAGCTGATTAACATTGAGTGAAAGTTAAGTAAACAGCAAGTCATGGGAAAAACATCTTGAAGAAGAATGACGAGATACGGTTTATAAAAAATTCTGACGAATACCTTTTCATCGCAAACTGTTGAATTTGATAACTGAAACTGAACCAGCGAAACTGAAACCACAACCATTTGCAACAAGGGGAGGGAGGAGGCTAAAGGGAAGCGGGGGGGGCATCTTTACAGCAGATATCACCAGAAGATGGACACTGTTTTTCTGTTTAGAACAGTGGTTCTCAACCTTCTTAATGCCGCGACCCTTTAATACAGTTCCTCATGTTGTGGCGACACCCAACCACAAAATTGTTTATTTATTATTTACAATGCCCCCCCCGGCAAAGGCCGCCTCGCCGGCCAGGAACAGAGGGGGTGGGCAGGAAGGGAAAGAGGAGCCACGCGTCTCCCCCGGGAACCCCCCCAGCTCTGCTTCTGCTTCGCTCTCGTTTCCGCTGGGGGGAGGCAGTGTGGGAAAAGTTTCCAGAGTGTCGACCTTGGCCGGGGGGGGGAAATCCCAGCGCCTTTGTCTTTTGCGCCGGGCGCAGCTCGCCCCCCTGGAAAAGCGCTGCCTTGCGGTCCCTTGGCCCTTCCGCAGTGTCCCCCTCCGTGGTGAGTGGGGCAGGGGCTGTGGCGAGGAGGGAGCCTGCCCCCCATGCTGCTGCCGCCCCCCCAAGCTGGCCCATCAGATGGGAGGTTCTCCTGGTAGCGGAGAAGGGGAGCGATTTCAGTCCCTTCTGAACAGGGGGCAAGAGGACGCGAGCGCGTGGCTTGCGCACCACCACCGAGGAGGGAATGGAGCCTAAGACCGTCGGAAATACATATTTTCCGATGGTCTTAGGCGACCCCTGTGAAAGGGTCGTTCGACCCCCAAAGGGGTCGCGACCCACAGGTTGAGAACCGCTGGTTTAGAATGATGTCAACACATCAGGAAGAAATTGTTTTTTATCATTTGCCAAATGTTGCATAAGCATTTATATCAATATATAATTCCCTGGAACAGAAAGTTCATATGGTCCTGGTTCCCACAATCGTTTAGTAAAAGGCTCATCATATATGCTTTACAGATATTTCTGCAAGACTATAAAGCTAGATACCAGAGCAAACAACAGATTTGTCAGAAACCATTTCAGAAATCTTAACAAAATTACTACCAAATTTGATGAGTGGTTTCACTAATGAATCAAATCTGAGAACTCAGATCCTTTTAACAAGTGCTCACTTTATATTTAAAGAGCTGTTTTAAACAAGTTTTAAATAAAAAATATACTAAAAACAAACACACAAATTCATAGAATCATAGAAATGTAGAGTTGGAAGAGACCACACAGGCCATCCAGTCCAACCCCCTGCCATGCAGGAACACCCTCAAAGCACTCCCGACAGATGGCCATCCAGTCTCTGCTTAAAAACCTCCAAGGAAGGAGACTCCACTACATTCCGAGGCAGCATATTCCACTGCCGGACAGCCCTGACTATCAGGAAGTTCTTCCTGAGGTTCAGGTGGAATCTCCTTTCCTGCAGCTTGAATCCATTGCTCCTTGTCCTGGTCTCTGGAGCAGCAGAAAACAAGCCCTCTCCCTCCTCTACATGGCATCCCTTCAAATATTTAAACATGACTATCATGTCCCCTCTTAACCTTCTCTTCTGCAGACTAAACATACCCAGCTCTCTAAGTCTATCCTCATAAGGCATGGCTTCCAGGCCCCTCACTATTTTGGTTGCCCTCCTTTGGACTTGCTCCAGCTTGACCATGTCCTTCTCGAATTGGGGTGCCCAGAACTGGACACAGTATTCAAGATGAGGTCTAACCAAAGCAGAGTAGAGTGATACCAGTACCTCCGTCGATCTAGACACCATACTCCTATTGATGCAGCCGAGAATTGCATTGGTTTTCTTGGCTGCCGCATCACACTGCTGACTCATGTTCAGCTTGTGGTCTATGAAGACTCCTAGATCCCTTTCACACGTACTGCTATCCAGCCACCATCATCAAAGGTCAAAGATAGGGTAAGGATATTGTTCAAAGTAAGTAATACATTTTCTTAACCCAATATTAAGTACACACTAAAAAAAACATTGAATGACAACCAGAATAACTGTATATACTAATAATGAACTCATTCTCCAAGTTGCTGTTGTCATGTAGTGAAAATGGTACCATGCGAGATAGCAACTGATGTAGGACAATCCATACATAATCATGTGGTGAAATCCCTTAGGTATAATAGGTTTCACATTGTTTTTATCTAGTATTCCATCCACAGAGGGTTCTACATTTAATGGTGTTACAAAAATAATTTGGAATTATAATTTGGAAAAGATCAGCAGTCAAAGAATGTTAAGTGGCTTTTTTTGGGGGTGGGGGAGATAGAAGGAAAATTTTGGTAGTATGAGATGCCTGAAATAAATTAGGGCTCAGAGTCTGGAACACTGAAAAGGAATGCTCTTCACTCAAAATCGTTTTGTTTCAGGTCTCACTTGCGTGTTTTCATTCCTTATTAATTGAAATAATGTCTTGTATTTCATCACCATATTCTGTATCTTCAAACAGTAATGTTTTCTTGTGTTCCACTTGCCATTTGCATTATTTAAACACCATAGTTTAACCCAGCCTTTCCTCTAAGAAGGCCAGAGTGGTGTGTATCAATGCTACTTTAAGTGGTGATCCATGGACTGTTACCCAAGTCACTGGCTGTCGGTCCCTGGGAAGTTTCCAAGAAATAAAGAAACAATTGTAGCTGATGGACACAAATATAATACTGGCCTGTGGCCATTGTGGAAAAAAGCACCACTCCCTCACATCAGACAACTTTAGGTGCACTGGTGTACATTACATTGTAGTTACATGCCTTAGACTTATAGCAGCACTATCCTAGGGTTTTCTTGGCAAGATTTATTCAGAGGAGGTGTGCCACTGACTTCCAAAGCTGGGAGAGTGTGATTTGCCAAAAACCACTCAGATGATTTCCATGGCTGACCAAGGATTCAAAACCTGGTCTCCCAGAATCCTAGCCCAACACTCAAACTACTGTTCCATGCTGGCTCACACACAGTATCCTACTTCTTAATTTTATCTGTGGGTGACACCAAAGGAGTAACCCAGAGGACTCGTTATCCTGCCAGTCAAGTAGTTTCTCCCTCTACCTGACTCGCACTGTTGGACTACATGATTAATTGATAGAAGATTATTTTTCACAGGTAAATTGTTAGCGAACTATAAACTGGAAATTAAAGCAAGGCTGCGATTTTTATATGCCCTTGCTTACTTAAACGTTCATTTTATCAACATTGATAGGAGTAATTCCAGGGAAATATTGTGTATTTATAGGGTGAGAAAAATAATTGAAAAAGATTTTTCTTTTAAGAATCTAACAAAATCCCCCTTACTTACCTAGCTTAACACCACCCTGCCATACCACTGATTTTATCTTCACAGAAAACTTACGAGGTAAACTGGAACTCAGCCCGTCAGTTGGCATCTGAACCCTGAATTCCACACCTTCACTCTGACGTGAGACAGAACATTGGCTCTACTGAGGACTAGGGCTAGAAAGAATATTTGGAAATATTTAACAAATTGTTAAAAAAACCAAATAAACATGATTCTGAGTATAGAGAAACCTTGATGTGAAGAATCCTGGACTAATGAGACTCTTTGCAGTATTGGACTTTTTCACATGTGGCTGTTTTGCCCAGGAAACAGCATTTTCTGTGTGGAAAGTAATATTTCAGGGCAGAAATATTAATTCCTTTGCAGAAAATGCTGTAAGTTATGATTTATTCTGCATAAAACTGGCATATGGTTGATTTGCATAGAAAATATTATGTTTTGTGCAGAAAACATTTTCTGCACAAGAATTAATATTTCTGCATTGAAATATTATTTTACATGCAGAGAAAGCTGTTCTCTCTGAAAATCAACCATGTGCAATTTTTGCACAGAATAAGTCCCAAACTGCGTGATTTTCAAATACTTTCTTGCTATAGGAAGAAAACTACTGAAATTACTCATTGCTCCCTTTGAGAAGAAACCTCCCTAGATAACATCCTTACTGAGTTAAAAAAACAAAACAGAACACAACTGCAAGGATGTGTTATAACCAGCATTATAGTTATCATTTTGCTCATTTTTTTAATGCAGAAGGAAAGAAGGGAAGTTGCTTTTATTACTATTGAAGACCATGGTGAAGGGTTGCCTTAATCCAAAGTGATAGATCTGAAATCAGTGATAGTTCCAAAAGCTCAGGTCCAGCTACAAGATTTCTTTAATGCACATGCTGTGCTGTTGCATTGTAATTCATATTATCTTTTGCTACTGGCTTGGATCTGCTGGCTAGGATTGATGCAGATTGCAATTCAACAACATTTGGAAGACTAGAAGTTGTTCATTTCTACTTTAGTAATAATCATTTAACCCCTCTTTTCCTTCCTTGGAGTGCTGAACCACAGTCTTCACAAGTGATTCTCAGGGCCTGTTAAAATTAAGTACAATTTGCATGTAGCCAACAGCACTGTGATTTCTTCATATTGTATTAAATATCTAGCCTGTACTCTCAGGGAGCCAATCCAAACAAATGTATTAAATTTGCACCAGGGAACCTACAGTTTAAGCCCACCAGACATCTAGTACAGTAGTTGTACACAGTTTCTGAAAGATAAGCGCCCTTCTTTGTGCTTTTGCACTCAGGAGGTTTGCACTGCTGTTGTTGTTTCCTAAGAACTAGGAGTCACTGTAGGCAAGAGGATCATCTGGATAGCTCTGGTGTTAACAAGCAAAATTTAAACCTATATTGCTGCCATTATTTTCCTTATCCTCCTTATCCTCTGGGCCCAAGGGTTAGCCCTCTGTTTTTGGTAGCTTGATCTGTAAACTGCCTTTTCTGGGATCTTATTACTATTACTGTTGTACTGCACAAAAGAAAACTGCTCTAGATAGTTTTTCCTGGATATATTATGCAGTTTATGTTGGGATAGATTTGGCTCTTGATGTCTCTCAAATGTGGAGATAAAACAACCATGCTTATAAATGTGGTACTTTTAAGGGTGGTTGTGAAAACCTAAACTGTATGACAAAGAAATCTTTTTAAAGTACATCAACTGAGTCAGCTTCTTAATAATATGTGAATCTCTCCAAGCGTAAACAGTTTTTTTTTTAAAAAAATCCAACTAACTTTTGAAGTATTTGCATTTTTCTGAGCTCATTATTTTAAATAGCATTTTATTTCAGTCAAATCGTTGAAATTCCACAGGATGAATCATAGAAATATGAGGACAAAACTAATTAGGACTCTTTTTCTTCAGCTGTGCTGGAATTTTTTACAGTGGAGGGGGAGAAACACATACAGTTTTCTCTATTCTTCAGCTAGCCTGACCACAAGCCCACAAGACTTAGTCACCAGCAGTTGTACTGCAGTTCAGTATTCTCAGGAGTCTTTTCTTTAGGAGCAAAAGGTTCCAGGACCTTCTGCCTTAGCTTTACATAGTTATTTGTTGTATTTAAACAAGTTTATTTTATTTAAATATTAGGAAGCTAACATGCCTATAAAATTGATTACAGCTTGGCAAAGTTACTTTTTGGACTAGAAATCTCAGGAAGACCCAGCTGGCTGAGCATCAATGTGACATGAGGGGTGCATAGACAAAGCCATTAAAAGAAGTGTGTGTGTGTGTGTGTAGTCTATTTTGTAAAGTAAGAACAATGCTTTTGATCAGGAGTGGAGAAATGTGATCTTTGGGCTATGTGCAGCTCCAACTCTATCCATCCATCCTTTAAAAAAAAAAAAGAGGGCATGAAAAATATCCAGACTGCTATCAAATCCACCCAAATGCAGCAGTTTGGCTTAACTTCCTCCACAGCTCAACCCCTCCAGAAGAGAAAAAAATCACCCCAAAATAAAAGTAAATCAAAACTATAAATTATTTTTGCCCAGTAGTGTTAACGTGTCCCATGGGTGAAACATGGGGGCAAAAACATCTCAGAATAGTTCCACATTCCTTTCTTTGCAAATCTAATTTGGCTTGTACCTTCCCCATACTTTAAGCAAAGCCATTTTCTTTTTTTGTAATGAAAATAGTCTGCTTACAAGTTTATCCAAGTTAAGGCACTTTATTTTTTTTATAAATGCACTGAGTTGGAGTGGTCACAAGAGGATTACCTTTTAGCTATGAAGATAACCTTGGTTGAAGTAAGCTATGCTGCACCATATCCAGAATGGTATGGTCCTGGAAGACTGGGGACCTAGAAGATCTAGATTCTAGTCCTCACTAAGCCATTAAACTTACTGGGTTACTTTACCCAGTCAGTCTATCTCAGCCTGACTTACCACATACAGTGTTGTGAGGATAAAATGTGTGTGTGTGTAGGGGGGAAGGGAAGCCATATTTCCTATCTGAGCTCATCAGAGGTAAGATGGAATATAAATGTAACAAAGAAATACTAACTGTACTATGGTAGAATATATCATCCTGCAGTGCTCCCATCTGTAAATAACATGTACAGAAGGTATTGGGTGGAATGCTAATATTCCTTATTTTTATTTTTGTTAAAAAACTAATTTATGGGAATATTATATTTTACCCAATATCCTCTGAACAAACACTGTAAAGGCACATTTCAAATGTTCAGCTCTATAACTGATACTGACCTGCTCTTCCAGTTACGCCTGTCCCATTTGCTCCACAACACAGAAATACAGTGTTTCTCTTATGCATTGTTTCCACAATCTATTGTTGGATAGTTCCTATTACACAAAAGCCACCCATTTCTACAGAATCTGTTTAAGGGGAAACATCAGTGAAATTGCTTAAAAATGATGCATAAACACTGTGTCAATAATAGGTTATACGAAAAGAAGAGCTTGCACAAAATCATCATATGAAAACCTATTAATCTACCCTTATTACTTACAGTCTTCATTCATTTAATGAGGTGTTTGGATGTGTAAATCTTATTTGCCAACTGCTGTTAGCTCCAAGAAAGTATAAGATCTGATTTCTTACAAAGCAGATAGAATGTCCTTTTCCTAGTGAGCTGTACAGTACATCCTAGACAAAGGCCATTTCCGCACTACAGTGTTAAAGTGCTGCTGTTCCACTTTCAATGCCCTGTGGAATTCTGGGGTTTGTAGTTTACTGAGACCAAAGAGCTCTTTGGCTGAGAATTCAAAGTGCCCTTCCCTAAACTACAAACCCCAGAACTCCATAGGAGGTTGATAGGGGAATAGCAGCACTTTAACACTATAGTGCGGAAATGGTCAAAGACTATGGATCCAGACTGAATAATGTAGTGACACATGAACAGATGCTATGTGAAAAGTAAACATTTACTATTACCTTATCTATGACACTGAAAACAGCCTTATTTACATTTTTGTTCCTAATACAATTTTAGCCTTAAGGAAAAAAATAAAAATTAAAACATAGAACTCTACATTTTGTTTATGAATTTTAACTATTAAAGAATTTCAGGCAAGGTGAAGGAAAACATTTATCATAGTATTATCTCATTTACCAAAATGAAGACTAAGACCCATTCACACTATACAATTACAGTGCTATTTTTCCATTTTAACTGACACGGTTCTACTTCATGAATTCTGTGATCTGTAGTTGGGGGGGGGGTCTTAGAATTTTCAGTTAGCTCCTCTGGTATCTTTCTTAACTACAAACCCCAGGATTCCATAGGATATTGCCAAGGCAGTTAAAGTGGAATAATGATGCTGTAATTGTGCAATGTGAATGGGTCCATGGTCTCCCGTTTTGGGAGCAGCTCAACTTATTTTTAAAAATTTTGTTATGAGAAAGTCTATGTAATTCTCTCTCTCACTGACTCACACATAGGCAGCACATAAGACAATTGGTTCCAGGGTTCCAATTAGTTCTAAAAGTTCAAAGTTCACAGGCGTTAGGAAAAAAACCTACTTAGGTCTGAACTGGCACTTCCCATACTTGGTTAGACCTCATCTGGAATGCTGCATCCAGTTCTGGGCACCTCAATTCAAGAAGGATATCGACAAGCTGGAGCGTGTCCAGAGGAGGGCAACCAAAATGGTGAAGGGTCTGGAAGGCATACCCTATAAGGATTGTATTAGGCAGCTGGATATGTTTAGCCTGAAGAAGAGAAGATTAAAAGGGCACATGATAGCCAAGTTTAAATATTTGAAGGGATGTCATGTCGAGGAGGGAGTGGGCTTGTTTTCCACTGCTCCAGAGACTAGGACAAGGAGCAATGGATTCAAGCTGCAGGAAAGGAGATTCCACCAGAACCTCAGGAAGAGCTTCCTGATGGCCAGAGCTGTCTGGCAGTGGAATATGCTGCCTCAAAGTGTGGTGGAGTCTCTTTCTTTGGAGGTTTTTAAACAGAGGCTGGATGGCCATCTGTTTTGATGTGGGTTCCTGCATAGCAGGGGGTTGGACTGGATGGCCCCTGTGGTCTCTTCCAATTCTATGAGTCTGTGATTCTATATTTGTTCCTCATGTATACTTATGAATCTAGCTACTGAGATGTCAACAGCATTGAATTTATGGGCATAGTCAGCTGAGGAGGTAATGGCTGGCTATATAACAGAGATTAATTTGGGCAACTGCTGTTTCCCCCCTCCAATTTTGCCACCTTCTCTGTCCTTGCTATTTGAAATGCCAGTTCCTACCCTTTGTGTTTTGTTTTTCTGAGTGTATTTCATTGAGACATTTCCTATTGGGGAGGCCTGCTATCAGAAGGACTGAGGGGGTTGCCTAAGGTAAGAGTTGCTGTATGTGCTGAAGATAAAGCTGTGACCCACACAGCATAAACTAGACTATTGCCTTGATGTTTGGTGGAGGAGGACACTGTTTCATTGACAAGGTTAAACTGACAGTTTAGTCAGTATTTCTACAAAGAATTGGAGGGAATGGACTGGATGTTATTTTGTCCCTTGCTTCAGGTAGCCAAGTGTTGAGGGTTAAAAAAAGGTAGAGGTTGCCCCTAGTTTGTCAGAGTCAATACATGGATCAGCCTTCAATGGATATCAGTAACACGCCAGCTCATATTCTGATGCTGACATGTTTACTACTGCCCACGGAAACTTTTTCTCTGATGTGGGGACTAGACTGCAGAATTTGTATGAAGATGAAGTTTTGTCCATAAATCAGAGCAGTGTATAAGGAAAATAACGTGCACGTGATGCCTTATGCTTCTATCAATGACATAATAAAAAATTGGATCTTTAGTGATTTGGACAGTGGTTACTCCTGCAAATATCTGCAAGGTTTTGTACATTTTCAAGTATTTTCCTTGTACAATGACAAAATAACCTCAGTGCCCTGGCACTTTTCCTACCAGTTAAGTATAGCTTTGGAAATATAAACACTGAATGACACAGTAAAAATGCAAACACATTTCCATGACTCTATATTGACATTTCACTTGTGAATAATTTCTGCATAAAATAACACATTTTTAAAAAAATAGCTCTGCGACTGCTTTTCAATTTAAAATGAAGACACGAACAATTTGGTAAATGTGATTTTAAAGTTCATGGCATCTGCTAGAACCTGTTTACTCATCATGAGCTTAGTAATTGGATATAAGCATATTGTTGAAGCAAGGTCATTACACAAGTAAAGTGTAATTATGCCACTACACAGTTTAACACATGGTCTAAATACCCTAAAGGTACCAGATCTCATCTGATCTCAAAACTAAGCAGAGTCAGGTCTGATAAGTACTTGGACAGAAGACCGCCAATGAATAGCAAGTGCTGTAACCTACACTTCAGAGGAAGGAACTGGCAAAACCATCTCTAAATAATTCCTTGCCTAAGAAAACCATATGAAATTCATGGGATCACCATAAGTTTACAGGTGACTTGAAGGCACACACACACACACATATAGTTTAACATAACAGGAAAATTCCTCTTCAATTTAATTTCAGTAAAAAGAAACATCACCTATAAATGATACTGAATTGCCACAGTAAAAACTGGAGAGTTTCTGTACCTTTAATGGTTATAACAGAAGTGGAAATTTACGCAGGTATTGCTTGTCATACCACAAGGTAATGGTGCCTGCAGAAGAGGGGAAATATTGAACAGGAAGATGGGTTTGCAGGTGCCAAACTAGATATGAAATATAATCATTGTTATAATTTCTAGTACAGTGGTTCTCAACCTTCCTAATGCTGTGACCCTTTAATACAGTTCCTCATGTCGTGGTGATCCCCAACCATAAAATTATTTATTTATTATTTACAATGCATCCCCCCTGTAAAGGCTGCCTCGCCGGCCAAGAACGGGGGGGGCAGGGAGGGAAAGAGGAGCCGCGGGTCTCCCCTGAGAAAAAATTCCGAGACCCCCCCCCCGGGCTCTGCTTCTGCTTCACTCTCATTTCCGCTGGGGGAGGGCAGTGTGGGAAAAGTTTACAGAGTCTCGACTCTGGCCGAGGGGGGAGGAATCCCAGCGCCCTTGTCTTTTGTGCCGGGTGCAGCTTGCCCCCCCCGGGAAAAACTCTGACTTGCGGCCCCCCCGGCCCTTCCGCAGCGCCCCCCTCCATGGCGAGTGGGGCAGGGGCTGTGGTGAGGAGGGGGCCTGCCCCCTGTGCTGCCGCCGCCCCCCCAAGCTGGCCTGTCAGACAGGAGGTTCTCCCCATAGCGGAGAAGGGGAGCGATTTCAGTCCTTTCTGAACAGGGGGCAGGAGAATGCGAGCGCGTGGCTCACACTTGCGCACCACCACTCCTGCTGTGGCGATGCTGTGGCCGCGTGCGCTCCCGCCAAAGCCCAGGCTGCACTGTGGAAGGAAGGGGCAGGGCAGTCGTGCAACCAGGAAGCCAGCTGCGGGACAAAGGAGCAGCGAAGAGAGCGCCTCATGCAGGAACCTGCTTGCGTGAAAGGCACCCTCCACCTCCGCGATAAAGTAACATGTGGAAAAGGCCCAGGAGTGGTGGTGTGCAAGCGCGAGCCACGCGCTCATGTCCTCCTTTCAAAGGGGGCACCACCACCGAGGAGGGAATGGAATGGAGCCTAAGACCGTTGGAAATATATATTTTCCGATGACCTTAGGCAACCCCTGTGAAAGGGGTCGCGACCCACAGGTTGAGAACTGCGGTTCTAGTATGTTTCTCCCTTAAAGGTAGTATGTGTGTGCATGTGTGTGTGTATGTGTGTGCGCACACACACGTGTGTGACCTATATCTATACTAACAGACATGGCTTGTCCCTTTATCTGTCAAAGTTATCCCACAATGTGACTAAAGCTCTTTCTATTACAAAGGCAGGCCTAAAATCTGTATAAAATGGTTCTAGAAAATCAATTTAATCCACAGACACTTCACTAAAAAGACAAAATTTATCAGTTAAGTCACGCAGAAGCTCCTCTTGCATACCTGCCCACTTTTCTGTCCTCTGGTATACATTGCTACCCATTCCCACGTCAATTAAGTAACCTGAAATTGTGTAATCTGTCATCCTACTGTATTTTTTGAAGAGTAAACCACAAACTTATTTCCTTTTAAAAGCAATGGAACTGGTTTCTAATTGACATGTTTAAGTCTAGTATGAACAATGTCCATTTCATTTAACTATACAATGGTATAATTAACAAAAAATTAACACCAAGGTTGTGTTTTGAGGATAAACAGGGTCTAAAAGGGTAGAAATCTTAGAGAGAAAAGAAAGTTGTTTTAATCACTGAATGGTTATTTAGCCTTTGAAACTCAATACTGTACCAAACAAAGAGAATAGACAATTTGAGGAAACAGATGCTTTTGAAATACACTAAAGAGGCAGAGTGCCAAAGGGGGAATGCCATGTGTGCTGCTTGTTTATGAATGATTGATAACAGGGAATATGTTTCTGTCATAACATTATTTAAACAACGAAAACGGGAGAAGATTTTTTAAAAACCTGAAAAGAGGACTAGGAACGCTGTTCCAAAGGCAATGAACTATAACTGAACTCCACAATAAAAAAGAAACTCCCCTTTATTCTGTACTTTCATGGCAAACAATTGACTATATTCATTACAAAAAGTTCTAGGTAGGTGGTATGATACTGAGAACTTTCATAAACACACAAGCAGTCAAGAAACAGCTCCTGGAGTCCCCTGATAATAAGAAAAAAGAACCAAGAAACCACAATTTTCCAAAGGCTTTGAATTTACACATTGTGAGATATGCATGAGTGGCTTCAACTGAATAGAAGGAACTATGACTCAGAGAATAAGCACTTCTAGCTATAACACATTTAAGAAACCTGTTTCATCTTCAGTGTCTATTAACATAACAAGCGCTCAATAAAAGGAAGAAATACAGTGCTGCTAGCCCACAGCATCTTTTAATGAAAGCAAAAGGAGTTACAGTCACAAAAACCTAGAAATAGAGGGTCTTACTTGCCCATTTCTCCCAGATTCTATAAAGTCTACAAACTCAAAGACAGGAATAAGGGTTTCCTAAAAGGAACCTCTTGATCTGGATGCAACCATTCTTTAATAAACTGCCATGATGTTTTTCTGCTCATCTTGTTCTTCTGTGCCTCAGGGATCACATGCAATCTTTTAGTGGCTTGGTCCACTGGGCAGTGTTTGAGAAGCAAGCGTCTAGTTTGCAACCCTCAAGAAACCTGACTGAATCAGCATAAAAAGCAGATACAAAAAGGGAATGTGGTGGCATTTTTAAGACTAACCACGTCCTTCCTCCACATTCACAGGTTTGACCTTTGTAAATTTGACTATTTGCAAGGCATGGGTTTGCCTCCCCCCTTTCTCCCCTCCCATTCCCTTACACTCCTCACCTCAGGCTTGAGAGGCTTGTATTTTAAAATTGATGTTTTTTCCATTTTTGGCAGCCTCACTGCCACTGCTGGAGGTGTGTCCTCTCTGCCATGTGGCTGCACATTCTACTGTGTAATGGCTGCTGTTTGGTCAGGTGCTCTCTTTGTTCCTACCCCCCCCTTTCTCAAGATGGCAGTAGTTGAATGCCAGAACTCAGCTCTTCTCTGTCTGAGAGGAAAGTATCAGTAAGCCCTTTACTTTGTCTCTTTTCTTCTGCCTGGAATGCTGCAGCCAGAAGCAAAGGAATGGGAGGTGGGGTTGCGAGAGGAGGTTTTATTCATGGTTTTTCCACTTTTGCAAGGGTTCTGCGCTCAGAACCCTCGCAAATGTGGAGGGGCCACTGTATTTTTTATTTTATTTTAGCATGAGTTGTTGTGGATATAAACCCTTCAGATGCAGTACAGTAACATGAAAACCTCAAGCATATTTATACAGCATAAATCAAACAAAGCATATTTATACAGCTGTGGGAGTGGGACAGATTTTAACAGAATCCAGAAAGATATAAATCATGTTCTTGTCCTAAATTTTCAAAGGACTGAGGCAAGGTGATGCAGTTTTTTTTTATAGCAGTCAGTTAGTGTTTTCATACATCAATACTAACTGACCACTGTAAAGTTCTGAAATACAATAGAAAGATGCTTTCTGATCTGAGGTTTTAATATCATTTTGTAGTGCATCTGAAGAAGCAAGTTTATAGACACAAAAGCTCATACTAAAATAAAAACCAGTTAGTCTTAAGAGTGCGGCCACATTTCTTTTTTTCTCTTCTTCCCCTCTTCCTTTTTATGCTGCAAGAGACTAACAAGGCTACTTCAAAACAACTAGAAAGTTGGAAATGAACTCATCACGTAAAATGTGAATATCTAAAGTATTCTTGTATTTTGCAGAGTCCTAATTGTGTTATTTAATGTGCTCTCTATTATTTTTGTGATTTTTGTCCTATTTTTGTTAATCCACTTATTTCGTAAATAGTTTTAACTTATGTTTCTTGCTAGGGCATCTCATTATGGGTTGGAAAAGCAGGTTATAAATATATTCATTAACAAATTTTAAAAAATGTAACTAGATTGTAGACCCTTAACTTTAGGGGTAAAATAGCCAATGCTTCATTAGCAGGATGTCATATACTGCTCAGTAGCCCAACACATTTCAAAATTCCTAATTTAACAGAGGAGAATAAGAGAAGGCATAGTGGTAGCTGGAAGAAAATATAACTGATATTTCATAGCTTCTAACATTAGTTTAGTAGATGCAAAGCAACTATATATGTAGCCAGAAAATGTCTTCCTGTTACCATAACCATATGACCTGGACCACTGAATACTGTCTTTCCAAAATAATTTAACATCTTCTTGGGTCAGGAGTTGCAAAATGAACACCTGCTTCAAATGAGTTTCTCATTTGCAACAAATTCATATGCTATTCTATTTGCTATTCTGGCTCACAGGATGAGTGGGATGAACTAAAATACAGTGAACAATGACGGAGTTCTGTATATGGAAAACTTTGCTTTCATCCAAATATTCTGACTCATTTTTGAAATGCCAATGCAATGGGAGGAGTCACTGGGCATTCTGAAAACTGTACTGTGACACTAAAAACAGGAACATAAAGCAGGAAACAATGGAAAATTCTACGACAAAGAAAGACATTGTTCAGAGAATGTACATTATTATGAAGGCAAGCTAGGTGTACACATAAAATATAATGCATAAACACAACATATTACATATTTATTAAACAGTTTTACTGTCATTTATTATATAAATCATGCATTGATTTAAGAATTTCCTCTGGATCCCATTGCTTTTGGATGACATGGTGATCCCTCCCCTGCAGCAGACCCCCACATATTCTAATAGTTCCAGTAGGCCAAAAAACCCTGAGGAGTATCACTAAGGGTTGAAGAGGAAAGAGAAGAAAGTCCAATTTCACTGCTGCTGGATACTGAAGTATAGCTGAATCTGGGGCAAATTTAAAGTAAATAGACCAATGAAAATTCACAAATTGCTCAATCCATCAATTTCTTACTATACTGCATATTCCCCCCATTGGCATCGCTCACTGAATTCCTCATTATTTCTGAGGAAATATGCCCAGGATTACTCCAGTGATCTAACAGCCATTTGCTAAATTGCAACTATGCTGCCTCCCCTCTTATCGGCAACCTTATCTATTCTTAGGAATATTATAATTTTTTTTTTTTAAATCTTCTGAAAGGCTGAAATGTTCTCATTTTTTTTTAAAAAAAAACCAGCTGCTGAAACAGTGTCACAATGACTTCATTTCAATATGATGTCTGAGCACTTACAGGCAATATGAAAAGAATTTTTAGACTGCAGACCATCTTTGAAGTTTCTTGTATTGACATTTATTTATTTATTTACTTACTTACTTGCTGCACACACATACTCCTTATTTGATCAAGGAAAGAGCCTTTAGAGATTATTCAAAACTTGCTTTGGTCTTCACAAATCTGTATATAACTAGTCAGGACTTGCAACAGATTGCAGTGTGGAAATGGGTTAGTCAGCCACACTCAAGAGCTGGAAAATTGCTATTAAATAATAATGTAGTGTCTGCATAACTATTGTGAATGCAATGTGGGCAGCATTTGTAAGGCTGCTCAAACTAATTATCTTGCATATTTGTATTTCCCTCTCATAAAGTCTGTGTTGCTTCTGAAAAATGGAACCATGGCCCAAAGCAAGAGGCTAAAAATGAATAAAAACTCCAATCAAACCAAACTAAACCAACAAGAAGACAAGTGAAAAAAATAATTGGGCAAGTGTATTGCTGAAGTCATGAACAACTCTTGAAATATCTCAAAAGTAGAAAGATTCAGCTGGACTACTGGACAAAAAAAAAAAAAGCTAAAATATTGCTTAAGAAGAATATAGAGTCTGCACAGCAACTAAATAATTTTGAGTTGGTCAGATCTTCATTACAGAGATGTTGGACAGATAACTATGCCTGAAAGTTTTTTAAAAAATAACTTCTTAAGAAATGTTGCTGATTTAAGTTCTAGACTGAATTAAAATGTGTTGCCAGGTCTGCATGACATATACTACAGTGGTCTTAAAAAAATTAAAACATAAAATCATTGATATTCTAGCAAACTCTTTTTAAATTCAACTTCTTTTCTAATGGATCATTGAAACACTGAAAAAGACTTTCTAAAAAAAATAAGATTTGCTGAAGCACCATAGTCAGAATGAGCTCAAAGACATAATGAGAAGCTGTCAAAGGATCTCTCCAACTCAGGAGAGTGGGCAGCACAATGGAATGACAAGTTCAGGGTAAGTAAATATTCAGTAAATAAGTACCGTAAATGTAAAGCTTCAGCCCATGGTACCTTTGGCACAAGCAACAATTTTTGGAGTCCCATGTAAACATGTTGGCATCGGTTTATGCTGTAAGAAGGATACAGGATCTTGGCTATTTTTTTTTAATTTGACTAAAGCTGAAACATATTCATAATACCACTGTGCTCAACTGAAGACAGGGCATCTACATTAAAGGGTTGGGGTGGTGTGGGGAAAACGCAGTCAGCCCTCCGTATTTGGGGGTTTCGCTTTAGTGAATTTGATTGTTCACAGATTATTTGCTGCTGCCCTATACTATTTTTAATAGGAACTGTAAGCCTCACGAGAGTGAGAAACTGTGAACCAGGCTTGTAAATCCCTATTAAAAATGGTGTGGGGCAGCCGTGGAGGTAGCAGCAAGCCCCACCACTCAGCCACTTCTGCCTTGTGAAGGAACCCTGAGGCCTCAAAGGAATCCAGGGTGGATTGAATAGGGTGATCATGTTTTTTTGTATGGCCATTTCCGCACGAGCCTGTTATAGCGCGATGATTCCACTTTCAACCTCCTCTGGAATCCTGGGGTTTGCAGTTTCGGGAGGGGCCAGCCGGCCCCTCCCGAAACTGCAAACCCCAGGATTCCAGAGGAGGTTGAAAGTGGAATCATCGCGCTATAACAGGCTTGTGCGGAAGTGGCCTATGTGTTAAATAAGGTTTGGGAGGGCCTAGAGTTATTCTGCCCCTAACCCTAGCGAATGTGGAGGGAGGACTATATATTGGCACCTTTCTCCTTCACTCCTGACATTAGAAACTGGCATCCTCGAGCGAAGCTGGTCAGGAGAGACAACAGGTGGTGTCCTACGCGACGCATAATTACCTCACACAATCTGCGGCACATAACGCCGTTTGCTCTCTACGCGTCTGCCCTTACCAAAAACCGCGTGCCTGGCCAGTGCGAACAAGGCCGCTATTAGTAATTCCGTACAGTAAATATTTATGGACAGTTAGTAACTTCTTACACTTCTTTTTTTTAAAAGTAACTTTTAATTAGTAACTTCTTACACTTTTTTAAAAAGTTACTTTTTAATTAGTAACTTCTTACACTTCTTTTTTAAAAAGTTACTTTTTAATTAGTAACTTCTTACACTTCTTTTTTTAAAAAGTTACTTTTTAATTAGTACACTTCTTACACTTTTTTTTTAAAGTAACTTTTTAATTAGTAACTTCTTACACTTCTTTTTTTTAAAAAGTAACTAAATCTGTGGGAAAGTTTATAGGGACCAAGGTCATGGCACTGGGACATTATTATTATTATTTTTTTAAAAGGGAGAAGAGAGACGCTTGTTTCTCCTCTTCGTCCGCCGGGCGCTCGCGCGGACGGGGCCGAGGTCGGCGGCACGAGCTTTGCCTTCGGGCGCGAGGGCGTCACGTGCCGCTCCCACCACGCGGGGCGGGATGGACGGGTCCGCGATGCCAACGGCCGTCGCGCGCGCGAGAGCTGGGGGGGGGAATCACGTGACGCTGCGTTAGGGAAGGAGGAAGAAGCGGCGGGTGAGGGGTGAGGGGGGCCGGCTTGGCTCGGCGCACGCTTGTAAACAGGCAACATGGCGGCGGCGGCCACAGCAGCAGGAACAGCGAGGGTAACTGCCAGCTTCCTCCAGCGTCGAGGGGGCTTGGCTGCGAGGGCGGCCGCCGCCGCCGTCGCCGCCGCTGCTACCGCCGGGTCCTCTTCTTCCTCCTCCTCGTCTGCTCCGAGCAGCTTAACCTTGAAGGGTTTGGCGCCCGGGCGCTGCTGGGCCTTGTTCTCTACCGCCCGAGGTTACAGTTCTGAGGCGAAAGGCGGGGAGGAAGAGCTGCGGGTCCGGTATCTGGACGATGAGCATAAAGGTAACGGCCGCGACAGCCTTTAACTCCCGGTCGGCCCCTGCCTCTTCCCCCGGGAGGGGCATTTAGGACTCTCCCTGGTTACCGGAAGGAGCGCCGCCGCAGGGGCTGGGTTGGTTCTCTCTCTCTGTTTGTCTGTTCCCGGGGACTCCTGGACGTGACGCGCTCGCTCTCTGTCAAATCAGGTGTCCGTTGCCAACGAAACGAGGATGGGTCGCGGTGGCCCTTTAAACGCCCCCTTCCTCTCCCCCCCTCGCATTAAGCGAGGACGGTTAATATGGGGACGCCTGCGCGCCGCTGTCCTCTGCTGCGACAGGGAAGTGGACGTTGCCTTCCGACCGCCTTTCCCACACACGCCTCCGGCCTTGTGCGAGTTACAGGCCATTTCCGCACTAGCCTGTTATAGCGCGACGATCCCACTTTCAACCTCCTCTGGAATCCTGGGGTTTGCAGTTTCGGGAGGGGCCGGTCGGCCCCTCCCGAAACTGCAAACCCCAGGATTCCAGAGGAGGTTGAAAGTGGAATCGTCGCGCTATAACAGGCTAGTGCGGAAATGGCCACAGTGTGTCTGGTGTGTGTGTGTGTGTCTTGGGGGCAAGGAGAGATACATTCAGTCAGGATTTCGAATATATCGTGTTTGAAATAATTATTGAATAAGTAGCCTCATTTGGACTGCTGGTCATTCTAGGCCAAAAGGAAACGCTGCAAGGAAGCCCTTCTTTGTTTGTTTCTTTCTTTCTTTCTTTCTTTCTTTCTTTGTCCATTCATTCTTTGTTACACTGTTACAGTGGTATTATTCCGCTTTCTGCATCCTGTGGAATTCTGGGGTTTGTAATTTATTGAGGCCAAAGAACTCTCTGGATGAGAATTCTAAAGGGCGCTCCCTAACCTGCAAGCCCCAGGATTCCATAGGAGGTTGAAAGTGGAATAATAGCGCTGAAACACTGTAGGGCGGAAAGGCCCTTTCCTTCCTTCCTTCTTGTCTTTTCTTTTCTTTCCAAAGTGCGAGTAAGCGGTTGGGGCAGGGGTGTAGGTACCGACTGGCAAAATGAGGGCTTTGCCCCAAATACGAATTCTGCCTCCCAGAATGAAAATTGCTGTAGTCCTCAAATGCCTAGCATTGCAGGGAGTGAGATGCTGTAGGTCATTCACAATATTGGTTGTATTCCCATTCCCTGGGTAATTTTGCCTGCCCCTTTTCTTCGTTTGCCTAAACTGTTTTGCTAAAACTCAATTTGAGTTGCAGTGCTACAAATGGTGGGTTAGAAAGAAAATTTCATGGGGTGAAGGCAGAAGTCTTATTTGAAGGTGCAATGCCATCATTTTGCCTTTCCCCGCATAACTGACCCCTTTGACCTGGGGGAAACTCAGCATCAGGGCCACATAGAATGCAGTTGCGGAAGCTAAGCCCCTGTTAAGTTCCATCTCCGTCCTGCTTGGAGATTGGAAAAAAAAAGAAAGAAAGATGCATGTTTCCTGGCCCTGGGCACTTAAAAGTAAAAAACAGAACATGAAAAGTAAGGTTATGTTGGATGATATATATTTAATGTGGGCTCATCTGTATGTCAGAAATCGAAGTTGTAATATTGACCCTGCTTTTATGTGAGCATGCCACCTTGAACTGAGTATTCCTTGCCTGAGAAACCCCTGTGAAATTCATGGGGTTGGCATAAGTCAACAGGTGACTTGAAAGCACATATATGCATACAAACATGTTTAGGGTTATGCTGTAAACATCCACTGTATTGCTTACATTCAGCATGTGGAAATCTGCCTGAGCGTTCTCCAAAACTAGAGGTAACTGAAAATTTTGTTTTGTTTTTTCAAATTGCAAACCAGTCAGAGCTGTACTTCCCAGAGCAATGTGAACTGAAAAATGCAATTATCTTGCTCCTTGTAAACATCTCCAAATCTTGCAGTGTAGGTCTTGAGTTAAAAGACTAAAAAACCAAAAACATATATAACTGCATGTTTTAAAACACTGTATGTTTAGAAGTGCATACTTTGTCTTTGAGATAGTAGTGTCTAATTTGACATATTATTTGAAAAGAATCACAAAATCTTCAGTTAAAAGCAAGCAGTTAAGGTTGAAGCTATATTCCCCAAAACAAGACATTCAGAATACAAGAAATCCAACAGAAAACATGGGCGCATTCACCCATTCTCGTGAATCCTGGGATTTATAGTTTGGTGAAGTACTTAAGTTCTTTTCTAGTGAGTTCTGCTTCACGGCTTGGAACCAGTTTTCAAGATATCCTAAGTTAAAGTGATTTAATCTTCAGTTCTTCTTAGGGTTACTGAGAAATCACTTACAAAAAACTGCACCCACTTCTCTTTTTTTTATCAGGGGAGATAACATTATCAGTCATAAAAATACAATATAATAAAGGTAAGTTTCAAAATACTGTCACTAGATAAAGAGAAACTACTGTACCAGATCACTTTATAGACAGCCCAGAAGATGTAGCACATAGGAGAGTGTCAAATGAGCACTCCGCTCTGAAAAAATGTGGACTTTAGATGAGGCTTTTAAAACTTTGACCAGTGTTTTTCCTCCCAATCTCTGTTCCTTCCCTTTTCTGACTGGGAAATTGATGACTTGCAGCAGAAAGGCAGAGGTAATGCTCATATGCAGAAGTCCCATTGGTAAAGTAGCAGAGAGTAGCAAATAAGTAGGTGACAAACTTCCCTTCACCTTCAGAGGTGTCCTGATAGTGCTCCCTCTTTTCACAGTGGGAGCTGAGCATTTTCAGTGGAGGAATAGACCTGGAAAAGCTGGGCCTTTTTGTGGAAACCAGTCATCATCCCAAATTATAAGGTGGCTAGAGCCATAGTAATGAATAAAGGAAACATTAACAGGAATTAAAAAACACATAAACTCACTTCGCCTACCAGTTCTATTCAGATCTCTAAGGAAACACACCCACTCACAAAAGAGAGAACCTTGCTTATGCATTTTTAAGTATGACCCTTCAAGAAAGAGGTCCAATTATACTACAACTTATTTACTTATAAAGAAATCTGTCACAAAATGTTGATGGGCTGTTTAGAGGTTCCCCACAAAAACCACGTCAAAAGTGTTCTCTCAAAAGCTAGTCCTACTGGAGGGTGTATGTCTTAGAAAAGCACAGTTTGCATCCTATGTAGTATTCTCCATTGCCCACTCGAGTAAAAGACATAGCTAGAGACTTCATAGTTTTAAAAGGTAGCAGGATTGAGAGGCATTGGGGTAAGAGTCATAATAGAAAAAGTTGCTAAAACTGAAAAAGGATGGTATCTATAATTCTTTTTGATGGGAGGGATAACAAAGAAACCTGTCACTAATCTTAATGATAGGGTGGCTAGTGCCATTATATAATATTTCTTTGTTTAAAAAATAATTTTATTTAGACATGAAGTATAGTTGTACTATACCCAACTCTAATGGGGCATTTTCAGTTTTATACCAAGTGGCCTTATGTCATTATGGTTTTACCTGGTTTTAAATTTTGCCAATCATTCGTGAAAGAAATTGGTATGTAATTTGTTTTCAGATAACATGAACTAACTTCCATTAACTGCATATTTTGATTTACAGTTCTTCCTACACATTTGCAGGTTTGACCTTCATGAATTTGATTATTCATGAGCATGTGCCTTCCCCCCCCCCCCCCGCATTTTCCTCCTCCTATTTCCATGCATTTTGCCCTGGCACGGAGAACTCGCACTGTGGTAAAATGGAAGGGAATGGGGGATGGAGAAAGCTTTGCACAAGCCTTCCTTTCCCTCTCCAGAGTTCCCCCGCTTCATGTTCCCATGCAAAACAGAAGGGAAGGGAATGGGAATGATTCACATAACCCTTCCTTTTCCTTTTTAGAGCTTCCCCCTCTCCTTCTCATGCAAAAACAGAAGGGAAGGGGATGGGGAAAGCCTTGCACAAGCCTTCGTTTCCCCCTCCAGAGTTCCCCCTCCCATTCTTATGCATTTTGCCCTGGCGCAAACTCGTGTGAGGCTTTCCCCACCCCCCCTTCCTTTCTGTTTTGCATGGGAAGGAGGAGTTTCAGAAGTGGAAAGGAACACTCACACAAGGTTTCTCCCACTTCCTCCCTTCCATTTTGCATAGGAAAAGCTCCAGAGGGGGAAAAGAAAGGCTAGTGCGAGGCTTCCCCATTCCCCCATTATCTTCTGTTTTGCATGGGAAAGGGAAGGGGGGAGCCCCAAAAGGGAATAGGAGGGGGAGCAGTGTTTTTTCCCACTTTTGTAAGGGTTCTGTGCCCCGAGCCCTCACAAAAGTGATAGGGCCACTGTATTCCTGTAATAGAGCGTGCTACTTGTTCGTGCAGTGACTAATAGAGATCTAGATTATTTATGTGTGTATTCGTGATACATGACTGGGAAGAACTGTTCATATAAATGAGAGCCCATTTTTGACAATAGATACAGATGTAGTCTTGGAAATGTAGAACTGATTCCTGTTATTTTTTCCTCTCTGTATATAGGAATTGTTGTGCTTGGACTGAACAGAGGACATGCAAAAAATGCACTTAATAAAAATCTTATAAAAATGGTAAGTCAATGACTCATTAATCTTCTATGAATCTGAAATGCTGAAAGTAAGTGTTGATAACTTGCACACCTTTTTTCTATAGATATCAAAAGTTATGGAAGCTTTGAAAACTGACAAAAAAGTACGGACGGTTATATTCCGAAGTGAAGTTCCTGGGGTATTTTGTGCTGGTATGCAAATTTAATTTTTACTATGCATTAGGAAATCCATAATTTGTCAAAATTCAGTAGAAAAGACTGAGAATCTAAAATTAATTTCAGCAAGTAAATACAGGCAACTTCTATACTTAATCATTTTTAGGGCAGTACTTTTTCTTCGATCACACAGAAAGATCACAAAAAAGCTTTGCAAGTTTCTGAATCCCCAAATTCAGAACCTACACCAGACAAGATATTATAAAATATAGAAACAGGTGGGAGTACAGAGGAATAAAGTGGCTTATGTTTAAGCTGTAGAGTCTGTTTTTCTTAATCTGGAAAGTGGGAGAATGCTACAGACATTAGATTATGTTTTCCCTGCTTGCTTCTTCCTAGTAGCACTTGAGAGAGTCCTGAGATACCTAAAATCATCTGAATTATTAGTACAGCTTAATTTGAATGTCTGTAGCTTCCTCCTATTTTACATATTGAGACACTTACTAGATGCAGACTGCTTGATTTGAATATCAGCCAGTTTTCCCTTAACACTCTTTTTTTTTAAACTTTGTTTAACATTTCACCTCATGAAGCCTTCTGGAGAACTTTAAAATTTGCATAATATTTCATTACCTTCTAGTTGACTTAATGAAATATATTGCTATGATATGGTTTTTTATTTTTTCCTTTTGGTCAGCCCCAGCTTCCTTTATCTTTTTTGTATTTAAGTAACATGTGCGGCATCTTATTTTTTTAAAAAGCCCTCTACTATAGTGCACAAATTGTTTTATAGGACAAAGCACTTTTCTTCAATGAGTGTGTATGTGTGTGCATGTGTGTGTTTGTATTTAGTTTCTAAAATGTTGCCATATAGCCAAGATTAAATATGGTAATATGTTCGAAGAGCACAGTGATTCTAATCTTAAATAATTAGTCTCTTTGGTAATATGAAATACACTACATCTTGAAGTGAATTCGCCTTTGTTTTATTATTTATACAGCAAAGATGAAATAATTAACCCTTATCCAGGCAAACAGGACACTTTAGTCCATTTGAACTAAAGCTTTTGTTGCAGAATTCACACAACTATCCCTTCAAGGTAGGCATTTTATGACATGCTCAGTTTTAATCAGACATAACTAGCAGTATTTTTCAAGACTACAGTGGTTTTATATATACGTGTGTGTGTGTGTGTCAGAAAAATAAAACTGATAGCTACTCAAAACAAACATTTCACCACAAGTGAACATTCGTTAATTTTGTGGTATATCCTTGATTCTGCACCCACCTGCTGGGCTTGGGACATTTTGTTATAGCATACAATATATTGGAATGTTCATTGGGGTCAGAAAATACTATAGACTAAGTTAGTCAATTAAAAATCTTTGGAATTTTGTCCATTTCCACATGACATTGCTTTCCCGCAATGGGGATGTGTTGCTGCTGGACCGCAAGTCATGCTTTTGCACAGTGCCATCATGGTCCCACTGCCATCGTGTCCACACCTGCCAGCACATCCCTCACACTAACCTTCCACAGGCAGACAGCGAGGTGCAGAGGAGAGCATTTGGGTCTCGCTCCCATCCCAGCAGTAGCACTGCCATGATCATGACAGCTAGGCGACAGAAAACAGTAAAATGTGGAAGAAGGTCTTTGACTTGTCTTTGCCTCTGAGGATGTTCAATGTTTCCTGTTGATTATGCTGATAAATGAAATGCCTTTTCAAAAGAATAATATCATGAAGTACACACATGCTTGTTATGGTGAGTATACCATTCTGAAATGATTTTTTTTTAAAAAAAATTGCAGCTGTGAAGCTTCCTAGTGTGATCTTTATAGATCAGTTTAAAAAGAGGCACTGCCTACATTCAGGTCTATAATCTAAAAGGTGTTTTGTGAAAGGAAAAGATGAAGAGAAGGGAGGAAAGATCAGTTCAAGCACAATTTTCTTTTTAAAATTTACACAGGTTATATAATCTAAGATGGAAGCAGCTCAGTGAAAGGTAGATGCAGCTAGAAGAACCCAGCCTCAGCAGAGCTGAGGCCAGTGTGTCTTTGCTTTTTATCTTTTCCTTTACTGTAGTCAGAAGAAAATGGCAGCTGCAAAGTGCCAGCTGTAATAGTGTGTCTGGGGAGAATTGTTGGATTGGCCTGTTTTCCTGCTCCCTTTGGTGAAGCATGATGAACATGAATTAAAGGTGTGTTAAGAGTTTGCTCAGTTGTGTGTCCTTAGCTGTCACCATGATAGCATATCATTAATTCTTTGAAGCTTGAGGACATGAAGAAGGCTGAGCCATGTGTCCAGTAGGGATGGAAAAAATTCCCATAAATATTTGTGTTCTTGACAAGGAAAAAAAAAGGTGTCTGGACAAATTGAAGCACTCTTTTTTAAAAAAAAATGTATTAGTGTGAGATTTTTTTCATTTTGGCACATTTTGAGAAATTTCTGTGCCAAAATGTAGATTTTGAACAAATAAAATTTTACCAAAGAATGAAAAAAAAAAAAAAAATCCAAAAAAAGTTGGAAAATATGCAAAACCATTTTTGCAAAATGTATAAAACATTGCATCCTTAGTGTTTAGATGGTTCCATGCTAGTCTAAAGAATGATGCTATGATGGTTTCATGTTTTGGCTCTGCATAAAGAATACATTATATTTAGTTGTATACAGTTGAAGGAATTTTCACGCTCCCCTAATGACCTCTTGCATGCTCCAAATCTGCTCTAGAGGGCTGGGGAAACTTCTCTTGCAGATTTTAGAAAAGAAGAGGTTGCACAGGGTGGAAGGGAAGGCAACTCCTGTTGCTTGAGTTAAAAACTGCTTAGGTAACTTTGGATTTAACCTTCTATTTTGAATAGGCACTGTTTGTGTGCATGCTCACCTGAGTCAGTGCTGTCCTTTGGCAATGCCATTTTTGTTGATCAGAAGAAGAGGATTCATAATCTTTTGTAGGATTATTCTGAAGTGGATTTTCTTGTAATGAAACCCCAAAGGTGGAAGTGAATATTACTGGTTGCTCCATGAGATCTTTCTTATGGGATCCTACAGTGTCCAAACTGTTTATTCTTTAGTTGAAGTGTTGGGCAAGATCAGGAAGCATTTGATACTGGGGATGTCTCAAGTATTAGGATGTCCTTCTTTAGCATTAATATAACAAAAATTCTCCCTTCACGTTGTGCACTCAGTTTCAGGTCACAGTAGGGAACTAAATTTGACGTAGTTAATTGACAGTTAATCTAGCCATCTTCTAAGTAAAGATGAATGACAAGATAAGAAGTGGACTGTTTTTCATTGTTTGAATTAAAGGGGCATATGGTGTAGATTTGCCGTGGTATGAATGGTTAGCTTTTTCTGTTTTATTTTTAATGTATTTTTAAAAATAATACTCCCCCAAGCTCCTGATGTGGGTATGATGCATTATTAAAAAAATATTTTAAAAACTTTTTTATTCAAGCTCTGACACATGGCTTTAGTTTTATTTTAATTTTTTCACTTGTTATACATGCTTTTTATGTTCTCTTGGCAGAAGGAAAGCATACTAAGTACATCACCAGATTTTTGTCATCTTTGGCTTTTAATATATGTCTTAGCTATTTCTGTAACATGAGTGGGATGATTATATGAAACATTTGAGTCATATTTAATTATGCATACATGTGCATTTGGTCTACAAATCATAAATCCCCCTGCTTCTTTTTGCCGACAAGTGGTTTGTTTTTAGACTAGGTAAGAAGACTTAAATAGCTGGCTTTAATTTTAGTGGGGTTTTTTCCTTCTCACATTTATTCTAGATGAGGCAGTCTATAAAAGATGATATGGAGTGTATTTCCTCATATAAAGCTTAACTATGAAATTTGGAATAAAGTTGTTGATATATTGGATATCTTCTGCAATTTTGACACAAATTTTAATGGATCCTTATAAGGGCCTTGCTGTTTCCGAATTGTATTTGTATTTAAAATATTTTTTTCACAAGTGTATTCCATCTCAGTGTTACATTCCTGAAAATATGTAGTCATGTTTATACCACCAAAGAGACATAGTTAGTTTTTAGGGTTATTTTGAATTAATAAATTCAAGGTAACAATCTTGACAAGAAAACAAAGTGTTCATCTTGGATTTATTTTTGTTTTTGTTGTGTGCCATCAAGGTGTTTCTGACTTATGGCAACTGAAAGCCAAACTTACCACAGGGTGTTTATGGCAAGATCTGTTCAGAGAGGGATTGCTTTTATTTTGCTCTAAGGCTGAGAGTATGACTTGCCCAAGGTCACCCAATGAGGTTCCCTGACCAATTAGGGATTTGAACCCTGGTCTCCAGAGTTGTAAACCAACGCTCAAATTATCACACCACAATGGTACTGATTGTTATTTCCCCTTTCTTGTGGTTTACTGTTGTAGAGACTATGAGACAGATGTGGACTGTTCTGTTTGCATATGTTGTTAACTCTCATCCAGCATGATCAAAACAAAAAATTTCTTAATTCTGGGATATTTTCTAACAACCCCATGAAAATTCCAGTGCACCTCATGGAAGAAATGTCAGTATGGGACCAATTTCCTGACAATAGAAAAGCATGTACGTTCTGCCCTCCTCCATCACAGTTTGCAGAAAATAGTTTGGGGTACCATTTGTCCTAGTATGTTACATTGACTGAGACAAAAAGGTACCTCATTGACAAAAATACATTGGAACATGTTTGTCCCAGCTACTTATTTGTTTGTTTGTTTGTTTATTTGTAGAGAGAAAAAACTATACAAAACAAATAGCTGGAATGTGGGGGTATTGTTTATAGCTATTCAGGTGATGATGCCATAGAATGTCTACACAAGGGTAGGCAACTACATGGGGAGGTATTTAATTGCACCTTGTGCCTGCCTGACATCATTTCTGGCCACCATTCTGGCTGATCTTTGGCCAATTTTTAAAATTCCTTGTGTGTTTTAGGGGGGTGGGCAGGGACTTTGGAAGGTCATGGGGAGCAAACCACTGTGGTTTGGTTTCGTTTTGAGTGGGTTCTAAGAAAAAAAAAACAAGCAGGAATTGTGTCCCCCTTAAAAAAGAGTATGGGGGCTTTGAGGGGCTTTAGGGGCCACACTTAGGGGTCCCAAGGGCTGCAGGCAGCTTGTGCTTTGCCCATCCTTTATCTGCTTTTATGTGGATTCTGCAACAAAACTTGGCTGAGGGGCTAAATTCTCTCTCTCCTCTTTTTATGACAGGAAGTTCTGAAATCTGTGCATGACCCAAACAAATATTGTTCTGTTTACTGAATTTTACCATGCAACCTTCCATCCCATATTGTATCCACAAGCATTTAAGGGTGCATATATTTGTTTAGGCTTTGCCCAAATTACTTATTATCTGCCCTCTTTCTTGGTATGGGTTGACAATCTCCTGATCTCTTTGGTTGTAATCTCTGGTTTTAAGCTAACCATTGGTAATGTTGCCCTCATTGAAGTTTGATTATCTGCAAAAAGAGAAGGGAGCAACAAGTTTAGCTATGAGTTTGCATGGGTAGAGAAAGGAGTGCACTAGACTTTTATATGCCAGGTGTCTTCTTAGGATTGTCCCTTTTTCATATATCTGTGAAATGTTTTTTTAAATACTTGATATATTATTCAAATAATTATTTATTAACATAGTGTGTATGGTTTTGTGAAGTGAGTCAACATTTGGGCTAATTGTATACTTAAGTTTTGTAGGAAATGTTTACATCGTTCTTACTAAAAGCATGAATGATTATCATTATGATTTACCAGGAAGGATGCTTCTGTTTGTATAATACAAATATAAATATAACCAAAAAAATCACTTACAGGTGCTGATCTTAAAGAAAGAGCCAAAATGCACTCTAGTGAAGTAAGCTCTTTTGTTTCAAAAGCAAGAGCGACTATTAATGAAATGGGTAAGTGGGAATCTCATTGTTAATAAATAATAGTGTCATAAGTCTTGATTTTTATGGACTAACAAAAGCATGTGGTTTTGCATGGGTTAGAATACGCTTTGTAATGTGATATACAACAGCCTTCGTGAAATAATATGAAGCTATTAAAGTCCAATTCTTTTTTTCTGTCTAGTAGGAGTGAAGCCATTGAATGTGGAATGCCAAGGTCTTTCTCCTTTTTGTTGGTTGTTTCTCAGTTGATCCTTTTCACTTTTTTAGCATATTTTTGGAGATTCTCATTTCGATCTGACTGCATTACACTGGGTTTAAAAAGTCACAATTGAGCAATGTGATTAATGGATCAGAGCCATAATCCAAAATTTGATTATAGGAGAATGCTGAGTTGTTGCTTTGCAGGTGCAAGCTCTTTGGAGGGAATCTTTCCCGCTCTACTGCTTTCAGGTCTCAGTTCATCTTGCTGATGCTTCTGCTAGTCACATTTTTTTAGTCTTCTTACAGAATCCTTTTTTCTAATAGGAACCATTGTCCTGTGGTAATCATTATATCAATTAATGATGTTTGTCACCCAGATGATACTGTAAGGTTAGTGGTTCTCAGCCTTGGCCTAAGAATACTTTGGATTTCAAGTAAGATCTTTGATTGGAAGTGACCATGCCCTCTTGGAATTTGTTATACAGAGGAAAGGGGAAACCAAACACAGTCAGATACATACTCTGGAATTCTGTGTGTGTGTTTGTGGGTGTATACATTGTCTGAGACTTCACAGTCAGAAGTGGTCAAAGGGAAGGAAGTTCATGATCTATGGGAGTGTCTTACAGGTTGAAGGTTCAGGTACAAACAATTCCAGTGAGGAAGAAAAATGGAAGGTATATAAAGAAAGCAGGGTGGATATACAAAGAACTTTCAGAGGAGCTGAGATAAATGTATAACAAATGGAAGAAGGGAGAAATCACCAGAGGAATACAAAGAAATAGCCAATACTTGTAGGGGAAAAGTCAGAAAATCTAAAGCTCAGAATTAACTCATGGTTGCTCATGAGGTTAAAAATAGTAAAAAGGGCTTATTTGTCTGGTTATATTCAGAGCAAGAGGAAGAACAATGAAATGGTAGGGCCACTGTGTAGAGGAGATGGTTAAAGGCTAACTGGGGACAGAGAAGGCTGGACTGTTTAATTTCTTCTTTGCCTCAGTCTTCTTCCCAAAGGGCTCTAACTGGTGACAACAGAATAAATTATACAGTAAAGGACTGGAGTCCAGAACAGATAAAAATGTAATAAAGGAATATCTAGCTACTTTAATTAAATTCAAGTCTTCAGGGCCGAATAAACTGTCTATAAGAATACAAAAGGAAATTGCAGATATAATCTCAGAGTCACTGTCAATAATTTTTGAGAATTCTTAGAGAACATGAGAGTCTCAGCAGATTGGAAGAGGGAAAATGTCATTTACAAAAAAGGCTAAAAATAGGACCCAAGGAACCAACCAGTCAGCGTGATACCAGTATCAGGAAAGTTTCTAGAACAAATTATTAGACAGTCAGACTGTGAGAAAGGAATGCTGTGACTACTAAGAGCCAGCACAGGTTCTCAAAAACAAGTCATGTCAAGCTAATTTTATCTCTCTCTTTAATAGTTACAAGTTTGATATATCAAGGAAGTGCTGTGAACATAGTATGTCTTGATTTTAGTAGAGTTTTAGACAAGGTATCCCACAGTATTCTTGCAGACAAACTGGTGAATTGTGAGCTAGATAGTGCTACAGTTAGGTGGGCCTGTGATTGGTTGGCAAACTGAACCCAGAGAGTACTCACCAGTGGTTGGTCTTCGTCCTCGAGGGAAGTAACTATTGGGATGCTCAGGGTTCTGTCCTGATTCTAGTATTAATATTTTTATAAATGACTAACAATAAAGAATACAATGATCTTATGGGCTCAAAATATAGGACATTCAATTCAGTTAGAGTTTTGGGAACAGAGTTGGAAAAGAGCACAGAAATTTACAGTAGCTCAGAATTTAAAAGAAAACTATTATAAAATGTTTCAAAGATGGTACGTGACACCTGAAAAATGGATGAAAATTTATAAAACAGGAACAGGGCAGTGTTGGAAATGTCAAAAGGAGGTTGGTACGATGTTTCATATGTGGTGGTCATGTAATAGAGCAAAGAAATATTGGGGGGAAATACATTATAAGATCTGTACAATATTGAAGATGCAATTTGATAAGATACCTGAAATGTATTTGTTAAATATGACACATATATTGGATGGTACTGTGTTAAAGAAATATTGGTGGATAATATTGTATATGGTCATGACAACTCATATAGAATTTGCAAGATTATGGAAAAACCAGCAAATACCTACAGTTGACCAATGGTGGGTAACTTTTATTGAAAACAGGAATGCAGACATAGTATTTCAGAGATTAAAGGGTAAATCCGATGAAGAGATAAAAAAAGAATGGAGAATAGTGTCGGATAATTGCTGGGTACTTTCAGATAACAATGCTTGATATAAACGTACAATTTTTATCGAGAGGATGTGATCAGATGAATAATATGACATATAATTTAGAACGGACTTACTGTAGGAGCTATCATGAAATATTAGCATATATTAGTGTGGTACATCTAATTTTAAAATGTTGATTAAATTGAAGAACATGAAATCTAGGGAGGAGAGGAAGACTATCAGAAATATTTCAATAAATTGTACAGTTATATACATATGTGTTTTATATGGTAGAATTTCAATAAAAATTACAAATTACAATATTTTTATAAATGACTTAGATGATGTACTGGAAGTTGTGCTTATCAGATCTGCAGATGTCACCAAATGAGGCAGAGTGAGTGGGTGTAGCAAATACTTCAGAGGACAGGATCAGAATTCAAAATGGCCTTGCCATATTGGAGACCTAGACCTAACAAAATGAATTGCAACAGTAATAAATGTAAAGTACCATGTCTGTGTGGGGAAAAAATATGAAATGCACCAATATAGGATGGATGACACATTATTTGAAAGCAGTACATGTGAAAAGCATCTAGGGGGGCTCAGTAGACCAGAGGCAAACATGAATCAGCACTGTGCTGCAGCAGCCCCAAAAGGCAATGCAGTTCTGGGCTGTGTGCAAAAAAAATATAATGTCCCGATCAAAGAAGAAATAATGCCACTCTGTTCCACTTTGATCAGATCTCAGCTGGAATATTGTTTCCAGCTCTGGGAACCACAATTCAGGAAGGAACATGTCCAGAGAAAGATGACCAAGATGATCAAAGGCTGGAAACTAAGTCTTAAAAGGAATGACTAAGGGAGTTTGGTATGTTTTGCTTGCCGAAGACTGAGAGGTAACCAGAGCTTCATTTCTGTGTGCCAGGGAACTTAGGAAGCTCATCTTATGTGAACAGGTCAAAGTCAAGCAAGGAATTAACAAGAAGAGCATGTGTCCACATTTACCTGTATTTAGATGACCTCTTTGTGTACTCAAAATCTTGCCGGGAGGATCAAAAGGATTTGCAGCAGGTGCTAGATTCACTGGATCACCTTGGTTTTCTGATAGATCATGGGAAAAGCTACCTTACCCTGGCCCAGAAAATCTGGCATCTAGGAGCAGTGATACATACCAACTCAGACCTGGTAACTCTACTTCCAGAGAGGATCCAGACATCAACAGAGTTATGCTCGAGTAAAGCAATCAAAGAAAATGGACCTGTCTGTTCTAGTGCATCTGCAAAGACTTATGACTGCAGCCATAGAGTGCCTTCTGTGGGTCAGTTTCTATTTCAGACCTCTTCAGTGGATCCTTCTCCCTTATCAAGCAGCCATAGTAGCCAAGAGTCACAAGAAAATCTGAGTACCAAGGGAGACAAACCAGTCCCTGGCTTGGTGGGCCTCCCCAGTGGTTCACTGGGGAAGATCTCTCTGGAACATGCTGAACATCTAGGTCACACTTAATGCCAGCCTGTGGGGCTGAGGCACCCATTGTAGTTCCACCTAGCTCAGGGAATTCAGGAGGAGGAGGAAGCAACATAAAGCTGAAGCTGGCTGAAATTGAGGACAATCAGACTGGCACTGTTGGCATTCCAATAGTCAGTGGAAGAGAGAGTGGTCTGTGTCAGGACAGAGTTGGTCAAAGCCAAAGCACGCATCAACAATGAGGGCAGAACCAGATGCCTCATGGAGGTGACAAAACTTCTCTTAACATGGGTGGAAACCTATCTCCTGGCTTTGGAAGCAGAACACCTCCCGGGGATTCTGAACATCAGAGCATATTGGCTAAGCTGGACCGGCCTGGACCAAGTGGAGTGGAGTCTTCATCCACAGGTTTTCCTGCTCCTTGTAGGGAGGTTCAGAGTCCTGGAAATGAATCTGTTGGCTCACCAGCCAGCCACAGAGTGTTTAGATTCCTAACAAGATGCAAGACAGAAGAGGCAGAGGGCCTAGATTCCTTGACCATGGCCAAAGGGACTGTTGTATGCCTGTCCTTCAACCACTCTCTTGTCCAGGGAAGATACCTCCTTCTTACTCTTGAGAAGCTTGGTATCTCATAGCTAATGACTTAGCATGCATGGTACTGGAGGCTACACATGTATTTACATAGATGATTAATTGATGCATTAAAAAGAAAACAAATATGCATCTTAAAAACCATGTAATACTGAGATGCATACCCCACTGTTCCCTTAATATGCGTCCTAATTTTCAAGTGTCCAGGTTTCATGATGTTGAAGCTGTGATGGAGACAGAGAAGACACAGACAAACGACACTTATATTACTATAGATGAACCAAACTGCCAATATTTATTAAACATGTATAGCACAAATTAAATTTTAAAATGAATAATTATTATCAGTTTACTCAGGTTTTTCCAGAGGTGTGGCAGTCTTGATCAGTGGCAGTAAACACAACAGCGTCTTGTGGCACTCTGTCATCGAACACATAAAGTAGATTTTCATGGGTGCCGTCATTTTCATCAGATTTGTCAAGTTTTAGCCTCATTTGGCAGGAATGGTATAGTAGTCAAATTTGAAGTGCAGGCCTTCACCAGGGAGGTTTCTACATTAACACCGCATAGAGCGTCCAAAAGCATAGGCAGCTGTGTTGATCCTAAAATAATTTCTAGCATTTTTAATCTCCACCAAGAACAGGTCTTATGCACATCCTTGCATAAATTTGGATCACAATAAAGGTGGCTCATAGAAATATATAATTGCTAGGAAAACCTGTTTCCCTTCTAGGTACTGTGGAGATTGTAGGTAAACTCAAGGGAACAGGAGAGTCCAAAAGAGTGGCAGATTATGTCACACTCCCTGCTAATTGATCCTGTGAGCCCTGACCCTGCTACATCACTGTTTCATAGATGTAAGTAACTGTATGTGAGGGAGGGGGGTATAGAAATTGTAAACACTGAGGTCAGTGGAAACTGAAATGCAGAAAACAGTGATAAATTTCTTAATAGTGGTCATTCATAAAATGTTTTTTGGGGTAACAACCTATTGTATTTGAGAGCAGATTAATACTTGTAGGATCATGTAAAGGGTTTGTGTGTGTGTGTGTGTTACTCAATGACAAGAGATAGAACTGAACATTTTGAGAACATAAGAATAGCTATTCTGGGTAAGACTGAAGGCCTATGTTTTCTGCATCATGTGTCCAAAGTGACCAGCCAGATGCCAGTGAGAAACTCCCAAAAGTGAAACAGCACTCTTCCGTTTCTCTTCCCAAGCAACTGGTATATCAAGGTGTCTTGAGAAATTCTTATTCAGCTATGCAAGCATGGCCACCTTGACATCAACAACAATGTGTCTTAATTGTTCTTTCATTTTTGTTATTTCTAATGTCAGATTTATATTCATTTATTATTTTTATAAAAAGAATGGCATGTTCATCTTATGTAGAATGCAGGGGATTATTTGCTGGCAACTGACAAGATCTTTAGAATGAAGACCAGAATTTTTACCCAGCTAAAATGAATAGTAAAGGAAGCTACTTCTTCAGTTCAAAGACATAGCTTTTCCTATAGTGATATCCGGTCAATGTAGCTGCTTAAACCAAACCAACTTCAGTTTTCAAGAGGTGACTATTGCTAAACGTATTACCTCTACTTCCGTATCTTCAGGCTAGTTGATTATGTAGTCAGTCCCATTTAACAGAGTTAATAAAATTATTTTCTTACTGGTATATACACAGATCCAAAACTGTATCCTAATCAGAGCAAGTGAAGAATAAACAAATTAACACTGATAAGTCTGTATCTTGAATTTCAAAATCATTGTGCTGTTCAGTTTTTCATCACCCGTTAATGTTCCAACTGTAAGACAAGTCTGTGGACATGTGAGATGTTGTGTTGAAGAAAGACCCAAGCAAGGTAATTTTCTCATAGAAAATAATAATTTCATTGAATCAATTTAGTGCTAGAAAAATTGCCCTGAGGGTTGAGTGAAATGTAGTGAGCAAATGACTTTGCTATCTTTATGGTGCTAATTGTCACTTTCTTTTTCAGCTAATCTTCCAGTACCAACTATTGCTGCAATAGATGGCATTGCATTAGGTGGTGGCTTAGAATTGGCTTTAGCCTGTGACATCCGAGTGGCAGGTAAGGCTTAGTCATGTTTTTATAATTCTAGCATTCTAAGTAATGAATATTTCTTGCTTATTGTTTGTTTAAGGAGGTGATTTTTACTTTTAAATGCTGAATTTGTCTGTTTAAGTTACAATGTACATTTGAATTAATGACACATTATTTCTCATTATGTGTTTGTACTGGCTTGGTATAAGCTGCAGCTTTCATTGTCAGGTTACCCTTTGAAAACCATCTGGTGTGGATAAATCCAATTTAAATAGTTTATATTAAGAGATAAAGGAGACATGATTAAAAGTGGATGTTTAGAGGAACATCTATTTAAGAAGGAGAATAATGGGGTAGAAACTTAAATCAGCAGAAAAGGATTTAAGTTTATTACTCCTTGTTTTGCATTGTTTTCTTTCCTTGTTATGTTCCCTCAAGCCATTTATAGTTACTTGGAGTGAAAAATGCTGGTAAACATTGGCAGTTTGATGTGATGAAATTGCTTTAATGCATTCTAACTTTGCAAAATAGGACAGACTATGGGCTAAATACTGTTAAAATCCCAACTGGAGTAGACTCAATAAATAGGTTTGTTAATTAATGCAGACTCATATATGAAAGAGATATGTCAGAAGATGCTGTGAGGTAATGTTTACTTTTTAAAATGTGTTTCAACATGTTAGTATTTTAAAGCGTTATTCAGAGAGACAAAGAAAAGAGTACAGAAATATCTGATGAAAGTATCTCTGATACAAATTACTGGCACCTTAAAATACTGAGGCCAAGCACATTAGGATTTTATATAATAAATATAACCTTGTTAACACCTTGAGACATGCCTCTTTGATATCTACTTTCAATAGAATGTGCTCCATTTTTTCCATAATTTAGTCAACACTGACATCAGCCCTGTTGATACCAATGGGTTTACTCCAACTGTGAATAATGTTGGATGTAGCCTTTTGAAGTATAATAATTAAGGATAACACCATTCCAGACTGCAGTTTTTTGCTCTGTGGCACTTCAAAGAGGTATCAGCCTGAAGAGCTTGTCTGATCCTGATAATTTTAGAGCATTAAAAAGTTACATAGTTACATACTCTGGTTTCTCTTCAGATCATATAAATCTTCCCCTTTTACTAAAAAGTAACATAGTTACAAGGATACTGTATAAAATAGTTACATGGTTGACATTTCTAAGGCTTTTGTTTTTATATTAACCAGGTCCAGTGCATCTACAATTTTTACATAAGTTCCTGTTTATTCAATTAAAGCAACTTGTAGATTTCACAAGAACTAACTTCTTCTTCTTCTTTTTCTTTTTTAAGCCACTTCTGCAAAAATGGGTTTAGTTGAAACAAAGTTAGCAATCATTCCTGGTGCAGGTATGAATGTTTTTTATAGTAACATAATGGTTACTGCTGTTATTTGTGATTTTTGTATGTACTACATTTCTCTGGCCAAGTGCCCTGTTTGTTGGCCATTTTAGGGTGTCTTTACTGATTTGGATACTAGAGACAGAATGTGGATTACTGATGACTCTGCTGCTTGACAACCTCCTTCTCTGATCTGACATGGTAGTCCCTGAGGTGGTGTTGAGAACTCTTGTGTTTTGTTTTTGTTTTTTAATACTCATGCCCCAGGATGTCGCAAAGTGCTGAATCATGATGCTGTGGAGCAAAATGACACACTCTTTACTTTCATGCATTGAAAGCAATTGCATATGGAAACAAACACTGCCCTGTACATGAATTTTGCCCATGCTCACAAGAAGATGGGCAGATGACATTGGTGACTGGAGAACCTTGGGTTGATGGCAGAGGAGGTGAACTCCCCAAGTGCCCTAGATTCTGAAATGCCATGTGAGTTGAAAAGGAGAGAGAGGCAAATTTGTCCAACATCCTTTACTTCTGAACTGCATGGGATGATTTTAGGAAGTTGTAGAGATGAGGTATTACTTCCTTATGATCTCCTCACACATTGATTGAGGAACTATGGGGAAGGAAGAAGGAATAGAGGACCCTGTCAGAGTAAAGAAAGACAAGAGGAAAAATAATTTCAGAGTCTGCTGTTTATTGTTGGAAGCTGCCTTGTGTCCCAATGCAGTAGAAAGGTGGCCTACAAATATAATAACTAACTAACTAACTAACTAACTGTCTCTTGCAGTCTGCTGAAAAATACTCAAGCATTCTCTTGCTCTTTTCCCCAAAGGTCTCACCTGTGTCAGTAAGGTTGACAGCAGATGTTGAGATCTTAGGAAACATAAGAAACTACCTTATTCTGAGTCAGACCATTGGTCGACCATAGCCTAGTATTTTCAACTTTGACTAGCAGCAGGTATCCAGCATTTCAGGCAGGATTGTTTCCTAGCCATATCTAGAGATCCCTTATCCCTGGTAGTTTGCAATCCAGTGTCAACACTGATTGGATTCTAAAGTATAATGAAACCAGGTATGTTCCCTCCTTGCTTCATTTAAAAAAAAAGTGGTAGAAACCTATATCAATTCAGGATTTATATTTATATGCAAGACATAAATAACAGCAATAGATCTGCGTTTGCCTCAAAATCAGTTGAACATTTATGATTAATCGGAAGGCTTACTTTTGTAAGCAAATTATTTCTCACCATTACCAGTCTGTTGAAAACTTAGCTTTATTTGCATTTAATAATATTTTATAATGTTTGTTTTATGTTTCTTTTTAAATAAATAGCCTCAAGAGAAATTGTTAATAGTGTAGAAAGCAGATGTTTGAACAACCATTCTTGCTTCCAAGTAATTAAACAAAGTATGGAGAGTGTTAATGGGAATAGGTGGATTAGTTCTGCTTCCGTAAATTAGGGTGAATTGTGCTTTATAGATGCTTCCTGCTGCTTTTTAACAAAGTAAGAATAAGTCTTAATTCAAATGAGTTTTGTTGTAATTGGCTTGATAAATATTTTTAGTGATAATGCTTCAGAGGCAAATATGCAAATTTACAACAGTTTTCATTGCCTTTTCAAATTACTGCTGTATATTTTAGAAATTCTAATCTGATTTGAAATGTTATGATGTTATGTTGGGTTGGTATACTGAATTCTTTGTATACCTGGATCACTTTACGTGGAAGCTGTAAACTGCTTTGGGTGTTTTGTTAGAAAACATGTAAATATTTAGTTATTTAATTTATATCTAATATGGGACCCAACGACTCACAATGAAGGTTAAAACACAATACAGTTAAAACAATATATAATATAGCAATTTAAAAAAACTAAATAATCAGTCCTATTAAAATTAATTTTAAAATATTTTAAAATAAGCTTAAAACATAAAAGGTCAAAGTCTCTTAGTTGTATTAGAGTTAAGGAGAGCAGACAAGGATGCTTGTAGCATTTTACTAACTCCACCTATGAGATCTGAGTAAGAACCTACTGAAAAGGTCAAGGCCCAAAGTGACCTGTAACTGGTGAACAGATTTACAGCTGTGTGCTCAAAATATAATATTTAACTGCTTCTGAAGAAAACCCCATGAAATTGATGGAGTCACCATAAGTCAACAGGAAACTTGAAGGCAAGTACACACAAACATAGATGGTTTATTTAAAATCATTACTGATAGGTGCAGAAGAGCTATCAGTAGTTCCATTGTCACGGACAAATCACTACATAGTGGGGTTCAGATTCACTGGGGCTCAGAGCCTCGGTAGGGGTGGGAGACCAATTAATTTAATCCACCCCAGGAGGTATATAGACCCAGATAGCTCTTGTGAGGTTTCCTGTTGTCTCAGCAGGTGGTTCTGTTAAAGAGTTGGTTGGTCTTTGGAACAGACAAATGGTCAGGGCTGACTATCACCTTCAAGGGACTGGAACCAAGCAAGCCTCCTTGTTTATTAGGAAGCTTGCAGTGATGAAATAAGAGAGAGACCAAAGTATATATGGCAAAATACTAAAAATAGGTCCAACCACACATGTTGCCTTTGCCTTCTTCTGAGGCTGAGAGAATATGGTTTGTCCGAGGTCACCCGGTTTCTGAGCAGGGTTTTGAATATTGGTCTCCAAAAGCCTTTAATAAATAAATGAAGAAAGAAATATTTGAATATTTAAATTTAAATATTTAAATCTTGATTTAAGTCTTGCGGGGTCCATAGCTACAAATTATATTTACAGGTGGTCCCCAGTAAAGAAAAACTTAAAAACCACTGTTCTAAAGTGATATGGTATCAATTTTGGTGGTGGCCCTGTGGTGCCTGCCTAAACCCTTAGTCCTTTTTTGTCTGCTGGATCATCATAATCATAAGGAACTTTCTCTGAATGTATTTTGGTCTGATTTTCTGGCTTGATTTTGGAATTTGGATACTTAGTTTGTCCCAGTGTTTTGGCCTGGTTTCTAACGATCTCACTGATTTGGCTTGACTTGGATTGGTTTTGGACTTTGTGCTAGTCAGCTTGATATTTCTGTAGTTCCTTTAGGTTTATGGCCTCTACTGGATCATTTAAATGGTGCATGGCCTGTGGAGGGAAAATCCCAGAGGAAGATGGCCACTCTAAGTGCCTTCTCTGTTTTGGTGAGGGGCATAATGTTGGTGTCTGTATTCATTGTCAGGCATTCACACCTGAAGCTGTCCAGAATTGATATTGGCTTTTAAAAGCCCTCTTCTGGGAAAATGCACTGAGAGCAAGGCGGGAAACAGGCCATCTCACTCAGCCTCATTTTCATGAGCTATGTTGGTCTCTACCACATCCATATCATTTTTGCATGCTATGTCTGAATTAGACCTGGATCTTCCATTGAGAGTGGCCATGAAACAGTCTCTGGCTGAATCCACTTTGAAATCATCGAGATCTGGCAAGGTTGGAGATAGGCCAGTTTTGAAACCAGCTGTTTGACCATGAGAGTTGTTGCTTAACAGGAGATCCCTCAAATCTGAAGTAGAGTTATCCTCTGTGATGCAACAGCAATGTTGCAAGCACAAGAAAAAGATTATTAAAGATAAGGAGACTTCTCAGCCTTGACATCATGCTTCAGTGTTACCCCGTTTTGAACCAACCTCTCCTATGCACTCTCAATCCTCTTTGCTTTGTTGTCAAGAATCTTTACCAATACCTTCTCCTCAACAGTAGCAGGAAGGGAAGACCAGCCTCATGAGCCCTTGGTCCCAGTCTCAATCAAGTCTCAAAATTCATTGGATTTGGTTGAGTGCTCATGTGGTATACCAGATGTGCAGTGCTTTCCATAACCAGTTCCAGTCACAGTAGTTTCTGGGAGTGAAATTTTGGATTCTTCACCCAGACTTCCACTGCCTTCAGTACCAGGATGGGACCATCTGGCTGAACATTCAGCTTCTGCAGATTGGCAAGAAGTAGGTGTTGGCAAAGGTTCTTGACAACAAGATAAAGAGTACTATTTCCATGTCAGATCTCTTCACACAAATTTTAACACCCAAGATCTCAGTCCCATTTGGAATTAGATTGGTCATACTCTGGACATTCTCAGTCTCACATTCGACCTACCTGTTGATCTAGGTACTTTTCTTAATGCTAGTGTGATCCATACTGACACCTTGATTGTCAGGCTCAGTACCATGGCTCCTGTTCTGACTCATATGATATGCCTTGTGAGTACTAAGGCCATTCACTATCTCCTGATCTTTACTGCAGTGAGGATCCTAACTACTACTGTCATCATGGAGAGCTGGTCCACCAGTACCGTACTTCTCATTGGGACAGAAGTTTGGTGCCTCTGTTAGGGCAGGCTGCTGGTCAGATTCAGTCATCTCCGAAGCTGTCTCATAGGTGGACAGGTTCTGTGAATGAGTAACCTCCATAGGTACTGACTGAGACACACTTAGCTTCTGCTTCACTATCCCATGCTACTGTCTCTTAGGGTTCCAGGGTACAGCCAGCATGAACTTATGCATCCTCCATCTCTCCAGTCCTACTGCCTCTGATATTGCAGTCGTCAGATTCATTGTCTGCAAGCTTGTATTCTGACTCTTCCTTGGAATCCTATGTGCTTGCATAGAAGTCTTTAATGATAGTCAGGGAGCACAATCCAAACTTTCCTACTGATTATTGATCCTTTGCAGATCAAATGTTACAGATGGCAAAGGCATTGGATCTCAGGTGGCACAAAAACTATGTTTTTGAATGGGATCAGAGCCAAGCACCTACACCAGCTGCTATTCCCTTGTTGTCCTATCTTCTTCAGGAGATGAGCAAGCGTGGGCTATTCCATTGTCTGTCCCTTTTGCCTCAAAGAAAATATAAGCTGTTTGCAAGTTTGTGGAATCAGGTTCAGAATGGCTTTTTCAACACCAAAGTGAATGATGAGCAATCAAAACCTTTGCAGAGAATCCACTCAACACCAGTGGATAGGGACACTATGGGGTGGTATTTCTACTCTTACTTTGCCCTCTTGTTCCACATCACTATCTGTGGGGCCTGTTTGGGGTCCTATAAACAGCTTCTCTGGAGAAAGATGGCAACATACCTAGAAAAACTGCCTGATGAAGATTGCAAGGTTATCTTGATTCTGCAGACTGAAGCCCATAAGTTAGCAGGCCAGCAGATCATCACTGCTTGGCATGCTGCTGATTGTAGTGGAAGGCCATGGCGGGAAAGTAGAATTACAATGACATGCCATTTTCACCAGGTCAAAGCAAATGTAGAAAATCTCCCTTTTGATAAATGGGGGATTGCTCAGCACAAACACCAACAGTCATCTTGAGCACACCTACAATATTTACTCTATGGTAAATAAATCTAGTCTCCACTCACAGTCTCAGTTATCTAGGCCTTGTTCTTCATAGACTCATTAATATTTTGCTTCCAGGTGCCAGCCTAGCCCTGAGAGAGGGTGTCAGCAGAAGCCTGTTCTGCTTCTGTAGTCATCTTCTAGGAAGACTTCTGTCAGGGGGAGATACAGGGCTCCACAATTCCTAAGGTCTCATCATGTCTCCACTTCTGTCAGGATGCCTATCTTGTCATCAACTGCTCTGTTGCCATGGTTTCTGTTCCAAGTTTCTGTGACAGGCTCCACAAATGCCACCAAAAGTCTCTCAACATTGACAAGAGGGGATATATAATTCTGGAAGGCTTCTCCTATAGGGGTCTTTTATGTCACTCCTCCTTCACTCACACTCAACAAAGAAGTAAAGTCCCTACTCCCTCTTTCTTCTGCATCAGCCCCCCCCACTTCATTGTGTCCAAGAAGGACAGAGATTTGTGGCCCATCCCGGACCTTTGAGGAGTCAACTGGTCTGTGCAACCAAGACATTTCAGAATAATCTCTCTTGGCTCCATCCTTCCTAGATGTTCCCTTTTGGTTCTGCAAAACACCACATGTGTTCACCAGGTGCATGACTGTGGTGGCTGCATGGTTTCACTAGCAAAGGGTTGTTCTGTTCTCATACATAGACAGTCGGCTACCGTTCAGCAACCAGTCCAGGATATTCATCTCACACTTCACCTTTTGGACATTCCTGCCTTGTAAACCACAAGTAATCCAACCTAGAACCATCTCAAAAGATGAGGTTCATTGAGCCCCTCCTAGATTCCCGTGCTCTGCCTACATTTCTCCCAAGTGACAAATACCATGTCTTAGAAAGATCAACCCTCTGATGTCTGTGCAATTGGAGAATATGTGCTAGGGATTTTCAGGTCTTCCTCGGTGTCAATTATGTCACTTACTTCAGTAGCGAGGCTCTGAGTGAAACCTCCCCAGGCTTCGTTCCTTTCACATGTCAGTCCTTTCACCAACTGTACATACAAAAAAAGGTTAACAATTCCAAGTTATGTCCCTCGAACAGTAAAGTGGTTAGATTGTTGGAACATGCAAGTTGGAATGCTGTTCCTTTCTCTTACTCCTACAGATGCCTTTCTTGAGGGCTGGGGACACTGACAGGGGCTGCTGATCTGCAGAGCACAGTGATATTTGCATGAGTGTGTTGGAGATGTTGGCTGTCATAAAACCTTTTCAGGTTCTCAGACAATCCCTGAATGACAGAGTGCTTCAGGTAGTCACCAACAACACCATGATAGTGTTGTACCTGAAAAAAAGCAAGGAGGCACAAGATTAGACACCTTGCTTCACCTCAGTCTTTTGTTGTAGGACTGGTGCATTGGTCAAGGGATTCTCCTCTCTGCTATTCATCTACCAGGGGAAGAGAGCCTTTTTGCAGCCCTGAGCTGAGCACCTGTGTTCTGCCGTGAGTAGAAGCTGCACCAGGGCACCCTTCTCAAGGTTTTCAGAAAGTGGGACATACTGACAGTGGACCTGTTCACATCAGCAATGAACAGGCAATGTGAGATTTTCTGTTCCAGGACTCCCAGAGGTCATGGGTTGCATTCCTGTTCCTTTGGAGAGGGCCCCTTGTCTATGTGTTTCCACCATTTCCCTTCATCACCAGAGTGATCAGGAAGATTTGTCAGGACAGAGCCAGGTGCATTTTGGCTACTCTATGTTGGCCCAGAGAGGGTTTGCAACACTACTCCATCTGTCGCAAGGGGTATATCTAAAGTCTGGATTACATCATTCATAAGAGCAACATGAAGCACCCTGACTTGTAGACCCTCAGGCTGATGACATGGAGGCTATTCCTGTATCCAGCTGTCTGACCTGGTCCAGCATGAGCTTGAGGTGGTGCATTGCCTGTCTAACTTGATGGTCTTATCTTTTATTAATGGAATAAGTTTCTGGAACCTATGGGTCTGCAGAGTATCACTCCAGATAATATGAGGATCAGCCATGTCCTTGAATTCCTGGTTTCTCTATCAGACAGAGGTCTGTCTTTATCCTCTATCTGGTGCTATCTGGCAGCAATCTCCCGTCATTTCCAGAATCTTGGCAAACCATCTTGCTTCACTGATCCTCTTGTTAAGAGGTTCTTGAGGGGCTATAGGAACATGCACCAGTCTGTCACCAGTCCTAGAACTGGTTGAATCCTAAAGTTGGTCCTTTCTCAACTGTCCAAAAAAAACCTCCATTTGAACCTACGGCTTCCTGTGACATTAGACTACTTATCTAGAAAACCATGTTTTTGTTTGCCATCACCTGCGCAGGGAGGGTGGGGGAACTCTCTGACTAAATAGTTGACTCTCCTTACCTGCAGATCCACAAAGGCAAAGTAGTCATCTGACCAGACATTTCCTTCTTGCCTAAAATAGTTTCTGCTTCTCACATAAACCAAGACATTGTATTTCCTGCATTTATTTATGCTGCTAACCTGGAACACTCTCTGCATTGTCTTGATGTGTGCAGAGCACTTGCATTCTATGTTATCCACTCATCTTCATTTCATGATTCTCAGAGATTCTGTCTGTGTTACTCCACCAGTAAGAAAGGTCTCCGTGTCTCTACTTAGCGTTTCTCCAAATTGTTTGCAGCTACCATCCATCAGGCATATGAACTTGCTTGCAAACCACCTCCTGCCCAAGTGAGAAGTCATACAACCAGGGTGATGGCAGTGTCAGCAGCCTTCTTGAACGGTTTACCATTTCATGGTATCTGCAGGGCTGCTACCTGGTCTTAGCCTTCAACGTTTATCTCGTACCATGGACAGGACATGAGATGTAGAAAGGCGGCTGCCTTCAGGAAGGCTGTCCTTTTTTCGTGTGTGGCATGACACCCCTCCTCCTATGGTTGGTAGCTTTCTAGTCTCCCATTTGTGTCAATCACAGAGACTATGAAGAAGAAGAACTGGTTGCTTACTGTAACTGTTGTTCTTCAAGTGATCATCTGTGAACTCACACAGTCCCACTCATCTTCCCCTTGTAGTGCTCTTTCTTTCCTTAGATATTTAATAGCTGCTTCAGTGTCCAGGGAACTGAAGGCTTAGGTGAGAAGCTTGCTAGAAGGGCATGCAGGGAGTAGGTGGGGTTGTCACCAAAGTGCATACTGTATAGCTGTAGAAGATTCTGAGAGAGGCATTGTGCAGTCACAGATAACTCATTTGTGCGAGTTCACGGATGGCCATTTGAGGAACCACAGTTACAAGTAAGCAACCTTTTCTTTTCTGTGGTACTTCTCTCATTAATAGGTTAGCATCTTGTAAATGCATTGCTCTTGAGTTGCTATATTTACTGTTGAACTTGTTAACACTTCATAGAACTTTAAATGGAAGCCAAGGATTTTTTTTTAATCAAAAAGGTTCCTCAACCTTACTTTGTGCTGATTTTTAACCAGAGTTCTTGTTAATTTTATTAAATAAATTCTCGTTTATTGTGACAGTGAAATGTTTGCAGAAAAAAGTTTCTTAAGTAAGCTATTCTAATTAAAAGGATTTTTAAAGTATTTATTTTTTGAGAGTGAAATGTATATATTGTGTAGGGATGTAACAATAATAACACTGTGAGCCTGCTTTATTTGTATTGCTTTACACAATTAGAGTTGAAACCTTTTTCTTTTTTATTCTGGTTCTGCTTACTGGCTACAAGTATTTTCAGATATGTAGTTCAGCTAATCTGTTTTCGTAGGACCATTTTGCTATTCTTTTCCCATCCTTTTTAAAGTAGGTCACTGCTTTGAGGCACTGGTCCAAGCTGTGAAATTTATCTGATGGTCAAAACACAGTTATAGAAATAATGATGCATTGTCAGCAAGACCACTTCTTTCATGAACATAACTTCAAGTGCCCTATAATTAATTTAACCATTGACCTGTTACTAACTACAGCCCATCACTCCATAGAAAGCTTCAAAAAGTGTCTGGAAAATAGTCACTGTCTTCTTGTTAGTTGATTATATTCAGCTTTGTGTACTCTGTGCTATATAATCTATGCTGTGATTTCTCTATTTAAAAGTTAGGAATGTAGTAGTAAATTGTCAAATATTGTATAAAATTCTACACCAAACTAAAGAGTAGCTTGGTAAATTGGTTTGAGTTCGTTACTAATGTTTCTGGTTGTCAGGGGAACTAGCTAACTGATGGGGAGCTAGTTGGCCTGTTATTACCCGCACAAAATACAGCAGTATATGATATGGTGTACAGGCATATACAGAAAATAGAAGAGATATTAGCAAGGTTTATACCGAAGCAAATAAACTACACATTTATGTTTACGGTCTACGTATTTATAATTGTTAAACTGCCCTAAGTACGGGGAGGGTCAAGCATTTTTATAGGTCAGATAGCTTTATAGTTAATTTCGGATTTGCTTTTGAGTTAACTTGGAAAAAGATCCTAAGAGAGTGTAGAATTGGCAGTAACGACTCCTGGCGTTAAAAAGCAAATAGGGCATTGTGTCCTTTGGCCTCACTGGCTGTGCTTCCTTCCCAGAACCAGAAATCTAAGGTCAAATACATGATAACTTTCCCACTTTGGGGAGGGTGGTTCCAAGAAGAGAAGAGAAGGTTAAGAGGGGACATGATAGCCATGTTTAAATATTTGAAGGGATGCCACGTAGAGGAAGGAGAGGGCTTGTTTTCTGCTGCTCCAGAGACCAGGACAAGGAGCAATGGATTCAAGCTGGAGGAAAGGAGATTCCCCCTGAACCTCAGGAAGAACTTCCTGACAGTCAGGGCTGTCCGGCAGTGGAATGTGCTGCCTTGGAGTGTAGTGGAGTCTCCTTCCTTGGAGGTTTTCAAGCAGAGGCTAGATGGCCATCTGTCGGGAGTGCTTTGAGGGTGTTCCTGCATGGCAGGGGGTTGGACTGGATGGCCCCTGGGGTCTCTTCCAACTCTACATTTCTATGATTCTAAGATTCTATGATTGACATAGTGTATGCACTATTTATTTTAAGCATTTCACCTGTGATGCTAAAAAACAAAACAAAATTTAACAAACAAACAAACACAAATTTAAAACAAGGACAATAAAAGTGAAGTAAAACAAAACAGAGAAAATGTAGTATGAATATGCAACCAGGGTTAACTTTTAAAACTTTTAAAAACTTTTAAAAATGTGAGTAAAACCACACACCTTAAAAGTTTTAGTTTAAATGAAAAATCATTTACATTTTTGGTACCAGAAAGACATCAAATGTGGTGTCAGACAAATCTCCTAAGGAAAAGATTCTAAATACAGAGTGTCACAGCTAAAAGGACTTATTTTAGATTCCTACCCGTTTCACATGGAAGGGCAACTGAAGAAATGTTAGTATGTTAATATGTTCATATGGTAGATGTTAGTCCTTGAAACAGTCTGGGAAAATTACCTGGTATCAAGCTATTTAGATTTTTAAGAGTTTGTAGTGTTTGAGATTGCACTCAGAAACAGATCAGCCAGTGTAGTTATGCTAAGACTGTGATGTATGTTCTATATGTTTGACTTCTGACAGCGTTCTAACAGCACCATTCTGTTCTGAGATTCAGAGGCAATGCCACATCTGGAGTATTGTAATGAACCAAATGGGATCTTAGCAGTGTATGATTAACTATAGCCACCTGGGGTTTCAGAGATAAGGCTAAGACTGCATACATGATCGTTTAGTAAAATATAACTCCAGCCAGAATCAACTGAATGCCCTTTCTTGTGTTGGAGGAACTGCTGATCAACAGAAACTTCATCTTGTCTGGATTGTGCTTCAGAGTGTTGGTCTGCATCTGATTCGTTTCACATAATGGTTCAGCAGTTTATGGCTTCACTTAGGTTTGATGAAATGGAATAATAGGACTGAGTGATATCACCATTGTGAGTGTCATATGTCATCCTGTATCACTGGATGACCTCACTCCCCCTAAGGAGTAGGGGACAATTTTGTCATGATTTTGGACATCCTGGTACCATGGTAGACCCAGGAGATACCTTTAAAAAAAAAGTAGAAGTTAGTTTAAGAAACATGTGTACTCAACTCAAAGAGCCCAGTGTTGACAAAATGTGACAAAACTTCTCCCATATCCCCTAGTGGGTATAAGGGACCATTTGGGACCCAAAAATATTCAGAAAATATTTTTGGGGGAAAAATGAAGGTGGGATCTAGGAGCCTCAGAAACAGCTTTGAAGCTACAGCTTCTCTAGATTTGCATATTAAACAGGATAGAAAAACACAGAGAGCTGTGTGAAATACAATTGTTCTCCAGTTAGCATCCCAGCCGGTATATTGTTTGTTGTTCCTTACTCCTTGGTACATCAGCCATATTAGCTCTATGTATCAGGAGAGGATGCAGGACATCATCAGGATTATTAGTCATGCTAATCACAAGGCCTTTAACCCATAATCCATTTGATTTTATTGTTATCTGTTCATTAACAATAATTTTAAAAACCCATTTGGATATATGAGTCTTTTGAGATCTTTGGGAAAAGCCCTTATTTCTACCCCACTACCTTTCCAAGTCTGAACAAGGGAAATTTCCTTCCTGGTAGCATCTCACAGACTTTGGAGCTTCTTCCTTGGTGAGGCTAGGATGGTCCCCTCCTTGCTTTACTTCCATGGCAGGTGAAGAATGCTATTCAGTCAGGCTTATATGACTGCTGCCTCACGGAAGAAATATGACCATTCAGTAACTTCTCTTCTTCCGTTGGTTATGGTCTGACCTGGCTTCTGTTATATATTTTAATATAATACACAATGATTATATAATAATTTTGCCACTTCCAGAATAGCATTTTAGGCTGAAAGGTAGGTGCCTACCATGAACCTGAATGAAAATAAAATGTTGGAGACTTTCTTGGGGGTGAGAGTACTCTCTCTTCAGTAATTCCTCCAGTGATTATCTTCTTGTATGTATTTCTTGTATATTATTGTATAATATGCATTATATTATTGCATTACCTTGGGTAAGCAACAGTGTATCCCTATGTAATTATTAGTGTTTTACTGATACAGTGGTAGGCTTTTGAATAATTAAGTGAAAGACATGCACACTCCCCTTTCTATTTCTTTAAGCTTCTCCCTTCCGTGGTCCCCTCTCTTTACCATTCCTATCATGTTTTTTGCCCATTAGGCATCTTGCTTCTTACCTTCCTTTTTTTAATTATACAGTTAGATATGTTAGATAGGTGCAGAGAAGAGTGGTTACATATTACAGGAGGTGCAAAGAAGTGTTATATACTTTATCATTCAAACTGAAGATGACACAGAATTTGGAATCCCTGCCTCCTATATGCAAGACATTTGCTCTGCCATTGATTTTTGGAGGCCACACTTCTTGATTGAGGAGTGAGGAAGCAGAAGAATGCAGTGATTCAGTTGTGCAGAAAGGTATTCTGCATATGTTCAGAATCTCTCAAACATTTCAGATTAAGAATTCTCCTAATTTTCTAACCAATTTTTTTAGCTATTCACTTATTGCTGTGCTTAGCATGTGTGACTGCCCTCTGACTGAAATAAACCATTACTTGTGAACCTTTAAAAAACAAAGCATTTGAAGAATAAACTAAATATATATGCTGCTGGGAGTAGAAAGAAAAAGAGATGCAGATAAATGATAGATTGAATTGAAGAGCTTGTATGATGAAATCCCATGCTTTGGAACAACCTTTCCCTACCTGACAGTTCCCAGATGTTCAAGACTCCCACCATTGTCAGGCAACAGTCCCATTAAGTGCTTTCTACTCCATGGGGGGGCGGGATTCTTGGTTGGAGGAATACAGTTTTAAATGGCAAAAATATCTCTTTTGAAGGAGCCACTAACAATTGTGCTTGCCTAAAGTCAAGAATAACATCTTCCAGGGCCTACTCTGTAAACCCCATGGCATGGCCAAATACCAATGTTTTAACTGATGAGTTGTTTAATGATAACTTACCAAGCAAACAATTTCATTTATTAGTGTCTATGCTGATGAATTGATTTTCCAGTTTCTAATGTTTAAAATTATTGATTTGATTTTCAAACCTAATGTTCCAAGCTCTGACTGAGTTTTAACGTAATTTCATTGACTTAAATAAAAGGTTAACACAACCTAACACAATCCAGCATATTTAAAATCCTGATCTGATTGTCATTTGTAGGTGCTGCAAGTATGCAAAAATGACATTAAATGACAACCCTGCAACTCTTAGTTCTAACTAGCAATTTCTGGGCTTTGCTCAAAAATCACCACATGCCTAAAATAATTGTTGACAGTTTGGCTGTATAGAAGGATGAGCATTGGTCAAGTCTTTTTGTTTATAAGAGAATCAACTAAAATTTAATAATCTACCAAAGAAGCCCTATTCACTGAACTACAGCTCACTTAAATGGTGCAGTTGGAGAGAATAAATATATTAACTACTTGGTTTTCCTCACAGTAGGGTCTGAAAATCTCATTACTTGTAGCCTTTTTGTCTTAAAAATGTCAGATAAGTGTGTGACCTTTCAACTTGCTAGTAATAGCATTTCTGAAATTACTATAAGGTTTTGTATCTATTAGCCATCTTAATTACCAATATGGGACTTAAATTGTTTTAACAAATAAATATACAAATTAGGAAAAATTTGTATGGCACAGTCTTAAACTATCTTCAGAGTAGTCTTATCTGTACTAACATGTGATTTAAATTCCTGTGATTACTATCAGTCATATAGATTACAACACAAGCCAGTGGTGGTGTAATTATGGTGGTCATTTTCATTACAAAAACCACAATTTCAAGCTTGTCTATAGAACTCAAATGTTTTCCAAGAACTCACTGAATTCAAATGCCAGTTTAAATGAAATATTAAATATTTCTATAAGCTCAGGACTCCTTCGACTTTTCTTGTGATGTATCTCTGTCTTTCAAGAACAATGTGTTCTGTGGGACTGCTTCTAGCCTTGCATCCTTATAAATCGTTTGCCAGCTGAAGCAAATGAGAGTATAATAAGATACTTTAGTTTCTGTGCCACTCTGCTGTCTGAATTAAAATTAAAATTGCTTGAAATTTTGGTCAATTTCTTTGTAGCTTTTATGTTAGCTTTCTTTTAAGATTTCTTTGTCATTGGTCTGTGTCTTGACTTCTGATCTGTATGGTATTTAGGTGGCTTTTTAAGTTCTTCTCCAAAATTGGTTCCCCCCCTCCAAGAAGAAAAACAATACAGCAATATCACAATGATAAACGTATTTATTATGCTAAAAGGGAAAGAGTATCCATCAGACCTTTCTCTAGACATCCATAATCTCTTGAGTTGCCTGTTGTAGCTCCTGTTAATATTGGTACAAGCTCTGTAAGACTGTAGGGGATGATTCATGCTACTAAAGGATTTGCCACAATGGGCTGGGAGAAACTGTCTATCAGAGTTGTCACCAGCTGTTTCCTTTAATAGGCAATGGTAACAAAACAAACACTCTTTGTCTTTGATGTGACACTTTGGGCATTACAAGGGTTATGAAAAAAGATTCTTCTGTTTGAAAATGTGTATGTACATACATACTGCACATATACACAGTTGTCGTTGCCATTATACTGCTGCTGTTTTTATATCAGTTGCATAGGACTTTTCAGTTTATACAGGAGGATCTTATGTCAGCAGGATGATGAATTCACATTTTAGTCCACATTTTAAAAGGAATTATCCAGTGTTCTGAACCCTGTACCCAAAATATTTTGGCACTTGTGTTTTCTACCTTATAATGCAGACTAAAACCAGAAGCAGATTCCCCAACCATCTGATATCTGAGCCACCAACATATACAGTAGGACCCCTGTATCTGTGGATTCATTATCCACAAATTCAGTTATCGGCGGTTGGCTCCCCGCCGTAACCAGGATGGCAGCGGTGGCAGGCAGGAGAGGAGTGAGGAGTGCGGGATTGTGCTCCTTGCCGCCTGCCGCCCCTTGCCCTGGGCCCGATCTTGGAGGCGGTGGGCGGGAAAGGAGCAAAGAGTGTGATCCCACGCTCCTTGCTCTTTTCCCACTGTGGCAGCAGGAAAAAAGCAGAGAGTGCAGGATTGTGCTCCTTGCCACCTCCTGCCACTGGCCCTGCCCGATTGTGATCAGCCCAGGGCAGGCGGGGGACAGGGCGCTTGCTTGTATCTGCAGATTTCAGTGTCCATGGGGGCCCCAGAACCAATCCCCCGCGGATATGGGAGTGTTACCCTGATCTCTGGGGGTCCCGGGAGGGACACCTAAATAACCAAGCAAGAACAACAACAACTTGGGGAAAATTAGCTGGAGCACTCACTAAAGCTAGCGAGAGGCAGGGTAACTTAGCAGGATCTTGCAACCCAGCGTCTAAGGGGTCAGGTCAGTCAAGCAGTCAGACGGTTTAAAATAGCAAAATGATGTTTTATTGAATACAGACAAATATCAAAGACACCACAGTCACACAGCTAACTAAAGAATCGGAAATGGGGATTTTTAGAGGGAAATGGGTGGTACGACACCTGTCTCGTAGTCCTGGAGAGGTTTGAAGATTGAGGTTGTTGGGGTGCAGGGAAGAAGCTCAGCACGGTTCGCTGAGGGGAGCTCGCCGAACAAAGCGGCAGCAAGGCAGTCTGGAACTCGGGAGCGATCCGAGGAGGGTCTCGGAATCGGGGCTTTTTATAGGGTGAATTGTGACTGCAGGCCATACCTTACTCGGTGAGAACAATACGTTTTAGGAGTGGAACAAAACCTTGGAAAGATCAGGTTTAGCATGATTGACTTAGAGTCGAATTTAACAGTAGTGTAGCCAGTATGCAAATGCGGAGCGCTTAGTACGTCATTGTGAGGCTACCTGCTTGGGGCCGGGAGCCTTTGTTAGTATCGCGCATAAGCAATGAAGTGTTTGCCGGAGAGGTCCCTGAAGCGACGAACTGGCTGTGTCTGGCCAACTTGGGTGGAGAATGGAATGTCCAACAATTATCGGCCGCGCCTGTTCATGTGCTAGTTGAACAGCAGTGTTACCCTGCAGCAAAGTAGTCCAATCATATTTTTTTGTTATTATTTCAAACTTATGGTGATCCTCATGCAAACCTCTCATGGGGTTTTCTAGGTCTGAGAGTGTGTGATGTTCCCAAAGTCACCCAGTGGTTTTCCATGGCCGAACGCTCTCCAGGGTTGTAGTCAATGCTCAAATCACAACACCATGCTAGAACTGTAGTGTGCAAGATAAGGGAAGTATTAATCCCACCATATTCTGCAGTAGTCAGGCTTGATCTGGAGTACTGTGTACAGTTCTGAGTATCTCATTTTAGGAAATAACAAGTTGGAGCAGGTTGGAAAAGGGCAACAAGAAAGATAAGAGGCAACAAAACATGTGAGGAAAGGTTGAAAGAGCTGGATATGATCAGCCTGGTGAACAGAAGGCTGAGGAGTGACATGATCATACTCTTTAAATATCTAAAAGACTCTCACAAGGAGCGTGCAGGTTTGTTCTCTGCTGCCCCAGTGGGCAGGACTGCATCTACTGTTTTTAAATTACAGGAGACTAGATTTTGATTGAAAATTAGAAGGAGCTTCTTGACAGAAGGAGCTGTTTGATTATGGAACCAGTTACCTAGAGAGGTAGTGAGATCATTTTCTCTGGACATCTTCAGAAATTGTGGCTAGACAGCTATCTGCTTGGGGATGCTTTAGCTGGATTGGATTTAGCAAAGAGTTTGAATTGATGGTCTGTGGGGCCCTTTCCAACTCTAATTCTATAATTTTATGATTCTATGAAGTATTTTGTTGTGTTTTCCTCCTTAACATATTCAGCCGTCTATTTTTATAAAGCCATTTAAAATCAATTGCAAATAATTATGAAATGGCATGCAAGCATGACACAAATGACAAAAAGAACAGTTTCTTTTTTAAAAAATTATAGAGTGTATTATTCCCAGTTTTCAAAAATGCCTAATTACATTTCTGTAGAGGGCTCAGCTTTGTTCTAGTTCCCAATTAATAAAAAGCAGTTGCACGAAAACACCTTTTGACAATAAAATAAAATAATTTTAAAAATTGTGGACAATTCTAAGGAAATGGATATATATAAAAATTCATATTTTAAGGCTGTTCTTGCTCATGTTATATATATGTTTCTTTTTTCACATTTGTTGAATAGTCTTATTATAGGCTAAAACATTCTTTTTGGCTAAAATGTTCTTATTGGCTAAAGTAATACAAAGCCCAAGTGTTTAGTATGATATCTGAACCCATACTTCTCCTTCTCAATGATTGCTTGCCTAAGACTTTTTCAGAACTGCTTTAAAGGGATTCAGTACTCTGTTTATGACCTGTGTGTTTCCCCCTACTACCTGGCTGCTGAGACTTTACTGTTTCTCTCCTGAATAAGACTGCTTGGTGCTGTACTGACTGTATAGCTTCAGCAGCCTCACACAGTTGCTTCACATAAGCACTGTGGGTGGAGAGTTCTGGTAAAACTTTTGCCTCAGATTGGACATTATAGCTATTGGTGAGCAAATCTCAAGTCTCCTTTGCATGACATTACTTAGGCATTTTTCTTGTACGATCACGTTGGAGGGACTTATTTTTTGCACCAGAATCTCTGGCTTCATCCAGTTCACGTCAGACCATTCTGCCCTTCTTTGGCAGCTAATTAAACCAATCTGATATGATTTGGATCTCACACAAATCAGTTTAAGTTAACCTGGGATTTGACTGAATTGCCTGATCAGCCCTAGTGTGTATGTAAAAAGTAGGCATACGCACACGAGGGCAAACACGCACATTAATGCACACATACATACATATATACACACACATTTTATAGATTGAATTTTGAGATTTGTACACAATGTTTAGAAGCTACAAATCATATTGTTTTAGTTTGAGAATAGGGAGCTGTCAGTAGTTGGGGACCCTATTGCACCCAGCAAGACCCTGGAGGATTAGTACCCTCTGCCATTCCACTTTATCTGCTGGCATTTTTGCACCCCTCTACCTGTTTGAGGCCTGGGTGGATCTTTAAAAGGAAAGGAAGCTCAAAAATATTCATAGCGCAGAAAAATGATAGTAGCAACCACTTGAGGGTAGGGAAGGGGGAACTGTTGGCCATTTTAGTGTGATTTTTATTACTCCCAAACTCTTGTGGGGTAGGGTTTCCAGGGCGGATATCAGGATGCAAAAACAGCATTTAGGGCTATAAAAGACCCCATTTACTCTACCCACACTTTTGCTGATGGATACTGTTCTAGTGGGTTAGTGGTCTTGATATCTGAATATATTTTCATGAATTATTTGTATAATTACTTTGGTTGAAACCAGTTGGTTAAAGTTTTCTTCTGCATAAAATTCTGTGTATTTTAAAAAATATGCTAGTGCTACATGTGGTTGTGCTTCTATTCCCCTTCCAGTCAAGGGTTCCTTATACCCCTACTGAATAGCAAGCAGCAGTTGGTACAGAAGGTAAAGGATAATCCACAGAGATCAACAGAAATGGGTATCACACTCTGCATGTGCAGATTACCCAGTGCCTTTGACATTTGTGTGGGTTTAAGGCCAGGAAGTTTTTGTTATCATGCAAATGAGCAAGAATGATTATATGTCAAGGATAAGCATATTCTGAGGGTCCAGAGGCCATTTAACCTTTCCTCTTGGCTGACCCCATTCCTTCTCCAACACCTCTCCACCCTCTAAAAGCCTCGGATTGAGGGCACAATATGCCATTTGGACAGAATACTTGGAAAGAATCATGTTTAAACGTAACTTGCACCTTCTAGTAGCTTCTGGGGATGTGATTTGTAATTTTTGTGGACCAAATTGTGGAGTGTTGGTCAGAGGACATCCTGGCAGGCTACGAGCCCTAGGAATTGTTGAGGGCCACACTTTGCTTATTCCTATTATATAAAATCGAAAAGTATTTTAAGAAATATCTAGATTTTTTGAATAAAATCTGTGAAATATATGCTGAACAACGAATGGAAGAAAAAAGCTTGAATCTCTGTTCCAGTCCCATCACTAATTACTTAATTAATCCAGTGTTCTGATTAAGTTCTGTTGAAGTCACATAAGAGACTAACAAAGGATGGGAAGTTTTGATGTTGTATAGGTGTAATGTATCTCATACTCAAGCACTAGAAGATTTTGGTAACAGGTGTTAATATTCTGCAAATAAGTTTCTAGTATGTGGATTTTTCTCCCTTTGTTTGCATTGTACTGTATTTAGGCTTTTTTTGTTCGGTATTTCATCTAACATAATTTGGTCTTTACAGAATTCATGCATTTTCCTTGAAATGTTAAAAACCAAGTGTCCCACCATATATTATAGTTCAGAATTATATTAATTAGTAACTGAAGATAAAATAATTTTAAGTACTAGAAGGTAATATATAAAAAAATCTGATTTTTTCCCCCTGATTGTTGAATAAGTCTGTATTTTCCCTTCCTCATTGGTCTGTTTTACCCAAATGATAATTAAAGGGGAAAAAAGTCTTGTGCTATTAAATTGATTAAGGAGTGGAAACCTGAATTGATGATGAACACTGATGAACAGCTTGGAAAGTAACTTCTTAAAAGTAATTTGTTGTACAACATGTTAGCACACCATCCACCCTTGAAAATTAATTGCAAAAAATTGTATTTCTTTTTTAGTCATTGTATTTTTGTTACTTTTTTGTTTGAAAGAAAAAAAATTAAGATTGATAAGAATATGGCATAAAACCTAGATAATTCCACTCAAAATGCCTATAAAAATGCATGAAGACAGTTTTCTAAAGAAGTAATTTTAGGAATAACTGGAAAATATTACTTCCTCATTCTTAGTTATTTCAGTCTTTTTGAAATGTAAGTTTATTGCGTCCTCATTATACTCCCAGAATCCAAGCTGAATTCTTTGTTTTTGTAACTATGCTACTTTTAATTCATTGTCTTCAGACTCTGTACTGATGTAATATAAATGTTTGTGTCAGTTGTAATTGTGTGTATCTATATGCTCACAAACCATTTTTAAAATATTTTAATGAATCATAGTATTCCTGTTCCACTAAATATGAAACTTGCATAAAATTAATAGTACTGGACTGTCTATTTTAAAGTAGCTGCTTTAAAGATTGGGTGTAACTTCCTTTCACTGATTTTTGTGTGGCAGGAAATACATATTTCTGGTATATTATCACTGTAGAATATCCATCAGCAAGGGTACACTATCAGTTTGTGCTTGCTAGGAGCTGATGCCTAGCTGATATAGCTTACTGGTCTGTTGGTTAATCTTAACTAGAACAGCTGTTGTTATCTATTGGACTAAGTACCAGTTTATATGGTTCTATTTAAGCTAATGATGAAATTATTTATGTAATGAAAAACAAATGTGTCAATTCATCTTGAGAGGCCTTTGAATTATGCATATTGCTGCTGAATGCCAGGTGGACTGAATGAGAAAATTCTATCAACAAGGACTTGGTTTGTGGATGACCATGCTAATTTGAAGTATATTACCAGGAGCTTGTTGCGTGAAGCTAAGGTGATTACTCTGCCCTAGCTATATATGCAAGCTTTCTGTTGGTGCATCAGCTTAGATCTGAGGAAATGATGATGAAGGTAGCTGTAGTCTACAGAAATGCCACCATTATGGCCAGGTGTCTTGTCCAGTAGTCTCTGACTTTTAAGTGTATATACCTGGTTGAGACATGCAAAAGAGAATGAAGATTGCATTGTGGTACCATACCCACTGCCCAACAGTATACCTACTGTGGGTGGTCAGTATAGTCTCAGCTCTAATGCTGAGGTCTCCTAAGGTTGTGGTTCAGAACTTAACTCTGCTCAACCGTTAGATTTGATTCAACCCTCCAAACATGCTGGCCATCAGACACCACCTCCAGTACCTCTGAAGCAGGTTGAATCCCTGGTTTCCAGGGCCTCCTCCAGCTTTTTCTCCTCAGGCTTCTCCTCCTCAGCCCGTGCAGATAGGCATCGTATTCAGTACATGTCAACACTGGAAGATTCTTAGTTGGATTCTTCCTCTCCTTCTTTGGGCATACACGAGTGCACTCTCTGCCAGCTACACTGGCACAACATGAGTCAAGGGGTGATATATCCACCTTCATGGAACAGATGATGAGGATGGCATGAGCTTTAGAGTGGTCAGCAACTTGAAACCAATGCTGAGGCCCCAATGTACTGTTAGATTCAAACAAGAGTTCCAATACTGGTGATAATACTGCTGGTACCATCTCTCCTGAAGGTAGTGTAGTGTATCGGTCTTGGGCTACTCCTTCCACTGTCAACATCTAAGAAGCTGGATAGCCTGTATCATGCAGTCCTATCTGATTCAGATTGGCTCCTACGTCACCAAACTCTATTATTGTTGAGGCAGTGCAATCCGAAAGAAACCTACTGCTCCTGCTAATAAAGAGGGTAGAAAACTGGACCTACAGGCGAAGAAATTATACTGTATTGCTGCCTTGTCATTCAGAATTGCTGATTATGAAACCTACACAGCAGCTTGTCAGCAGAATCTCTGGGAAAGGGTATCCCCTTTCTTAGTGAAGTTGTCTTAAGATAATAAGCAGTCAACGGGCATTCGGATGGAGACTTACCTAGCTACTCAGTAATTGAATTCCACGCAGCATGTTGCTGACTGCTGTGGAAAGACACTAGCAGGATGCTATGGAGCCATGAGTGGTTGCATTCATCTGGATTATCATATCAAACAACTGTAGAGGACCTTCCATTCAGTGAGGACAACCTCTTTAACAAGGAGACAGATGACAAGTTGAAACGTAGCATAAAATGTGTACTACTGTGAGAAAGCTTGGATTCTAGCCTCAAGACCATTTGTCCCAATCCCATTATGGATGGTTTAGACAGTCCTCAGTGCTATGACTTCCAGACATTTGAGATCTTCAGCTCTCTCTCAGTCCTCCTCATGGGACCTCAACTGCTGCCAAATTCTGTCTGCAATCATACCATAAGAAGTGTGGCAATGAAGGTGACATCTTTAACTTCCGTGTTGGTTCTTTTCTCACCACTACTCTGTTCTTCAGCAACAGACTGTGAGATTACCATCATGCCTGTGCTGCTATAATGTTTGACACATCGGTTCTGAACATTGTGAGGAGGAGGTATGCCATAGTTTGGCAACAATCCCCCTCTAGGGTCCCATTCAAGATAAAAATAGGATATAGGCTTCCTCTGCTTATCTGATAGGTTAGGGACTGCAGCTGTGTCAGAAAGTGGAAATGATTGAAAAGCAGAACTCATATACTGCATAGGGAACATGAAGAATTTGTGGAGGCTTGCTTGGGACCAACTGCATGGATGCGCTCCTTGTAAAGTCTCTCAGCTGGTTTGGCACTCCCCCCCCCGAGCTCACTTTGCAAGCAGCACATGTGTTGTCCCAGGCGATGCGCCTTAGGCAGGAAGAACTGACAGAAGCTAAATGTTTCAATGCTTGCGGTACGGACAAGTTCCATTAACTTGACCCTAGGATCCACTTTTTCTATAGGCAGGACTTGGGACCACATGCTGTGTGAGTGGTCCCAAATAAGCCTCCATAGGCAAGAAGAACTGACGAAAGAGTGGCTGAGATGTCAAACTGATGGAACTTGTCCTTAATTTGGAAGTGTCAAAAGAGTTGCCATATAATCCAAAGGTTGGGGCTTCCTTTATGAATAAATAAAATAAAATATTTGTTGGCAGATTTTTCTTAGTCTTTGAATAGATTCTGTCTGTATTTGAAAACAGATCTATTGGTATGCCATCTGTTCCTGATATTTTTTTGTATTTCAAGTGCATTGAGAGGAACTTCTGTTTCACATTCTAAAGTTGTAGGTTTATATTATGTATTTTAATATAACTAAGCCACTCTGAAAACCTTTGTCATGGAAGATTTGGGATACTAAATGTATAAAGTACAGGATGTGGGATTCAAATATATAAGTCACTGGTATGTGGCAGTACTACATCAAATTACATCGATACCTCAGTTAACAAAGCCTCTGACAAAAAAAGATTCTAACAAATTTGTTTTATGTCCACCAAGCTGCCACTTCCCCCCTTGTTCTCTGTCTAGCTGGAAATTTTCCAGCAGCATTGGAAATGCAAGAACAGGGAAGGAATGCTGGAGAAACACAGACTTTTGTTGCTGAATTCCAGCTGTACGTCTGCAGTAAACAAGAAAATAAAGCTTGATCTGGAAAAGAATGGTGTTCTACTCTAGCTGATCATTCTGTAGGTGTGAGTGTTTGCCTAGAACAAAAAAGGTAAACAGCAGTTGCTTCCAGATTCCTTTACTGAGCATGCCTGAGCAGCAAAGGGGTGAGCAGACAAATCCGTGTCACCAGCTACCTCCAGCCTATTAATAAATTTATAAGTCTGGCTACCAAAATGGAAATCATAAGAAAAGTGGAGGCTGCTGAAAGAAACAGTACTCTCTGGGTGGATTCAGGTAGTCACCAAAAGGTTGAAAATGTTTTTTTTTTTTTTCCTATGCAAGGCTTACTTAACCAGGTTGTTTCACTGCATATATGCATCTTGTTAGTTTTCGATAAAAGGTTTGATGAAACCTATTGAACTCTCCCATTTTTTGTGGTGCAAGAACATATCCCTATTCTTTCTGTTTGCCTGTGGTACCACATTTTCTGTTGTAGTAATGCCCAGGAATACATCTGCTTCATTAAGTGACTGAACTGCAGAATCAGGTTTTGCATTTTCTTTCTCTTTTTCCAAAACTATAGGAGGAACTCAAAGGCTACCTCGTACAATTGGAGTGTCTTTGGCAAAAGAACTAATATTTTCTGCACGTGTAGTTGATGGCGAAGAAGCAAAATCAATAGGATTGATTAGTCATGTGGTGGAACAGAATGAAGCTGGGGATGCTGCCTATAGAAGGGCTTTAGCCCTGGCAAGAGAATTTTTACCTCAGGTATAATCCAAATGAAGGATGTTGTTTAACTTGCCATTTCATTCCAGAATGGAGAATGAATAAATAACAAAGAAAAGAATTGCAAAAGCTAAACTTTATTCTGATTAAACAAAGAAAGAAAGAAAGAAACAAACAAACAAACAAACAAAATCAGACCTCTTATCTCTCAATTAGAAGTGGTGCCTCTTGGGGACAGAGTCACCCCCATCTGCCCAGTGTGTTATCATATGTATGTTTTGAATCCATCTAAATTTTGTTTGTTCTAATTTTATAATGTTAGAATAATTTAAGCCAAAAAATTGGAAGTTCCACTATTGTTAAACTTAACCCTTGTAGACAATGGCATCCAGACCTCTCCATTCACTTATGTGAGGCTATCATTAGAAGATGGCATGCCTTTACTGAATTCTCACCATGGTGATTTTTTTTTTATTTCTTTGTCTCTAGACCTCCCAATTCAGTTTTCAAAAGTAAAATCTACAGACTCTCTGCATGAACAAAAAGTATTGAACAGACACTTTATAGTTGGAGGTCCAAATTCTAAACACAAGCAAATTCCATTAACTGATGGGATTTGCATGCATGTAAATGTGTTTAGGTATGTAGCTTTATATATTCTTAAAATAAATGACTTCTATAAATGTTTATCATTAATTATTTATATGGTTACTACTGATTTAATATTATGATCTTGCAGTTATTTGGATATTCAGACCAGTTTAGGTGTAAGCTGGGATGGGGAGGGGTAGTTGCTGATATTTGCTACAGTTAGAATTATCTATAGTCAACCAATTTGCTCAGTGTCTTTGAGGGATAACATAACTTAAGCTTCAATCAATTATGAATTCCTTTGACTTTTGTCCAGTTTTTCAATTATAAGTAACAAGTCCAATTGATACTAGTCCCAGGGTATAATTTGCAAAAATATATGTGTATTCTGCTATTGTATCATATGAATGTATTACAAATATAGAAAATAACCGGCCATTAAAGGAAATGGTACAGAACGCGCCCAATTTATCACACAGCTCATTTATGGAAATAAAAATTATTTGGAAAAAGGTGTGGACTAATACTTATTCTGTAGATTGTTATAGACAGAATATAGCAAGAATGAGAGAGATTATTGCAAGTTAGGATAAGAGTCTGCTATTATAAGATAATACAATTAATTAGAATAATGTTCACTTTCTTTTTTATGTGTCTATCCAGCTCCCTCCAGCAGTGTGCATGTCAAGAACTTCCACATTTGTTCATGCATGTGGAGATTTATATGAATTTACCTGTCTGAAAATTTGCCTGTTCCTGGGTCTTTGTAGCTTTTAAATCAGCATGCTTCCATTAATGCTTTTAAAAGTGTTGTTAATAGGGAAATTTCATACCTTTATTCCTCTGTAGCAGTAATTCTTTAACTGTGATTCACCAATCATTAGGGGTTCAAGGTCTTGACAAATATCAAGTTAAAATTAACCTTCATCACTTCAGTGCAAATTTCTGAAGAGAAAAATTAAGGGAACAGGTAAATGGTCAGATCTGAAAAAGAGTGTCTTGACTGACAAATCAGGTACACTTGCATCAAACACCAATGAAACTGAGTTTAAAATTAAATCTTTTGAACGGCATCTTGTGTAGCAGTTGCTGCTATGAGGAAAAAATGATTTTTAAAACTGAATCACGGAAACCTGAATACAGTAGTAGTAACCCTTTTGAGTACCATGGTCTGCAAGTTAACTGAAAGATTGGCTTCTTTTACTAATACCTACATGATCCTCCCTAGTGGCCCTCTTCTGAGTGCCCCCACCAAATGAGGTGAGATGCAAGCTACTAGGTTTCTCAGTGATAGCACCTTAGATACAGAAAAGCTGCCCAGAATAGGTTCGACTGTGACCATCTTCCTGGTCTTTTTGATTGCAGAAAGACCATTTTATTTGTCCAGGATTTTTGAACAATGAGTGTTTTTACAACATGGGCTTATGACTCATGGTTTAATTATTTTTCTTATTTCTTCTTGTGCCAGAACAATTTCATAGTTCCATTTACTGCTTTCATATTTTGTGCTAATATTGTGTTCTATTCTTTTAACATTTTGTAATCCTCCAAGAAAAAATACATTGTTGGGCAAGCATACAAATTTAGCTAAATTAAACTAAAATGATTCTGTCATTTAATAATCTTTCTCTATGAATCAGCAAGGAGTTTTGCAGAAGTGGCCTTTTATAGTATATTGGAAAGGAAGAAGCAAGACACCACCTTTAACATAATTTGGGATGCTTGATGTCTTAACATCATTTCCAGGCTGAAGTTTGAGTGTTTTAACTTAGTAGTTTTGTCATATTGTATTTTCTATACAGTAAGCCATATTTTGATAAGTTGCACTGTGTGTGTGCCTATAAAAGTTATTCTGAAAAGTCCATAAAGTTGCAGTATTGCAGGTCTAATTCAGTTTTTACTTTGTAAACACCTTAGAAAAGTGCAGATTTCTCTCCCTCATTTTCAAATACTGCATTATCTAGTGTTTATACTGAAGGGATATGCATTTTAATACTCATGGATGCATTAGTCAAGGAACATCTGCAGTGCTAAGTAGGTGTGTTCTGTGGTATATTTAAAAAAAATTAGCAGAAAATACATTTAACACACTGAACTGTTGCATCATCCAAGCTCACTATTTTATGGTCAGCAAGCCAAAATTCTGTTTTAAGATCAAAGCCAAAATACTTACTCTCAAGTGCTTTTGTGTTTTATGGTCTTGCTATTGTCAATTTAGTAAATTTTACCATCAGATATTATGAATACTACAATGGAACAGAAGCCTTTGAACATTTTAAATCAAACATTATTTTGGAGGTGTGGAAAGTTACATCTGTTTTTAATTTTAGGGACCAGTAGCAATGAGAGTCGCAAAATTGGCCATCAATCAAGGAATGGAAGTAAGAAAATAAGTTTTTTACCCCCCTTTTTTCTAAATTTATTCATTAAAGAACACAAGTAGATGGTTAGACCAGAACAAGTTGATATGAGTTTTAGAAAATTCTTGTAGTGGAGAGGCTGTGGGAATTATTTAAAGGGGAGGAGTTATGGATGCTAAATCTGTCCTCTGTAAGTGTTTCTGTCTAACCATTATTCCCTAGTGGTTTTGTTTCATGTGTCCGATCACCATTGTGGAAAACATTGACTAGAAGGAAAAGTTATTTTAACGGTGGAAAGGAACAGGTTTTGGAAAGATTTGGTATTCCCATTTCTCAGCCATATAGGTGTGTTTTTTAAAAAAATTGCTCTAAACAACATTAGGGCAGTTTTCTGACCCCAAGGAAATTTTAGTATACTTCAGAGGATAGAAATGACTCATTTCAACAGGATTTTTCTGTAGAATGAAGAGCATTCTACAGTATACATCCATCCACCCATCATTTTATTTAAATCCTGTCTTTCTCCCAGACTGATACTTAGGACAGTTTATGAAAGGCAAATAACCAAAGTTTCAGAGCCAGAAGATGTGTTTACTTGAAACAGAGCATTTGTTTCAACTAGCTGAGAGACCTCATTTTCTCTCCCCCACTGCAAAAATGCAACCAATGTAATTTCTGTACCTTAAAAACACTACCAACTAAAAAGAAAAAAACCCCTCTTGTCTGTTGAATAGTGCCAGTATATATTAAGTTAATATATTAATATGTGGTTAATATATTCTTTGTGGTCTCTGTGCCTCACACAATGGGAATCATCGCGCATGCGCAGTAGCTTTTCGGAAAGTTCCAGAGCTGAGCAGCTTGGCGAGAACCCCTCCCCCATCCGGTACTGAGCATGCTCTGTCCCACCAAGCTAACTGTCTCTCCTCAGTTTCTTTTCATCCACCGACCTGTTAGCAGCTTGGAAGGCTTCCTCACTGAGCAGTTTGCTTTGCTTCATTCTTCGACTATCTTTGTGTTTTTTTCCAACAGAAGGACTGTAAGAACTCTTCCTCCTTTTCTGTGTCGTCGTTTAAGTTGTATGTGTCTTGCAGTCGCAAGGTCTCCCTGTCTGACAGCCACTCTGAGTGCCTATTCTGCCTCGGAGAAGCCCACAACGTTCGGGCGTGTTCTATCTGTAAAGACTTCACCTCTCAGACCCTGAAAAACAGAGCCTCGTGGTTGAAGTCTTATTGTTGGGAGCAAGCCCTTCAGATAAAGGAGCAGGCGGCTTCGAACCGCCCTTTTCACCACCTTCATGGCTCAGCGTTCTCCTCAGGGCCTCTCCATTTTGAGGCCTTCGTCAACACCCTCTCTGACAACGCCTAGTTTGCCACCAGTATCGACCTCATTGGTACCGACTGCTTCGATACCGATATCATCCTCAACAGCTTTCCCTCCAATCTCCTTGTTACCAAGGATTCCGAATCTCTGCAGGATGCCGATTATTACCTCCTCCTCTGGAGAAGCTTCTTCTGGCTTGCAACCGGCTTCTACTCAACCTCACAAGGTTCCCACTGTGGCTCAGTGTAAGCAAGCTTCGTCTCACCTTGCTGAGTCCTCCATAAAGGAGAAGGAGGAGGAGAAGCTGCTCCCAGCCCTTTGCTGGAGCATGGTGATGTCCAGCTCCCGGTGCTCTCAGTCTCGGTGGCTGTCAACTTGCCTTCGGACTGTGTCTCCACTGGTCACGTTGGCCCAGACCAGAGAAGCGGGTATACAAACACTGCTCCTTCCGACTCTTACTCCTGCCGGCCCCGAGTTGGACCGTCCATCTCATCTGGATGCTCCTTGGGCTCCTTCCCGTGATCGCCCTCGATCTAGCGTGGTGCGCTCCTCAGGACATAGCGATAGAGGTAGATTCCAGCATCATTGGGATTATGGTTACTGTGGAGCCCGTAACCCTTCTCAGCCAAGGCTCGACTCACCATTCTCTTCAGCTTCTTACATTGCTCAATACGGCCATGAGCACCTCTGGAGAGAACAACCAGACTCCTACCTGGCTTCTTACTTACAACCTGGCTTCTTACTTACCGGCTTATCGTGATTGATACCATCCTGACATTCATCGTTGGTCTCCCTACCGTCTGCGGCGTTCCCACTCTCCATCATGCTCTTCTGCGTCTCACTATTGACGCCCTTCCCGATACCAACACTCAAGGACCTGCTCTCGGTCCCGTTCTCCATATTACTGGTGCTCTTCAGCCCACCGCTGGTCCCATGACCGATCGCCTCTGTGAAGGCTGATCTCACCACCTCCTTGGGTGATGGCAACAGTGTCTCAGCCTCCGCTGGATACCCACCATGCGTCTACGCTACCAACATCCCTAACGGCATTGGTACTGACACAACCCATCATTGCCCCGATCCTGGCCATTCTTCCGATGTCCTTGGCGCCAATGTCAGTAACAGCGTCGATATCGCCTCCAGTACTGGCTACGATACAAGCCCCAGTCGCATTCCCGGTCTCCGCTACTGCTCTTCCGGTTTTTCCCTCCGTGCAGGTACCGGATCAACCCCAATCACGTCGGTCTCCGTCTCAGTCCTCTGCCTCTTATGATTCCAACAGTGATTTGGCAGATTCCACACCTGACTCCCACACCTCTCCACTATTGGCCTTTGGGGACCCAACCCCCGATTCAGCTCCTGAGGATGTCAAGCAGTTTTCAGACATCCTGGTCAGGATGGCCAATGCGCTCAGCCCGGACATTTCTGGACCTGCTCCAACGGTACAGGACCTGGTGTTCCATTATGTCGACACTTGGCCTCCTTCCACGGCTTTGATTCCATTCGTCCCTGTGTTGCAGGCAGTGTTGAAACATCCCTGGGCCTAGCCAACTTTGCTCCAACCAATCCCTCACCGCCTGGAGCATCTGTACTGGACCCAGAAAAAGGATGTTGACTTTTTGTTTAACCGCCCCACGCCGAACTCGATAGTTGTCGAGTCCTCTCAAACAAAGGGAGGCAAGAGGGCTCGCACGATGACCACGAGGGCTGGCATTTGGACACCTTCGGTCGTCGCTTCTACTCTGCTTCCTCGCTGATTGCCAGGATCTCGAACACTCAGGCTTGTCTGGTTGCCTATCAGAGGAATATCTGGGACGGGTTCTTTCCTCTGCTGTCTCATCTGCCAGACAACCATAGGACTAATGCCATCCAGTTCTAGAATGAGTTGGTGGCTCCCTCCAACCAGCAGATCCTGTCCTCTCGACATACTGTCAAGGGTGCAGCGTGGGTGATGGTGGGGGCTGTCACCCTTCGCCGTTTTGCGTGGCTTTGCTCCGCTGGGCTTGCAGATGACAGCAGGAAGAGGATTGAGGACCTGCCCTTTGATGGCCAAGGGCTCTTCCATGTGACCACAGATGAGGCCATGGACCACCTAGTAAAGACTTGCCTCACAGCTAAGAAGATGGGTCTCCATCCTACTCCTCATTCCAGGAGACCATCTTCGTCATGCTCCTCATGGAGGCGCTCTGCCTATTCTTATAGGCCATGCTACCCTCCCCGTGTGTCTGTTCAGACTCCTCTTCCAGCTTCAGCCCGATGCTCCTTCAGATGGCGCCAACCGTCCTCCAAGAAGTCCTCCTCTACCACTAAGTCCCACTTTTGACTTTCCTTGCAGGTCACCACCTCTACCGTTGTTCCATCTGCCCATCTATCTCTCCAGAACCCCTGGTCTGGCTTGCCATTTCAACATCTGGTGCAAGATCACTTCGGACTCCTGGGTTCTTTCCATCGTCCATCTTGGTTACGCCATCGAGTTTCAAAGTATACCACCTCTAGGCGTCTTCTACTCCACCCCACCAGTCCAGCCCTCATCAAGGAGATTGAGTCCCTCCTCCTCAAAGGGGCCATAGAGCAGATGCTGCCCTCGGCCAGTTCCACTGGCTTCTTCTCCTGGTATTTCACGGTGCCCAAGTCAGATGGCACCCTCCGACCTATCCTGGATCTCAGGGGGGTGAATTCCTACATCCTTCCCCGGAAATTCAAAATGGTCACACTCTCTTCCATCCTGCCTTTCCTGTGGCATTGGGACTGGTTCACCTCTATCGACCTACAAGATGCCTACTTCCACATTGCAATTCGGCCCCAACACAGGAAGTACGTCCGGTTCGCAGTCGATGGCATCTGTTACCAATACAAGGTCCTGCTGTTCGGCCTGTCCACTTCCCCGAGAGTCTTCACCAAATGCCTAGCCCCTGTGGTATCCTACCTTCACATGAAACGTGTTATGGTGTTTCCTATCTGGATGACTGGTTACTGGTGGCGCCCTGCAAGCAAAAGTTGTACAAGGACATCCACCTCACCTTCTCCCTCTTCTCAGATCTTAGTCCCAGGGTGAACCCCAAGAAGTTCCACTTGGAGCCTTCATGCACCCTGGACTTCATTGGAGCCACCCTTGACTCTGCTTCTGCCAGGGCTTTCCTGCCGGTGAAGTGTGCTCGGACACTGTGCCAGGCCGCCGTCCTGCATGGCCTGTCCATTTCTGCTGGAAGGATCCAACAACTCTTGGGCTACATGGCAGCCATGACAGTGGTCACTTATTTGTCCCACCTCTGTGCTCGCCCTCTACAGCATTGGTTTCTCCAGGCCTTCGACCCTCTTGTCCATGACCAACGTCACCTTCTGTGGGTTCCCCGCCCAGTCAGAGGTTCCCTCCACTGGTGGCTGTCTCCGTGCCACCTATGGGAATGCCATTTGTTGAAGCCCACCCAACACTCACTATCACGACCGATGCCTCCCTGCTCGGCTGGGGAACTCACTGCAGCCGTTTTGCCATGCAGTGACATTGGGCGGGCCTGGAGATGCGTCTTCATATCAACGCGTTGGAGCTCCTAGCTATCCTGAAAGCCCTATGAGCCTTTCAGAACCTGATCGTTGGGCACACAGTCCAGATCCTGTCAGACAATGTGACAGTTGTCTGTTACGTGAACAGGCAAGGAGGCACCCACTCCTCAACTCTGCTTCACCTGGCTCTACGCCTCTAGGACTGGTGTGTCCCGCTGTGTGTGCACCCCGTGGTGGTTCACCTAGCGGGACGAGACAATGTGATGGCAGACACGCTGAGCAGGGACACAGTGTATCACCACGAATGGTCCCTCTTGGATGCCGCATTCTGGCAGATAGTGTCCCATTGGGGCACTCCATCCGTTGATCTCTTTGTGAGCAATCAGAACAAGAAGTGTCCCCATTATTGCTCGAGAGCTGGCCTGGGCCCCGGCTCTCTCAGTGATGCATTCCAGTTCCCTTGGGACAGGGAGTTCCTTTACATCTTTTCTCTGTTTCCACTCCTGGGCCGAGTGATAGCCAAACTCCTGTTGGACAAGGCAAAAACCATCCTCGTAGCCCTGTACTGGCCGAGGCAGCACTGGTTCGGTCCCCTCCTCACTGCTGCTCGGGGCTGCAAGATGCGACTATATTGCACGCCAGACCTCCTCTCCCATTCAGATGGTTATGTGCATCATCCAGACCTTCCTCTCCTGTGTCTCCACGCTTGGAGAATAACCTTCTAGACTCTCCTGCCATCCAAGCTGTCCTCATGGCCACCAGGAAGGAGTCCACTTGTAGATCGTACAAGTACAAGTGGCAGAAACTTGTGGCTTTCACGGACACTCAAAGTGAGGCTTCGTCTCCGGCTTCGTTGTCAACAGTGCTGCATTTCCTGTTGCAGCTGAGGGACCTCGCCTTCTCCTCTCTGAAGGTCTACCTCTCGGCCATCATAGCCTACCAGCCACATGGTACTCCTTCCGCAGCCCTCTTTCGGAACACTACTGTCAAGCAATTCCTTAAAGGGCTTCAACACCTCTATCCTCCTGTCTCTCTGCCACTCTTGCCTTGGTCGTTTTCGCTTGTTCTCTTTCAGCTTATGCGCCATCCTTTTGAACCGATGGCCATGTCTGATGGCTGTCTCCTTACCAGAAAGATGGCCCTTCTGGTTGCTGTCACTTTGTCCAGGCGGGCAGGAGAATTGACCCCGCTGCGGTCCGAAGAACCCTTCCTGGTGTTCCATCTTGACAAAGTGGTTTTGCATCCGGATCTGTCCTTCCCAAGGTCATCTCTGACTTCCATCTGAATCAAGACATCGTCTTACCTACCTTCTATCCTGATCTGTCTTAGCCTCTCGAGTGCTCACTCTATTCGCTCGACGTGCGTCAGGCTCTGGCCTTCTACCTACAACGAACTTCAACCTTCTAACAGACTCCACACCTTTTTGTCTGTTATGGTGGCTGCCGGAAGGGTCACAAAGTGTCCACTCAGCGGTTCTCCAAGTGGGTTGTCCAGACAGTTCACCTAGTCTACGAACCTGTGGGACAACCCCCGCCAGTGCCTGCACTCTGCGCCCACTCCATGAGAGCCATGGCTTAGTCAGCAGCTCTTCTCTGGGGGGTTGATCTGCAGGAGCTTTGTTGCGTGGCTACCTGGTTGCAGCCCTTGACCTTCATCCGCCACTACCACCTTGACTGCCCGGCCTGGCATGATGCTTGCTTTGGTTGTGCGGTGCTGTCTTCGATCCTGTAGGACCTGACCCGCCATCCAATGGTAAGCTGCTCAATCTCCCATTGTGTGAGGCACAGAGACCACAAAGAAGAAGAACAGGTTGCTTACCTGTAACTGTGGTTCTTCGAGTGGTTATCTGTGCCCTCACACACACCCGCCCAGCCTCCCCTCTTTCAGGTCCTTGCCTAGGCAGACTTTGAAACTGAAGAGAGACTGTTAGCTTGGTGGGACTGAGCATGCTCAGTACCACATGGGAGAGGGGTTCCTTCCAAGCTGCTGAGCTTTGAAACTTTCTGAAAAGCTACTGCGCATGCACAAAGATTCCCATTGGGTGAGCGCACAATGACCACTCGAAGAACCACAGTTACAGATAAGCAACCTGTTCTTCCCCCTTCTAAGCTGGTGAAAAGTGGTCTTCCACTGCGTTTCATCCATATGAATGTATGGGATCTATTTAAAATAAGTATTTATGAACATTTTTGTAATGCAGGGTTCTCAAGGGGATATTAACCAGATCTCATGAGCAAATCATCAACATATTCATTGATGAGAGTTCTGTAAAATGAACACCATTCCAAAACTGAACTTTAAAACTGTAATTTTTAATGTCCCTTAGATTTAAATGGAAAACTACACCTATTTATTCTGGAGTTTGGTATGGAAATTTAAGGATAGATTTTATATTCCAACACTGGATTTACTACTGCATGTGGCATTGTCTAAAAAACAAATATGTGAAATGACAAGTAGGTATAATGTGGATAGAAGGTAGCCATGTTTGGCTTCTGCTAAAACTAGTTTGAAGAGATTAGCAAGGTGCTTTGGTCTTGATACAATTTCAGTATAGCAAAACAGAGAAGGAAACATGTTGTAAATGTGACTTTTACTCCGTAGAAACTGTAGAAGTACTACTCATATAAGGCATTATTTGCTAAGAGTCCATTTTGGAGAAGTTTTGCAATGTTTACCATGTTAATAGTTTTTCATATTTTCGTTTCACAGGTTGATCTGCTAACAGGTTTAGCAATTGAAGAGGCATGTTATGCTCAGGTATGTAATTCAAATTGTGACATAAGAAACACCCTTGCCTCCCCATGTGAGTATCATATGAGTATTCCTCCCATCTCTGAATATTGATAATATGTGTCTTGCAATTTAATTGTTGTATCCTAAGTACCTTGTACTCTTTTTAGTGGATAGGTTTGCTAATAGTATGTGGACACATGTATTTTGACAGTTTCATATTTTTACAAGAAATATGCAACCAAATTAGTTCATATATTGTAGATCAGTTGTTGGATGATGCATCATCCATTTAGGGTTTTGCTGGTAAGTAAGTAGGAAATATTCATGAGTAGGTAGAACACTTTATTAGGATCTTCAACAATGCAGTAGTATTGTCAGGGTCCAAGAAAATATCTATTCTAATAGTATGTCAGAAAATTTGAGGAAATACAGTTCTCAAGCATTTTGGAATCTTGTAGGGCCTTTAGGAGGCTCTAGCATTCAGGACTGCAGCAGTACATTTCGTCCCTGTCCCCAGATATTTTGGGTACAGGAAACAAGGAAAGGAGAGCCTGATAGTGGAGAAAGACACCCAGGTTTCTTTGTAGTCCTGATGGTATAATTGACATGGAATGGGCCTGAGCTTAAAACAAGCCAGCTGAGGCCTATGCTGAATTAAGTCTACATTAGCTTTCTTTAGGCAGCCGCATTTCAAAATGAGCCTGGAAATGCTCATGCATTACTAGTCAGATGTAGTATTGCCAGGTTTTGGAAGAGGAAAAAACTTATCTAATCTGTGTATTTGTGACCAAATAAAGAAGTTGTTGTACAAGTATTTACTTATTTGTTTTATATCCTGCTTTTCTCCCTAATGGGACTCAAAGCAGCTGTATTTTACTTCATGGAGATGATATCAATGCAGAAGGAGCATCATGTGTGAAACTGCTATCAGTTTTCTAGTCCCTCCAGTGGCAATGAGCAAAACATTGACTACAGTGAGGTATGATTGATTTACAGCAGCTGCAGAGTAGTTTGTAATCATGACTCAATGTACAGTGTTTTTGAGCTTGCTTTCTGTACATTGCTAATGAGATTTAACAGTTCTGGAGAGTCAAGGTTTGCATGAAAGTGTGACTAACTTCTGATGTGGGCACTGAAAATGATTTTCTTTATTGTAGACGATTCCAACAAAAGACAGAATTGAAGGCCTTCTTGCTTTTAAAGAAAAAAGACCCCCTCGCTACAAGGGAGAATAGGAAAAAAAAACCCAGATGCCTTTTAAAATGCAGATAAAATAGACATACTGCTGGAAGGACTTTTCAGCTGTCTTTTTGCCTCGTAACATGGGATACTGCAACCATGAAAATAAATGTAATTGCCCATAATTTCATCTCTGTAATGTACTTAAATATGTATTTAGTCTTACGGATTCCGAAGGCTTATCTGTGCATTTTCAAGGGTATTGAGCTGTTCAGCACTTTATTCCATGTGTTTGAATTTGCATACCTTGTCAGTCATAAATGCTTAATGTATACAGAACCATTAAAATGTCTAAGTCTTCTGCTTTTGTGATAAAACAATTTAATTTTGCACACAAAAAATGTGATACGTACCACATACTGTTTCTAAATGAATCTTGTTGATATAAAAGATCATGTTTCTTCTAACTGTGAATGTATAAATTTAATAATAAAGATAGCTGAACTGAAAAGAGATTGTAAATGAGAAATCACATTAGTTCTGATGATGCATAAAATCCACTTGGAAACTTTATTGCATGTGGGGTACCATATTTATGCATTGTTATCTGTTCGATTGCACTCTGATGAAGTTCAGCACTATCTTTAATAAGATTCTAATAAGAAGATAGAAACTGGTGATAGGCTCTTCTCACAATAACATGGCATAGATGAGAACTTGTGGTATTTTGACACATGCTACCCAAATGCATTCTGGAGCCACTTTCTTGATAGTTAAGTGTTAAGTGTTAGTATAAGTATGAATATTGTTAATGCAGAGCCAAAAGCCTATTAAAATCTTTCAAAAATTATTATACGTGCTGTCCTATTAAAAAAACAACAACTGACCACTCTGCTGTAGCAGCCTGATATTTTATTGTAAAGTATATCACAGAAATAGGAGATAGAAATTCCAAATAAGGATAGAAGTATTATAGCATTGCAACAACTGTGATTTGAAAACAGAATGCTCATTAGCTGGCATGCAAATTGCAATTTGTACTAAGTAAGAAATTGCAGACTGTGAGAAGATTGCTTAGATGCTAATTTTATAGTTGATTTTGAGATCTGAAGCCATCATATAAAATTCACAGATTTCAGTATGGCAGCCATGTGAAAATGACAGGTACATTTTTTCCTCCTCATATTTTAAACTTTCCATATTGTGTAACAGAACGTTTATGATATCATTTCTATATTTTGGAAGTTTGTGAATCCTTTTGTGAACAAATATGTTTTACAGAGGTATAGATTTACTTAATTTTATTTTAAGACATTTTGTTATATACAACTTAGCGAGTAGAATTGATAAAACTCTGTGCGTGCATGTGTGCATGCCATCAGTTCACATAGCAACTTATGGTGACAGCATAAATTTCATAGGATTTTCTCAGGTAAGGAATATTCAGAGGTGGATTTTGCCAGTTCCTTCCTGTGAAATACGGCCTACAGCATGTGCTATTCATTGGCAGTCTCCCATCCAAGTACTACCCAGGGCTGATCCTGCTTAGCTTCCAAGATCAGACAGGTTCTAGTGTTTTTAGGGTATTTAGGCACTAAATAAAACAATATCAGGATAAAACAATATTGGGATTTAATTCACAGAGAATAAAATAACACAAAACTGTTGTTTTACAAGCAAAACACTTAAGAATTAGAAAAATCCCTTTTAAATAAAGGTGTTGTTGCTTTACATATTATAAAATAAAAACTTGCCTTTCATTTAAAAAAAGATCCAGAAACATTTTACGAAAATACTGTGGCTGGGATTTGCAGTTTCAGAAATAGTTACAGTGGCAGAGCTCTGTTCTGGCTACTTTTGCTGATGCTACCCTACAAATCCTACCTCTGAAGCCTGACAGTGCCCCAACTGATGGATTTCCAAGGCGTTGTAGATCAGAGCATTGGGCAATGATGACTGTGGTGCTCTTCTGCTTGTGGGGCATGTTGAAGTGGGCAATTGGAGAGCTGCTGCAGCTGCTTGTCTCAATGCATCCCACAACTGGGAAAGTGCTGTTGTTATTTACCAGCACTACAGTCAGTAGCACCTCAGAAGCCCTTCCAGTGCTGTACTGTTAGGCTTAAGAGGTATGTGTTTTGGTCATATTCAGTCATTGTCAACATGAATCCCGAAAGGTGCAAAATTGTAAGTCCAGCTTAGCATCTCATCAATACCGAACAGAGTGCCATCGGCCAAAGTATAAAAATGAATAGGATACTATTTGGCTATTCAGTAAAGAAAGGACTTTACCTGTTTTTGGAAAGACAGTAGGAGGGGGCGATCCAAAGCTTTCAGAAGGATAGCTTTGTGACTGCAGCAGTTCAGTTTAGCAACCATCTGAGATGGACCTCATTTACAGAACTTTACTACTGGAGTAAAAATACAGGACATATTTTCTGAGATAATTTGGACCCAAGCCCTTTGGTAAGTAAAAAAAATTGTCATATTAATGTTTAAAATATTACTCAATTTTTAAAGAATTAAAAGTATTTTAATGTTCAAAAATTGATTAGTTGTTCTCACAATCCATCAAAACAGTGCTATATGCATTCTCCTATGTGGCATGGGAAAGTTTAAAGATGAAAAATCAATATTTTTATGTGGTCACCATATTAGAATGTGCCCTTTCCAAAGCAGCTCCACTTCTCAAAGTGAATTATCATAAAGCTGACAGCTACAATCCAGCTAAATGAGCCTTCCCACAGTCATTTACCAGCTAGCATCCCAACTGTTAACAGTTTATTTAACCTCTCAAGTACTGACACTTTAAATGTATCAGGATGTATAGTTTAATCTGAGGTGTTTGCTTCTCACCTCTCCAAGGCCTGTGGTAGCTGTCCACAATGCTACCCATTTAGAAAGTAACACTTTAGAAAGCAGCACTACAGAAACGGATAGATTACTCCACAGACTCAACCTTTTGAAAAGAATAGGTTTTGCATCTTTTCTGATAAACTGCAAGAACTACAGTTCTTGAGATCACAGTAGTCAAGTTATTCCTCAGTTTTGGAACATTGGGTACATTTAAGCAGACCTTGTGCCACATTATCCGGGTTAATACAGAGAGAACTGGTGTCTGAGGCATCTGTATTCCTTATGTAAAATAAATGGCACCTTGAATTGGATCCAGAAGTTCACTGACAGCTAATCTAATTGCTGTCATACAAGATGAATACATTCTTGCCTCCCCTTCTGTAATAAAGGCTATCAGTGATATCAAGTAGTACTTAAAACTTCTAAGATCATTTATGTAAAAGTTTATTTACACTAAACTACAGAATTGCAATATGGCAAAACCTTGCCTTTCCAGGAAAGGTTGTTGAGATTTCATATACTATAATACATTTTTTCAAATCTCTGTTAGGTTGCATGCTTTCCTGTAACAACTTTAACAGTTACACCCCAGTTGTATGGTGAGAAGAGAACCACTCAATATCAACTGACAAGATGCATTAAAAAGAAGCTTCAGCCATATATTTGTTTGAAGACTTGAGGGAATACAGTGCAATGGATTTATCATTTGTTGGATGAAAATTGACTGGGATGATCATTCTGCGCATTGTATGGCCACTATGTCCCGCTCAAACCAATCTGAGGAGATGTTTAATTTATGTCAGAGATAGGGTCAGAGGGGAAGAATCAGATGTGAAATCAAAGTTGCAAAAGCGACTTGCATTTCCATAAACAATAATGACTTGCACTCACTTTATTTTTTTATGAATTTTTTTTTATCAAAGAAATTATGAAAAGCTACAAAAAGGAAGAAAAAATAAAACATATATATATTGGTAATATTAAGTGCAACTTTTGTAACCTGTAGCATATATATACACACATATATACTTTACAACAAAACTTCATATATAATGTATTGATAATATTCAAATAACAGGGAGATGTTAAAGAGTAAGAAGAAAAAATGTGAATTAGAGAAAAAAAATGAGAATAAAAAAGAAGCACTCCTTTGACTTCCTAATTGTGGAGAGGAGAGAGTTCTTTTTATATATGTATGAACATTCTATCAAAAATATATACGTATATCAACAATTAAGACCAAACCATTGTTTAAACATGTAAATTTTTTGTTAAGTAACATTGTGATATCATAATTCAAATTATCACATTGTTACAGAATAGTTTATAATACCATAATCTTTTTTTACATACTGTTTATCTTTCAAACCTTGAAAGTTTTCCATACTATGTTCCTTACTATATTCTACTATATTCTGTTTTTGACTAAAGCATATTCCCTAGCTCAGCATTTAATTAATTATTTAATAATTAATTATTTAACAATCTATTTATTTGTTTTGTTATTTACACATTGCTTTTTATCCATTATAATCCACCAAATAAACCTCAATTCCAGAAGGTGCCAATTTCCCCCATTTAGTTTCCCAAAGTGGGATTGTTATTTTCCAATCATCTTTACATTGGTTAAGGGTGTTGCCTAATAATAGAGTTGTTAATTTGTCTAACTCTACCATTTCATAGAGTTTTATTAAGCAGTCTTCTATAGTTGGTGCTGTTTTCTGTTTTCATTTATGAGCAAAAACCTATCTGGCAGCTGTGATCAGATATAGTAAGATCTTCCAATGACAACTTTTTTATCTAGTGAATACTATCTAGTATATTCAAGAGATATACTTCAGGATGCATTGGAAAGGAAATTTTGAAAACATTAGTTATCTTCTCATGTATTTGTTTCCAATTTTTTTCCGCTTGTTCACAACTCGACCACATATGATCAAATGTTCCTTTTTTATCACATTTCCAACAAAGATTATTTCTGTTTTTATTCATCTTGGACATTCTTGCACTCACTGTAATGATTTGCACTAATGATGAAGGGTGATTGAATCCAAACTGACTATTGTCCTGCACTGATACATTAAACTATGTCCTTCTAGATAATTTCTTTTTCAAAAGAAATAAAAGAATGGCTTTTAGCCACTAACTTTTCCAACTATATTGCTCTCTCACCATAAAAAAATCTGGCATACAACTTGTTCAGTTGCTTTGGGGGTCCTAAATTTTATTGAAAGTTGTGGCGACTTGTCAAAATAGCAGCATCATGCGAGTTACATCTCTGCATTTACTGCTGCTCATACTTATCAAAGAAAGCTTGGAAAGCTACTTTTTTAAAAGAGTACAATAGCATGTTAACGCTATGAGTAGGTGGCCCACAGTATCAATTATGGATGGTTGGTGTAATGTGCCTTTATGTCTTTTCTGACTTACGGTGACACTGAGGTGAATTTATCATGGAGTTTTCTTGGCAAGATTTGTACAGAAGGGTTTGTGTTGCCTTCCTCTTAGACTGAGCAAATGTGACTTGCCCAAGGCCAACTGGTGGGTTCCTATGGACAAGTGGGGATTCAAACGCAGCTCTCTTACAGTCCTAGTCCAGCACACAACAGCTATACCACACTGACTGTCTTCAGTTATGGATAGGGACAGTAAGTCATTATATTCATTTTTCTTAAAATTAACTTGTTACGTACTACTTCTCATCCATATACTTACATTAATTCCTTTTCTTGATTAAGGTACTAATTAAATACAGCCCATAAATCCTTAAATACAAAGAAAATGCTTGATGTGGTGCATGGCGTTCCCTGTGGGAAGTTGTCACTACTGCAGTAACCCCCCATAACTCAAATCTTGTATAGTATTGCCAATATGAAGTTCCTTGCCATTGCCGGTTCTCATACTCTTGAGCTTTAATTTCCTTTTCTGTACTATCATTAAATCACTCAGTGGCATGAAGAGCGAAAGTGCATCCATGTGCAGATGGTCCACACATTTGCACTCTGTGGACTAAAGATTAACTTCAGCAACCGCCTGCGTACACACACCAATCCCCCCTCAGGTTCACTGGTTCGTCTGAGATCACTAGCTTCATAATAATCTTCATAATAAGAAACATGGCAATTAGGCAAACCTTGTTGGCTACTGCAGGTATTGTGTCTGATTGTAGCAACCTCAACAAAAGAGAGATTGTGAATTACTTGGATTTGTTGTTTTTAAATACGTTTGCAACCAACTCATAAAGCATCTGGATAGAAATAAAAGACCCTTCATGTATTTTTCTAGCTTATGTCTCGGGTTGAGGAAGTTTCTTGATCTTCATAACCATTCCAGGAAAATAATCCCAGATAATATAATGCTGATGTGCAGAGTGTTTTCAGACTTTTTCCCCAAAAAGTTGTGATTTTGCCTCTTCGTTTGGTTTTGAAAACTGGCAGTTAGTTGATTTAGAACATCAAAAGTGTATTTTGAAGCTGTAGATCATGGTCCTACTGCCCAGTTAGCCATTCCAGAGGAGAGGGAGGCATAGGTTGCGCTACAACTGCAGCCACAGAGAAAACATGGTTATGGTCTCTGTGACAATGGGGGAAATGGCAGCAAAAACCATCAAGATGGAGATAGTTGTTACTGTCAACCCCCACCACTGCCATATACCTTATGGGAAAATGCTTGTGCAGGTATAATGGGCAGTGTGACAGTCCCCTTTTCGAGAAGAAAACAATACGCAAATTGTGTTTTCACTTGATGTTTGCATGGGACACTCCGTTCATGTTATCTCCATGATGAGTGGTGGGGTGCCAGTCCCATACCCTCATGAAACATAGCCCAGTGAGCAAACCCATATAAAGCTACTCTATAGAGTCTCCTCTCTTCAGAACTACACTCGTTAAACTACTTACTGAAGTCAGGCTTCTTGCAGTCTTAAGATTGCGATCTTCCTTTAATGACTCAGAAATGAACAGGACTTTTTGAATTAGCATGTATTGTACTGAGATACATGTCACATGTCTTTTCCAGCTTGTTGCCCTCCAGATATTTTGGACTACAGCTCATCATAGCCCAACCAGCAGGGGCAATAGTTAGAAAGGCTCAGGGTCTGAAGGGCGTCATCTGGACAGCACTATACAGGCTGAACTGTTAACAGTGAAATCCATTTGGAACTCTCAATTTTCTTTGAATTAAAAAAGGTTAGTTGAAATTTCTTCTAACATCTACAAGGCCAATTGCAATATCCCAAGTGTTTTCATCTCAGTACGAAATATAACATACAATGTTATAGATAGTTCAATACTGCAGTATCAAATATGAATTTCAGTAATAACGTGCCTGTGGCCTACTGAAGAGTATATCAGATAGGCAGTAGGAAAAACTGAGCCTCAAGATAGGTTTGGTCCGCAGATTAGTTCAACAAGTTTTCTCCTGGAAATGTTTGTGTGGTCTTCTGCAGGATAAAGCAATGTGTTAATGAAGGATTTCAAAAAAGTATGTCACATAGTCTCCAACATTTTACAGATAAAAAGAGATACTTGTGGCTTAGCACCATATGAGATGGCAAAAGTTATTAATGAGGAAGAACACACAAGCTAGGAAAGGCTGAAGCAGTTTGCTTTTATCTGAGTCAGTTGGGAAGGACCAGATTCCACCTCTTCTTGTCTCCTCCTTCCTGCTGGTTTAATTGAGCGGAAACTACTTTTGCATTTTGAATTCCATTTGCAGCAAGTAAGGAAGCTAAGCGCAAAGGAGGAAAGTGGAGGTCAGAGAAACTGGGACATTTTAAAGGCCTCAGAAAAAGTGGGAGAGCAGAGGATTAGTTGAGCCTGTCCATGCCAAATTGGGACATGCGGTGTTGTTGAAGCTACTGACAGAAAACTGTTGGTTTTTCCAAGGAAAAAGAACTGGGCTCCCCTTTCCATCTGTATTTTTTAATGTTTCAGTTATTTTTATGTTTCTGTAAAGTACAGCTTTAGAAAATGATGTTCAAACTTGAAATGTGTTAACGAAAGCTTGAAAATTAAGTGCAGACAAATTGTAGATTAATGCTCTCAGTAAAGATAGCTAGGCTTGATCTTATTAATCACAATTTTGACAAAGCTACTTGCAGCAGCAAATGCAAAGTCCTATGGACTTAATAAAGGACTGTATTCGATTTAAAAAGCAAAATGTTCTTCTACTAAAGACTAGTCTGAGTTATAATTCTAGTATATCTGCTGAGAGGACCATCTGGGTTACTGGTGTGAAACTTGTTATACTCAGGACATACTTTTTATGGTCTTAACACACCCTGCAAAGATATCTTCATGACAGGATTATCTGCACAGTACGTACAGTCCTGTTCACTATTTGCAATATACAAACACAATTCTACTCTTGCTTCACATTTCCCTACTTCTCATACCAGTCAACTTTACCTTAGGGCACAGATAAGCAAAATGTAGCACACACATCTGCCATTTTTGCAGCTCTCACCCTCTCCAGATTCCTTGAACTATCCTTGTTCTAGCAAAGAAATGCCTATAGGAGCAGTAATTTTAAGAGTTTTCCAGTCCCTCCCCCAGCCCCAGTGCTGTCTTAACATTTTTTTAAAAAAAATTAAAGCTGAAAGTGGGTTTCTAGCACTTTTCTTTCCCTCCCTCCTTCTGGATATACAAACTGAACTGAAATTGCCCAGATAAATGGGCTACCATAAATGGCAAGAGGCTTGCAAATACGATTCTATATGAAGCATTGCCACATGAAAACGGCTTTCATCAGTTTCCCCATAAGGACTGTCATGCATTATTGTATCAATAAAATTCTTAGGCCTCAATGCAGCTGCTAGTCCCAGCTACAGTAGACCCGGGTGCATTCAGGTTGATTTAAAAAACCAGAAAGTCCCAGATTTTGTTCCTGTTCTTTCCTATTTTATTTTGGAGATCTGTACATGTTTTGTTTATCCCTGAATATGTTTTGTCAGCTCCCAATATGAAAAGAGACTTTTTATAAGACCTCCCCAGGTCTGTTTATTTCAACCCAGTATATAATCAGAAAGAACAGGAACAAGATCTGGGACTTTTCAATCAGTCCCTCATTGAAGTGGGACTTCCACAGGAGCTGAGTTTCAATTGTCTTAGTCTACTCTAGTAGGAATAGCAACTAGATGTTAAAAGTATTAAGAATTTCCATGGTAGATTAGACCAGCAGTCCACAGAGTCCAGAATTCCACTTGTGTAAAGATGATGATGATGATGATGTCAATGTCTAAAGGGTGAAGGTAAAACAGATATCCAGGAAATGGACAGCAAACTATTAAATGAAAATATACAAAATTATGGGGAAGTCACAGTGAGTGGGAGAGAATACCACCATCCTTTCCTCTGAAGGCAATATCATTTGATTTTGGAAGCTAATCAGCATTAGGTCTGGTTAGTACTTAATAATCACCTAGTACCACTAATTAACATCAGGGATCTGTAACTAGGACAAGGAAAGAATTCTGCCCCAAACCTGGAGAATCACCATCAGCTGGAGTTGATAATACTGAGCCAGATGATCCAGGAGTCTGACTCGATATATATGCTGTTATGAATCCTGATGCTATACAGTGTTAGTAATGAAACTATTATCTTTCAAAGTAATCCTGCACATATCTACTCAGACGTAAGTGCTGGGGAGCTCTGTAAGGTTTACTCCTAGGTAAATTAATTGCAGCCTAGAAAAGTATTCCTTGGCCTCCTACGATAAGGAAGAAAAGCAGGATTGAGATAAAGCATTTGTAACAGAGATCACCATCAAATGAGAAATTAAGTCTGCACTATGATTCTATATACAAATATAGACACACACACACACACACACACACACACTACTTCAGTGGGGCATGCTGGGGTTACTGGACTCAGAATTTCAACTCTAGAAAAGTGATAAGATGCCATGGCAGTAGTAAGTGACCTTAAAAGGATATTGATCAAAGGCTACAACATGCACATATACACCCTGTCTATTGCAATTTCCATGCTAAGATTGTTCACTGTCGCTTTAAAAAACAGTGCTGTCTTTGTTCTTGCCAATTAAGCCATGTCTCCACAGGCATTTGTGCAGAGGGTTATAGAACTGTCTTATGCAGCAAACTTCTTTTCATTTCTTATAATTATAGCATGCTTGTTTGAAAAGTTTCGCAAACGTTCTTTTCGGTAATACTGGTAGGAGATTAAGTAAGAGCTTCTCGCTAACATTATTGCTCAAGAACTTCAAACACCATTGTTATGGGCTGAGATTTGATGTGCCATGCATTCCTTTGGCTGTCTTTGTTCCTTTGACCTTTATACTTGTTTGGCTCATCAAGTGATCCTGTAAAAATGCATGTGTTTTCTCTCACACAAATGCCAGGAACCACTTGACTTGCGTATTTGATTCCAGCTTTAATAGGAGGCGTTCATAATGGACAACAGTAATATATCTGAGCTAGCTTGGCCATGATTATGTTTACTGTGGCAGAAAGCAAGAACTTCAAAGCTGCTTCTTAAAACTTGAAAAGAAGACAAGTATGTCTTCTTTGGTATCATCAAGCTTAATTATTGCCAATAAGCAAGAGCTGGCAAGAACAGCCTATCACATGGGTTCATTCCTGTCTTAGGAAAGGTCAGCATATGGTACAAACACTTCTGTATTATGTAGCCTTGTACTCTGATCACATAACACATGTTTTAGAATGCATTATGCAATGTTATGCTCCTGATTAATGACTGCTTGCACAAGAAGTTTTTCATTAGCTTGAATCCTCGTATTCTGGGAATGATTAACTTTGTGACATAACTCTCATCACATAAATATGGAAGACTCCAACTTAACTTCAAACTCATGTTTCAGGAATAACTGAACAATCTCTACTTAGTAGTGTACGTGATTAACAACTAGTTTCAGCTTCAGAGTTGAAAACAGATCACTGCATTTGAGAGAAGATTAAAGATGATTTATTGTTCTAAGGTCAATGTGTCACCCATGATTAATTTTCAGAAAATAGTGGCAGCAGCAATTCATTTAGCATTTTCCCTTTACCCCCAATCATACAAGTGGTTAAAATTGTTTCCATTTCCCCCCCCAAAAAATTCTGTTCTTTGTCCAACCATAATGGTTCAGAGTTTACATCTGGCATTCACTATTCAAATACCATTTGTGTGTTGAATTTGTATCCTACCTTTCTCCCAAGGATGGGACTCAAGGCAGTTAACAGAAATATTTCAGAAGAAGAAGAAAGCAAAATCAGTTGTTAAGAGAGTACTAAATTAAAAGCACAATTAAAAATACCTCACCAAGTAAAACTGTGCACATGCAGCTAGTAACAGGCCCCACTGTCAACAGCTGGTCAGTTGGCAAAGGACTGCCTGAATAAAGAAAATATGTGAATTCGAAGGCTTTCACGGCCGGAATCCATAGGTTGTTGTGGATTTTCTGGGTTTTGAGGCCGTGTTCTATTAGTATTTTCTCCTGACATTTCACCTGCATCTGTGGTAGATGCCAGCCACAGATGCAGGTGAAATGTCAGGAGAAAATACTAATAGAGCATGGCCTCAAAACCTGGAAAACTCACAACAACCTAAAGAAAATATGTTTACCTGCTGGTGGAAGAACGAAACAAAAGGATCCAACTTAGCCATACTTAACCAGGAGTTCTAAGCTGGACAGCCTATTAGTGGAATACACAGGTATTAATTGAACCTTAAACCTGCATATATTTGTATGTGTAGGTGTGTCTATACACACACACACACACACACACATATATTGTTGCAGGGGTTGATATTCCCTTTCTCCCTCCACAGTGACCAAAACGGATACACTTATTTCATGTCTGGCTATGGGGACATAGCTAGATGCTTCGGCAATCCAGCCATGAAACAACAGTGAGAAGGGGGCACAGTGGATCCACAATGAATTTAGGAGGTGGTAAAGGAGCTGTAGTGTAGTTCCACAAGAGAGAAGTACTACACTACACTGAGCCAATACAGAATTCCATCCCTACTGTCTGAGCAACCACTGTGAAACCGCTTTCCTACATTCCCTCCAAACCTGATTCTGAATGTCGTGGAACCTAGAGAAAGGCCTCTTTGAGGCCTAGGAAAGCATGCATGGGAGGATACAGGGCTTCAGACAGCCTGCACCCAAACTGTGTACCACTTTGCAATCAGCACTTTGAACTGCACTTAGAAATCAGTGCATTCTGCTAACTCACAAGCTGTTTTGTCTGCACTAGTTTGTTTCTAGGCCCACTTAAAGGTGTTATTACTTATAAAATCCTTGAGACCAGTATACAGGTGGGGACATTTTCCTTCTATATGAAGCTGTCCATCAGTTGCGGGGAACATCAAAAACCCTGGTCTGGGTGTGGCCACCAAGGGAAACAAACATTCCTTATGGTGATGTAAGGCAAGGCTTTCTTGGTTGCAGCAACACGGTTGTTGAATTCTCTCAAGGAATGCTTGGCTGGTTCTGACTCTGAAAGCTTGAGGCAGGCTGCTGAGATATGTTTGCCCTATTTTTACATTAAAATGGAATTCTTTAAAACACTTTGTTTTCAGTGTTGTACTGTTTAAAGTATTGCTTTAAAGGAGGGTTGGTGAAGGTCCAGGGACAAATTTTTGCCCCACAGATCCTACAGTGGGCCATACAAACACCCTTGCAAAAAATCAGAAATGGCAGGATGTCCACTTACAGATTTATAAAGCTCCTTATTGGGTTCTAGGAGCAAAACACAGCATGGGGAGAATCACCACTGGAGGCATTAGGATGTGTGTGTGTGTGTGTGTAGTTTTTGTGTGTGCATGTGTATAGTTTGAGGGCTGAAAGGCAGTGTATAGATGTTAAATAAATAAAATTACAAGCAAAGCGATTCAGAGTTATTCTATGCTAATAACTGCTTTTTATACCTGATTTTAATTTTTGGTGGAAACTCAGTAAAACCTATGCTTAGTTGTACAAGTTACATTAATTTTGGCTATTAATGCGGAATCAGAATAAGTACATCCTGAAGAGTAGTTGGCATGCAAACAAGTGCTTTGGTGTTACATCTGGTTGTTCTCAATAATGTTTTTGTTTGCCTCCAAATTATTTCTGACTTATGGTGACCCTAAGGGAACTCCATTATAGGGGTTTCTTGGCAAGATTTGTTCAGAATGGGCTTGCCTTTGCCTTCCTCTGAGGCTGTGAGAGTATAATTTGCCCAAAGCCACCCAGTATGTTGCCATAGCTGAGTGAGGATTCATGCCCTGTTCTCCACGTCATAGTCCAGTACTCAAACCACTAGACCATGCGGGCAAGAACAGGCTGAAAAAAATCAAAATGATGAGTGGGTGGGGGAATCAATTCACAGAAGTTGTACAAGAAACCTAGTCAACTGACACTTGCCAATGTGTTATATTGGAATGAATAAGCTATGTACATGTGTGTATGTATGTGTATGCTGCCCTTAAAAGCCTCAAAATCATGCATAATCGCAGCTTCTTAGTTACAATACATATATTACTATTGAAGTTTCAAGTCAAATATTTTCTATTTACACAGTATTGTGAAATCATTTTGAACTTTATTGCTGGGTGGGAACCATGCAGCCTTCAAAAGTTGCTGGATTGCAACTTCTAGTATTCCTCACCATTGCCTATACCAACTGGGGCTGCTGGGATTTGGCAGTCCAACACAATCCAGAGGGCTGCATGAGTCCCACCTCTAATTTCCACATAGTCTGTGTAAATGGGCACAATCCACTGTCTGCTAGCAGAGGAGGGAGAATCCTACATTTGCCTCATTTGTGTTGTTGTTTTTGTTGTGTGCCTTCAAGTCATTTCCAACTTATGGCAGCCCTAAGGTGAACCCGTCATGGTGTTTTCTGGGGACTGAGAGTGTGTGATGTGCCCAAGGTCACCTAGTGGGTTTCCATGGCCAAGCAGGGAATCAAACCCTGGTATCCAGGAGTGTAATTCAGTGCTCAAACCACTGTACCATGCTGGCTCTCATTTGCCTCAATACCCAAGGAGATATGCATCCTTCCTTCACATTTTTAACAGAAATGTTAGTACCACTTTTAACCTGAAAGAGGTTAAGCTCTTCCTTTTCTGATTAAACATTTGTCTGGTCTGAAAAACTGTCTGCTCTAGCAACTCTCACTGCAGTGAGTAATACTTACTCATGTGAGTTGTCCATCAAAATTCAGAGCAGCTATTTGTGAAGAGGATGAAGGTTTGAATAAGAGACGTAGGATCTGGCAACCGTATTCTGCTGGGAGGGGCAGTTTAGGAATGCTACCACATTACCTTATGTGTTCCATTCCACACAGTAAGCACAGCCAAAAGCAAATAAAAAAGTTAAACATTGACTTTTAAGTGTGTTCTTAAGCGCTTGGGTAATGCCTGTTCCTGCATTCCAGTTCCAGCAAGCGGTAGCAGCAGCGGACGGAAAAGCAGGAGATTCTGTTACCATCATCTACGGCTCTGCGTCTGTGTCCCCCCTCCCTTTGCCTTTGCCCTGAGTCTACGTGCAGAGCCAGTTCGTCTTTCAGCAGTGATGACGAAATGTCATGCCTTTCTTCCTGGAACAGTATGCCGATAAGAGACCACTTGTAATACTGAGGTTTCAGATGAACTCCAGGAAGGGTTTCAAAACACTGAGTCACAATTCGTTCAGGTTTCTCTAGCAACCAATTCATTACAGAAGCCTTTGAGATAAAAAGAGAGAAAGAGATGATAATACATTTTCCCTCCTTGTGGGTTAGCTGTTTTCATCTTACTGGGATATGGTGATGGAGACCTTTAACTTTTACATAATTTTAGATTATTGTTGTTACAATGGCCTGGCAATGCTGTTCCTTCCATCAAATCCATCCACAAAACAACCACTTGTGCGGCAAACAACAGGATGGTTGCCATATACTACTCTACAATGATGGATTTTATCATTTGAGGTCCTTTTAAGAAAAGATGGAGAGAAAGCTAAGCCCTGCTAAGTGAAAAGGTGGAATAAACCTAAATATGGTTTAGGGTTGGTAATCAATGTCCTTTCTATAGTTTAAATCAGTAACACTCAAAAGTGGTGATCTGTGGACTGTTGCTGGCCTACAAGTTGTCTACAGCAGACAAAGGAAAAGAAAGGAAATAAACATTGTAGCCAAATGGGCAAAAGCAAGGTACTGGGAACATTAGGGGAAAACATGACAGTCCCCCATATCAGAGAACCTGAGCAGCACAGTTTAAACCATTTGAACATATTTCAGCTGTTAGAAAGCTGACCCAAGAACCTAGCTTCCTTTACAAATAAGAAAGAGGCAGACACTTGATCCTGGCCAGTCGCCTACTAGATTTGCCTCTTGCTAGATTTGAGCCTCTGCCAAGAGTTCTTAGGGCAATTGTACATTTTAATCTGACAGCAATTGCTTAAAATACAGACTATCAGTACAGAACAGTTTCCTGTTTGGAAAATAGGTTAGGTTAGTAGAGTGGTAAAGACCCCCATCTTAGCTGGAAAATATTGGCATCAAGAAGACCATGGCACACCCTGTGTGTAGCCCACACATACACAAATGGGCAATAAAGAAAAGTGATGCCTGTCCATAGTGTCCTTGTGCATTTGGGGGGGGGGGTGAGCAGCTTTGTTAACTCATACAACTCACAAAAAGTTCCTTTCAGCAGGGAGAAGTGATTGTAGAAGAGGCGCACCCTTTAAATTCAGTGCCCTAGTCTACAGTAACATAGAGCAAAAAGGATTCCCCCTCTCTCTTTAATGCACCAGGATGTGCATGTGTGAGAGACATTTGAGTCATGCATGACGGGATAGTACTCACTTGTGCACTGCCAAAAGAGTGGGAACAAAACACCAACAGGGGTGCAAAAGACAGCACAGATTTATATAGATTCTGTGTATGTTCATTCTTATGTATATTATTGCAAATTCTTTTTAATGGTCGCTGTGATTCACACAAGTGGGTTAACTGCGCCTGCTCAGTGCATTGTTTGGAATCTTCCAGAGCTATTATGCATGCATTTTGGTGGTAGCTTCTCCTTCATTTTTACATATGACCAGCCTTGTTACCACTCAAACCCTCAGTACCTTTTTGTCCACCACAGCAGCAGTATCAAAAGGAACAAGTTGGCTGTGTGTTTTGGCTTTGATCATTAGTTGTTGTTGTTGTTGTTGTTGTTGTTATTCAGACTGCTTAAATCTCCTCTCAGCTTTCTTCTGTGATTTAACCCAGTAACTTTGTTTGCTTGGTTTGACTTGGATTGTTTTGCGGCTTCTCTCTCAGTTTACCCTCTCGCAGCTACTCTGTCTACCAATTCTCCGCTAGTCATGCCATCTGGATCTTTTAAGATGTGTTCGACTTGTGGAGCAAAGATCCCAAATACTGATGGCCGCTCACATTGCCTTTTGTGCCTGGGAAAAAATCACAATGTTGGGTCCTGCTCACAGTTTAATGGAATAACTCTGCAGGCCTGCAAAAACTGCTCTTTGTGCCTAGGGGCCCTCCTGTTCAAGCAGGCCTTTACTTGTCCAGATATTCCTTCAACACCCAGTAGATTTTCAGTCCTGTGCACTTCTTCGGTACTGATTCCTTCTTCATCTGCCTCATGAGTTGCATCTAAATGACCTTCTACTGAGGCTCCTGCAGCCAAAAGTGCCAAGCATCCCGCATCTGATCTTGCTGTTGGTACTGGCAAGTTGAAAGGCGATGCCTCCCGTACCAGAGTTCCTTTGACACCAGGACACTGTCTTGACCTTGAGTCTGCTTCTCAGTGTACCAAATGCAGGCACCATAAGAAGAAAAAGAGGTCCAAAGGTATTTCCCAACCTCAGTTTTCTTGATGGTCCATATGGTCACTTCTGAACCAACTCACCATCTCGTTCCTTTCTAGCTTAGACTCTTCAGCCTTCAGTGTCATGTCACTGTCCAGAGGTCTTCCAGGCACTGGCCATCTCAGATGGTGAGATAGTTGACTCTCTCTCTCTCTCATGGACCTCAACATTTGCCAGGTCTTCCAGCTCAGTCTGAGCCACAGTCATCTCCACCTCCTGGAACTCACCCTTCCAGGGATGCCTCTCTGCTGTCTTCACCTCTTGCTTAGGGTAGGCTTATATCTTGATGCTTGTATTTGGGTTCATCCCAATCCTCCATTTCGTCTGCTTTAAGGGTTCAGGAGCAGCCTTCTCCAGTTCATTATAGATCCAGACAATTCCAAACCTCTCTCTCCTGAGGCTGTCAAATCTGGGTGGTTCAGCCATAGGCAGTATGCTCCATCTTTATGATGCTATTGATATTCTCCTTCCCCATTTGAAGGGTTCTCTCTCTCTGAGGAAGATGTGAAGTGCTATGATCCTGATTAGTATTACCCCAGGTGCCATGGTCTGGTCCATCACCAGTATACTTACATCTATCAGGACCGAAGTCCATCTCAGTATTATTACAGTTAAGATTTCCCCCCTTACTGCTCTACAACAAGGCATGGCGAATCACCACATCAGAGCAGTCCCTCTCTCTCTTGCTGTCTATGGTTCCAATCTGTTGGAAAATTCTGGCATTATCTCCCCCCCATTGTTTTAGGGCATATGGGGCTTAGCTAGCTTAGTTTCTTTTCCCTTTGCATGTTAAAGCTTTTTGCCTTTTCAAGTAAAACCTCAATATTATTTAAATGCATGGCTATGGTATCTGGGTGACCAGACCATGTGACCCAGGATAGACCCTGGGGTCATTGGCCTTACAAAAAAGACCATGCTTCTCTCTCTTTGCTCTCTTTGCCATTTTTGCTTTCACTTCCTCCCTCTCTGAGCATACTTCACCTCTCCACCAAAAAGATGGTGAGTTAAGAATGAAGCTACTATCTTACCTAACCTTTTTGTTAGTTGGTTAGGATCTAGTCTCAGCAATGCATATGTAAAATTAATTAGTAAACTTTTGATAAGTTTTTAACCTGAAACTGCCTGCCTTGTTTTGCTTTCTAAGTCAGTTTCAGTTCAAGGAAGCCACACAGAGATTGGGACATGCTTTTTTTCTGCAACTCTGCTAAAGGAAAGCTGATTCCTAACAGTTTTAGCTTTCATAGAATTTTCCCAAAGGGCTAACATCCTGGGTAACTCTAACTCCCAACATGATCTCCTACACACACCCATTTTGCATGTAAGATAGCATTGTCTCCACTGTCTGCAGAAACACAGGCATGGCCTATAACAACTTCTTCCACCAATGAGCCTTAAGCATCCACTTCAGCCACCAATGTGCCCATCCTCTCTACTGCTTCCACCAATGCTCTTTGAACCACTGTTATCACCAATGCTCTGATGGTCACTTTGGTTGTGGTATCTTCTCCACACCGTCAGTCTTCTCCATTTGCTGCTCCTCCTGCTGTGACTTTGTCACCATCTCTGCTCTCATGCTGCCACCATTCTGAGTCCATTGTGTCCTATGAAACTGACTCCAATTTAACTTCATTTTCTTCCACTGCTGTCCAGCAATGCTTACCTCCTAACATTCTTGGTGTGCATAAATCCATTTCACTCACAGACGACATCCACAGTTTTGCAGAGTTGATGGTACACAGGACTAAGTTCCTCCAGTTTGGCACTAAGTCATATGAACAGGAACCTGAGGACCCAGTCTTTAGAAGACTTCAAACAAAAGTCTCTACACCTTCATATATATCTCTTCATCCAGAGATCCTCAAGATTGTGAGAAGGTCTTAGAGCAATCCATAATTTGTGAGACCTATATCTAAGAAGGTAGACACTTTATATAGGATCTTTGATTCTAGTGCTGATTGGCCCTCTCAACACCCAAAACCCAACTCTATTGTTGTTGAGACTGTGCAGGCCAAGATAACTCAAAAGAAAATGAGTACTTCTATTGATAAAGAAGGTCACAAGCTAAAAAAATTCTACTTCACTGCAGTACTGTCCTTCTGCATTGCTAACTACTAGGCGTATATGTCAGCATGTTAGCAACATTTAAGGAAGTAAATGACACCACTTCTGGTGAAACTTTCAGATGATGACTGATGTTTGGAAGTAGATCTCTAATCTGAGGCTTATACCTTAGCATCACAGCAGCTCACAATAGTGAGGCATGTTGCTGATTGCAGCACAAAATCTCTTGTGTTGGCCATAGCCCTATGCCACCATGCCTGGTTGTGCCTCTCAATTTTGTCTCACCAAGCCAGGAGCACAACTGAGGACTTGCCATTCAACGATTCTGGATTTTTCCACAAGGACACTGATGATACCTTGGAACATATCCAAAAGATGTGAACCACTGCTCATAAGTTCAGTTTGTCTTCTTGATCCCCATGGTCCTTCAGGCCTAGATACTCTTGGTTGAGACACCGCCTAGTTCCAAATGAGCCTACAGCCCAGTGTCATCAAAGCATTCCAGAGACTCCTTTCCTGCATTACCATTGTCAAAGAGGTCCTGCATTCCATCCCATTACAGGTCCCACTCTCACAAAAAGAAACCATGGCATGGCAAGCATCACCTTTGACTTCTTCCAGAGCCTCCTTCCTTCCACTTTCTCTTTTAAAAACAGGCTCTATCCTTACCAACATACCTGGTTTACTGTCACAACTAATTCTTGGGTCCTCAAGATCATTGACGGGGGTCAAATTTTCCAAATATCCATCTACTGGTATAGTTCACACTGCTGGTCCTTCTATTCCTCTGCTAGAAGGGATAAATATCCTTCTTCTGAAAGGAGCCATTGAACCTGTACCATCATCCTTCATCCCATGGGGATTTCTCTCATCATGTCAAAAAAGGATGGTAGACCACACTGTTCAGGACTTGCAGAATGTGAATTCGTTCATCCACATATGGTTATCTTGAACTCTATCCTTCCATTGCTGAAAGAAGGAGACTGTTTTGTGACCTTGCACCTTAAAGACACTTATTTTCACACAACACCTGCCCTTCCTCCCCACTTCTGTAATGTTCACTATCCTTAGCTCCTGGGCTGCTGCTTTGGCAGCCGTGAAACTGAGAGTTTGAGTGGGGACATGACTGGTCATATATGCCAGTGGAGAAGGGGCTACTGTTAAAACACTTGCATAACAGCTCTAGAAGCTTCCAAACAATGCACTGTGCAGGTACAGTTAACCCATTTGTGTGAGTTCATAGATAACCACTCAAAGGACCACAGTTACATGTGAGAAACCTGTTCTTCACAATCAGTCTAATTGAATAATCTCATCATAGTTGAGAAGACTGTAATATATCTACAGCTTAGGTACAGGCTATCTGATAGCTTTATCTCCCCCTATGAGCTTGCCCAAACTCTGAGACCTACACTTTCAGTCCCAACACCTTTACCTTTCGGTGTGAACACAAGATAGGGCCTTCTCAGTAGCTGCCCCTAGACTTTGTAATTCCCTCTCCAGGGAGGCCAGAACAACTCCTCTCCTTGCTATTCTTCTGTTGGCAAGCAAAGACTTTTTTATTCAGACAGATTTTTAGAAGTGAAGGTTTTTAACAAAAGGTCTGTTAAGGTCTCTATTGTTTTAAATGGCATTGTTTAACTTTTAAAAATCGTTCTTAGAGTTCATGTTTTTAATATGGTTAGTGGTTTAGTTTTAGTGTTGACTTTTCATCTGCTTTTAATTGTTATCTTTTAAATGTGCAAGGAGTAAGTTCCATACCAGAGAAACAACACAGAGAGTACTGCCGTCTTTAAATTAAAACACATGGGCACCCTCCAGTGTCATGCACATTCAGTCCTCTTCCCTCATCCTGTGAATTACTCAGAGATAATTACTTTGTTGCTAATTGTAATTAGTGATTAATTAATGTAACGTTCTACATAATACATTGTTGTTGGGTGCCTTCAAGTTGTTTTTGACTTGTGGTGACCCTAAGGCAAAGTTATCATGGGCTTTTCTTTGCAAGATTTATTCAGAGGGGATTTGCCTTTGCCTTCCTTGGAGGCTGAGACTGGGTGACATAGCTGAGCGGGGATTCAAACCCTGGTGTCCAGAGTTGTAATCCAATGCTCAAATCACTGTACCATGCTGGCTCTTTCTATAATACATTAATGTCACGTATTACATTAATGCTCAGTGCTTCTTACTAAAGTTTTATACACATTCATTAATGTTCTGCATCACATCCCAAAGTTTTCCACATGTATGAATGAATGTGGAAAACACTAGAGGATATTTTAATATCCTCTGGGAATGTGTTAGAGAGCTTTCACTTGCACAGTACTCTGTTTGTCACTGCTAGACATCCTGGTTTGAAGAGATAATTTGCCCTTGAGAATGATTGTAATAATCAGGATAATAATGAAAGCTTCTAGGTTTGCCCCTTTTTCTTGGCAAGGCTTCTATGCTTCTAGCAGCATAATAAGCAAATATTCTCACCTGAAAGTTTTGTCTGCATGCCAGCAAAGTTTGACATTGAATCCCTGCTTGTCACACAGCTGTTAAAGGCATGTATTCATAGCCCAGAAAGGGGGAACTAAGGCCCTCATGATTAGGTTATAAGGAACATATACTGTATTTGCTGGTGTGTAAGACTCACTTTCCCCCCTGAAAAATACTATTTGAAAATGGGGTATGTCTTAGTATTTGCCAGTGTATAAATGGGGTGCATTTTATACATGGGTGCGTATTATATACTGGCAAATATGGTAACTCCATTGCTGAAACAGCTTCACTGCCTACTTGTCTGTTTCAAGGCACAATTCAGAGTGCTGGTCCTGACTTAATAAAGCCCTTAGGTCCAGACTATCTGAAAGTATGCAGCTCCTTATATGAGCTTGCCCAAGACGTCTTTGAAGGATGACTTTCTCACAGTTCCACCACCATCACACGTACGGAGGGAGAGGACACAGAAGACAGCATTCACAGTGATTGCTCCTACATAATGGAATTCCCTCCCAAAGGCTTGGTTGTCCCTCTCTTTGAACTCTCTCTTCTGGCAAGTAATAAACTTTTTATTTAAGCAGGCTTTCCGTCTTTAATCGAATGTGGCAGAAAAGCGTTATCGTGCAGTGTGCTGAACTTTTATCTTATGTTTTTATTTATTTTAAACTGTTTAAATTAGCTTATTATTCAAGTTGCCTGTCAATGTATGGTGACACCATGAATTTCATAGGATTTTCTTAGGCCAGAAGTACTCAGAGGTGGTTTTGCCACTTCCTGCTTATTGAATGGTCGACTCTTACATTATATATTGGGAGAAAGCTGGGATATTAGACAGACAGACAGACAGACAGACAGACAGACAGACAGACAGATAGATAGATAGATAGATAGAACACAAACAGCTGATGCAACAGTAGAATAAGTTAGGCTTAGAATAAAATAGTTTACAATTTGGCTTCCTAGGATGATGGAGTTCAGTTCTGTTGGTAGTCTGCAAAATCAAGCTAGGCTAGGATTCAGGTGTAAGTCATGGAGAACCTTCTGCTGCTATGTATACTCACATAATGTTCCCAGTGAAACAGTATGATGATGCAGTTAAGTCCTCCATTTCTGTATATTCTTTTTTTTTTTTTTTTTTTGAGACACAGTACCTGTACACCTATCAAGAATCTTGTGGCAACTTCAGCATCCTCACATACCCTCCAACTGTCCCAGTTTGGCATGGACAGTCCTGACTGATTCTCTGTCATTCCACTTTTTCAGCTGCTTTTAAAACATTCCAGTTTCTCTTACTTACATTGCTGCAAACTGCATTGAATGTGCAAAAGTAGTTTGCACTTCATTAACTTAGCAGGGGAGGGGTAAAGGAGAGGAGAAGGCATAATCTTACTTACCTGATGCCATACAGAATCCAGTGTATCTGTGTTCTTAAACTGATACTGCCATTCATCTCTAGTGTGTTCCTTATGACAGTGTTCTGAGCTAGAACTGGTACCAGTTCCAAGTCTTCCCAAGACTTCACTTGTTACCAAACCTTGCATGCATTGCTGCTATAAGGTAAGCTTTATTGGTGGTAAATGACGAAGCACATAGAAAATGATCCAACAGGAGAAAGCATTCCATCCCTTTAGTTGATAGGTTCCAGTATCCCTCACTGCAGATGTTAGAAATGGGTACTAAAACATCCCAGAGGCAACATTTCAGATCTCTGTGACTGACCAACATGACAGGACTTCAGCCTAAAGGCCAATGCAAATCTATGTAGCTCCTCAGAACTAATTTACTCAGGTATTGGAACTTACTTTCTGGATGACAGCTTCTGGAATCCTCCAGCCAGCACAATCACTGGTTGTGTGGACTGGTGAAGCCTGGGAGTTGTAGTGTGAAAAGTAACTTTTCCAAGCTCTGAATTTACCATGTAACCCCTTCTTTGTGAAAACTGGATTTAGTTGTCCTCCACATGATTATAGTATTTTAAAGATTATCACCATTTGCCTTGCTTGATCTTGCCACAAGTACTGTATTTGCTGGTGTATAAGATGCACCTGTATATAAGACACACCCCATTTATACACTGACAAATGCTCTTTGCTGGTGTATAAGACACATTGACGTATAAGACGCACCCCATTTTCAAACAGTATTTTTCAAGGAAAAAAGTGAGTCTTGTACGCTAGCAAAGACAGTAATTTATCCAGTACAATTATAACTGGAGTGTCTTCAGATGCTATCCTGCTGGAAGCAAGACTGGAACAGGGGAGCTCTCTCCTTGATGTACATTAAGGTAATTCAATAGCATATTTCACTGTAGTAAAATGCTTCTATGGAAATGAACAAACTTCAGGATTGATACGCGTCTTCAAAATGACAACACAATTTGGGAGTCTTTGGTTTTGTAGTAGAAATGCAACCCAGAATTATTCTGTTGATAGTTGACCAGGAAAATTTACAAAGTAAACATTGATTGAAAAAAAAAAGTTACCACACCATATACCTCCACTCTGCAGAATGTACTATTTTTTTTATAATTGAACACATTTATGGCTGAAAAACATGTTTGAAAGCCTGCTGGCTGGAAGCATGTTGCCAATCAGACATGGTCTGGTCATAAGTTCAGAAAGGATTAGGTAGGAAAACCCAATGCTAATGGGTTTGTGATAATATTTTCAAGACTGCAGGCTCTGTGAATACCTGAATACAACGGAAAGCAAAAATACCCAGCTGGATCAATCAGAAACCATCCTGTGATGTCACCCTACAGAAATCTTTTCTAATCCTCCCCCGCCACCCAACCATTGTCATGACTCCCATCAATGTTTTATCACCTAAAGTGAAGACAATCAGCTCATTCTGGACTCCATTGTCAACCCCATGAGAAAGCAATTGCCACTTTGTCCATACACTCTCCTTCATGATAGGAAACAAGGTATATAAACCTCGACTTCAGCCCCAGCAAATTGTAGAATATTGAGTGTATTACATTGCATGTGATACCCCAGACTCCTGTTCCTCTGTGTTATCCTCAGGCACTGTCTGAGCCACTCTGCTTCAACCTTCTGCTTGAAGACTGGTAACTACCACCCTTTCCATCCAACCTCTCTCCATTCAACCTTTCTTGCTTCACTTTCTGATCATCCTGTATGGTTCATAAGAGTATCTGATTTCTTGTGTGTTTGTTAAATCCAAATAAAATACTCTGTTTAACTTTTAACTGGAGTCCTCTCTACAATTAGTACTGATGTACACTCGTGAAAAGATCCTGCCATTACCCTCCCCTTGCAGGCCTCCTTTGAGTTACAATTCCCCAAATTCTAAGGAGAAGCTACTATTGCAGATAGACCTCAAAGTCCACCACCTTTTAGGGTAACAAAGAGTAACCAAAAAGTAAAATGTTCTTTTTCAGGTTTTTCCCATTCAGTGGCCACAGTCAATGACTGCTGTCTACTAGGAATGAATTGTCTAGATCTAATTGCTAGTCCCAGCCAGACTAGACACACTGAATTAATAAGATTTACATAAATGTTGACTTACCATTCACTGGGAGACCTCTAGTTGGAAACGGTATCTGGATTTAGACCTATGTGTTTAAGTCTAGTTGATTTCATTGTAGCTTGCACTACCCTTCCTACTCTGGAAATAAAATCTTTCAGAATCTTTGAAATATGAGTACAGGATTGTGGAAGTCTTGGCCCTTAATGATAACAAGTATAACCTTATAACCTGATGCAAGTACAAGCTAAGTTAGCAATATCTTCAGTTCCCTGATAAAGAGGGATCCCTAAACTCAAATGCATTCTGGCCACACTCCTTTTTGACCTGTCAGTGGAGCAAAAGTCTCTACTGATCACTTATGCTTGTGTTAGGAGGCAAAAACTGTGTCTTCTTCCCTGGATGTTTGAAAGTTGAGATTAATTCCTAAGTGCAACTCTACCACCCCAAGCACTGACTGAACTGGGTTTTTTTTTTAATTTTCTTATGTTTATTTTCTTCTGAGCATGCAAGTATAGCTACATGGCTCCTGGGTGTATCTTTACACCTGAGTGAGTGAGTGGGGTGCAACAGAACTACACCCAGGAACCTTTGAATGCCTTTGTGCTCCTGGGGCAAAGGCATTGCACAAGGCAACACTGAATACCTCCTTGCACAACATCTTTAAATGTGGTTATGCTGCCATAATAAGGGGTTTTATCAGAGTAAACCATTAATGGATTCCATCTTTAGAAGAATTTTTTTGTATAATGTGTTCTTTCAAACCTTAAGACCTTGGCATATCTTCATCCAGGCCCACCTGGTGAACAGCAGCTGCATTTTCATGAAAACGCAACCCACTTTTAACATACCCAACAAAATTTCAAATGTTAATATCCTTGCATTTGATTTTTGCAGATGACCCTTTGCAGAAGGGCAAAGTCAAGTAGGTTGCAATTTATTAGAGAGAGAGGGAAGATAGATATCACTTCATTATTGTTCTTTTGTCCATGCAATCTACTCTTCTGAGCATAGTTTTATTAGTAGAAGCAGATGGGATTTTTCTTTCCTTTTTTTTTTTTTAAAGCAAACCCTCATTACTATTTTTGTCTTATTATTTAAAGGAGTAAAAAAAAATAGTCTGAAGTTACCATACTTAACAAAAATACACTGTCAGCACATTTCTCTCCTCAACTGAAAACAAACCTGTCAGCAATTTCTTTACGTTATGAGTACATGTGCTTTCTTTCTTTAGATACTTTCTTTAAATAAAGTGCCTTTGTAACAGAGTCCATTTAAAGTGTTAAGTGTCAACAAATTGCCATCTGTCTTGTAAGAGCTCTCTGTCATTTTGATGAGGTCAGCACTCTGGTTAACACTGAGGAGCAGTGATATGAATTAGGCTTCAAAGTCTGAAGGGCTGGAAACCGACATCTAAAAGATAGATGTAGCAGATTTTCAATCCCCCAGTCCTGTATGCACTTATGCACAACTAAGCTGTGTAAATTAGGCTTGTAAGGAAATCCTTGGTTCTGATAAAAGTCTAACCATCTTCACAATATTTATTCAAGTTTAATTTAGCATATTGCCTATTTAAATGGATTTGCCATGCTGAAACATAAGACTAATACTTCAGAACTGTAGGCTGGTATAAAAGAGGGCAAAAATTAATTGTTCCACTGTCAACTCTAAGGCATTTTGGGCAGCATTTTTATAGGGATATTGTTATTATTGGGAGCTGTGGATGAAAAGGGAACCTTTTTTCCTAGATTCATCATGTGTTGTTTCATATTAAGGTGAAGATAGCTACCTGTGGTCCAGTGCTACATAGAGCAAGAGGAAATCCAGACTATTTGATTTTATGAAGAGATGGGACTGAATATGAGTCATGGCTGGGTAACCAACAACAGTCCATTTAGGGCCGTGGAGTAAAACTACCAAAGGGACAGAAATGGAAATGGACAGGCCAGCAACACCAGGACATGATTCCTGGGTGGGACAGATATTGGAAAAATCTTGGCCTTCCAAAGTCACAGAATCAAGGTGAATGGAATTAAGAAACTACAAGGATGAAAAATGGGAGTATTATTTCAGTCTTTTGCTTTGGGTTCCAAAATAACTAATCCTAAACTGTAAATCTTCCTACTATGTTAGGCAAATTCAACATATAATAGATAATCTGCATGCTGTTTGAGATGGTAGAAACTCTCACAAATACTCTGTATTGATTCTGATTCTCACATTCTTAAAGTTAACATTGTTCAGTGTTGCATGATTGATTGTAATAACCTCATTGTCCATCAAAATAACACAGGAATTTCATTCCTGCAGCTAAAGGGCCCTAGCTTGGATCTATATGTACATCCACCACTATTCAGCAAGTACTCAGAACAGATTAGGGAACTAAACTTCATACAAGGTACTTCAAACATCTGCCCTTCATGGTCTAGGGTATCCTATGCATTGGTGCCTTAGACCTATTAATAATATCAGCTTAATGAGTACTTCATCTGTTGTATCAGCACAACCCTTAGGCTGGAACTGATGTGCTACAAATTTATCATGCTGAAAATTGGAAAGGTTAATTGTTTGCTGTTAAAATTTGGAATGCTCTAAGTTACATATGAAGAGAAAAGCTTGCTTTCTTCCTTGGAAATTAAGCTTCTCAGCTCTTACAGGGAGCAGGTTCTCATCTTGCACCTTTTCTTTGCTGTCACAGTGGAGAACCTTATTTGGTACAGAACCCCTTATAATGAAAACACACAGAGACAGATGTTATAGCTAGATCTTAACCTAAGATGCCTAGTCTTGCTGACTGTTTGGATACATTCCTTTCTAAATTTGCAAAGAAATTGTGGAGTATTTCTCAGAGAATCATCATGTCCATTTTGACAGGGACTGTCCCCAGTTAATCCTCTACCATTCCACTTTTCAGCAGCTTTAAATATATCCCAGTCTTTCTCTCCTTGCCTCACTTTCCCCTTTTGTCCTCAGCAATTACTTTAATTACTGCAGACTGAGTTCAATGTGCAAAAGTAGCTTGCACTGAATTAACTCAGTTAGGGGGAAATGGATAGGAGGGGCGGAATCTTCCACTTCACTGTAGCCTTAGGCAGAAGCAACAGCTGCAGCCTGTCCTAGTTTTGTGTGTTCTTCCTCATTAATAACTTTTGCCATCTTAACCACACTTTGGTGTTGCTTGGTCACATCTGTTCTGGTTATCATAACTGTGAAATGTTGGAGGGTATGTATTAAAAAGAGACAATGACATGAACAAAATGCACTATATATTTGAGTCTTGTTTTTTTTCCGATTTAGGCCTAACTCAAACTGCTATTCCCTACTTGAGTGGATCCACTTAATGAATGAGATTGATATATTTACAGTGTTGACATACGATCCAGCACTTGATTCGGTGGTCTATTCTAGCTGGCAGTAGCAAGCAGATTTAGGCCTTATTCTACTAGCTATTAGTGCCTGTACTAGAAAGTAGAGAGGAGAAACTGTGAACTACCTACATCACTGGATGGACATGGCAAACTAATTTATTGAATCAACAGTGTTTGAAGTTGGATTTAAAAAAAAGACAGACAGTTGAGCATTAAAAGAGATTCCTTGGGTTTAGCATAACCAAACACTGTAAAACAACTGACCTTTGAAAAAACAACAACAACAACTGACCTTTGGCATTCCTTTTACATTGCTGGATATGCTAGATATAATTGGGAGGAAAATTGGTGAACAGCAGGATATAATACATGCCATGTGGCCATTGCTTATTGCTCCCATTAACTGGTACCATTAATTGCCAATTTCATGACAACTCTTAATGGTTGAAACAGCCATGCTATCCTGAGTGAAATGCCAGGTTGAAAACAGTTAGGAATTGTAATCAAAATAGTCACTTTTCTAAACTCTGTTTTTGTTACCTGGACCAATCAGGACAGAGCAGAAGGCTGCAATTTCCCCTCCATTTTGCCCTTGGTCATGTCCAAAATGTCCCCTACCCCCAACACACACAGCTGGGGGAGGATTATATCCAACTGTTATTTCTCTCTGTATGTACTTTTCTCTATTTTACAGTGTTTTTTTTTTCCCCTTGAGAAAACAGTTTCTGCAGATTCATATGGTTCCCAGAGACTAAGATGCCAGTCTCTTAACAGTGTATTATTAAGGGAACCAGCAGGCACACTACATTGCATAATCTGTGTTGCAAAAGCGTTCCCCTGCCAACATAGCTTGCGTTATTTCATAATAAGGAAAAATTATCTTACAGAATGCATTTGCCCTGAAAAGAAGGTGAAGAGTGCAACCAAGTATTATAGGTGTCAATTAATTGAAAATAAGTCAAGGCTATGATGTTCTTTAAAAAATAATCCTATATAACTGTTGAGTTTTTTATATTGGCAGTACAATTCTAGTAATAGAAAACATCTATAAGTATATTATTTAAATCCAGTGTTATGGTCTCTTTCAAACTATATACCACCTTAACTACCTGGGCTCCATCCTATGGAACCATGGAATTTGTAGTTTTGTGAGACACTACAGCTGTCTAGCAAAAAGTTCTAAATACCTCACAGAACTACATACTCCAAGATTCTTTAGGATGCTCCATCACAGTTACGGCGGTATCAAAGTGCCATAATTGTGCAATGTGAAAGAGACCTAATAGAGAGAAGCCAAATAATAATTAACCACATTATTTGTAATGATGTGAGGTAGAACAATGTAAGCAGGAAGATCACATGCCCATCTTGGCTGAGACCATCATACATCAGGAGATGTACGTGTATCTCGTATCTACTTCTCTGTAGCTACATCTTCCAATACTGTTTCCCCAAAGCCACCTTGTAAACAGTGTGGCCCTTCCAGCAGGGCCATTTCCATGTTGTTGAAGAGCAGGGCCAGCAGAGATGTGTCTAACTAGTTTTCTGTAGCAGGATATGCTGCAGCAGGCATCCACAGGGACCTCAAAAGGTCCTTGGGAGGTTCTTGCAGATGATGTCTTTGCAGTTTATCCATCTTCAGAAAAATAGCTGGATGCATTCCCGCTGTTCTCCTTGTTCTCCAACGACATAAATATAATTTGGAGGGTGTGTGAATTTTGCAAGGTGGGGTTTTGGGAAGATTTTGGTCCTTGTGTGGTTGGAACAGAATTCTGAGCTGCACAACAACCAAAAAAGTGAGCTATAATGATGTAAGTCCAAAACACACCATCATAATTCCTCAATGGAATTCTAGCCATGGATCTGGGAGGTGAGATAGTTCAGCTTCCTGGGGGTGGAGTGGGGGAAAACTTCTAGCATCAACTACCAACTCTTGTCAGTGGCCAGTTGATCTAGTTCACAAACAAAGTTGCAGAGCATATACGTACTCATTTAATTGCTTACTTGCTGCATTTGTATACAGCTGTTCTGCCAAAGCTCACACCTGGAGAATCATGATTCACGTCAAATAACAAAACCATATGCTGTAGAATCACTGTCAATTTGACCTGGAAGAAGATGTATTCTTCCCCCTGACAATGGTGATCTGTCAGGCCCGGAGCACAAACAAAGCAAATCTTGCAAGGCAGTGCAGATAAAATTTAGTTTGGCCTCCCTTCCTGACTACATGCACACATTAATAGTTTACTAGTTGTCATAGCAGTTCCTGTTGCTCCAGAAGAAATCAGGTATAACTTTTCTTGACCACTGTGAACCACAGGGGGGAAAATCACACAGTTCTTTCCATGAATTGATCCAGCTCTTTCTCCACTGTATTTTACTACAAACACTGTGATCCAGGCCTAAATCCAATTATTAGCCCCAGCTAGAGTAGACCCAGTGAATCAGTGAAATTTGCATGAGTAAAGGTTTACCCAATTCCCAATTTCTGTGGATCTGCTCTAGCTAGGACCATTTCCACACTAGCCTATTATAGCGCAATGATTCCACTTTCAACATCCTCTGGAATCCTGGGGTTTGCAGTTTCCGGAGGGGCCAGAAACTGCAAACCCCAGGATTCCAGAGGATGTTTAAAGTGGAATCATCACACTACAACAGGCTAGTGCAGAAATGACCTAGGACTAACAATTGGAATTAGGTCCCAGATTTTAAGTTCAAGTCCTCTTTCCCCCTATTTTCTGGGAGATCTTTGTGCTTGATGAACAGATCTTAAAAACTTCCATACAATTTGGTGCTTTGTTGTTGTTGGCCTAAAACAATTGTCTAAATTGGGGTCACAATTGCTCCAGTTGGCTTCTGTGAGGAGAAACTTCAGCTTGCTTACAGATATTGTCTATTTAATGCTATAAACCAGGGGCAGGCAACTTCATGTGAACAGGCTTCAGTTTACGATTTCCCCATGGGCTGCACACTCCCCATAGCAAGACCAGTAACTCAGTTTTCCTCTGCCGTCTTTCTCAAAATGGTGACAGGAAGTTATGCTGGCTCACTTCGTCTTGCTTTTATGAGAAGGACTGCAGAAGAAAATGGAGTTATTGAGGGACAGTGTGGAGTCCTGGAATACTTGTAGAGCGAGGGACAGTATTTCATGTATTTTTGTGCACGGAGAGGGCATTTTGCATAATTATAAGGCAAAAATTGCTTGAAAATTTGCTCCTTTTTCAGAAAATGGGGGATTTGGGGGACTGAGGAGTGGCTTCAAAGACCACATTTGTTTTGCTTCCAGTGTTCACATCTAACAATGTCCGTGATGGGAGAAAACCTTCTAACCTCAAGAGACTAGCACACCCTATCTGTGTTTGTTAGCTTTAGTAGCCACAAGTTGCTTTAACCTGAATAGCTCACACATTGTCTCATTTTGTTTTCTGCCACTGATGATATAAGAACCAAGTTTAGAAGGAATTGAGCTACTGTTTTACTAAGTCCTGTACACTGACTGGTACTGGCTATTGTAGAGCTTGGGCCAGCATCTTCCCCAGTCTTGCTGTACACTGGGTGGGAATCCTGTGGCCCTCCAGATGCTGTGAGACTACAGCTCCCAACAATTTTAGCCACCATAGCCAATGGCGAAGGATTATAGGAGCTGTAGTCCAATAAAATCTGGAGGGCCACAGGATTCCCACTCTTGATATTCATTTTATTTTGCCTAAAGATGAGCTCAACCCTATCATTAGGTAAAGTGTGATAGTTACCTCTGGCTGAGAAGTAGAAGCAAGATATTAGCACTGGGAGTTCTATGGCATGCAATCTATACTGAACCCCCAAGTTAACATTTTGCTTTCAATGGACTCTGTTCCATTGTCAATCTTGAAGAAACATTCAACAGTCAATTCTATTAGCTTTCCTATGTTGAAGTAGGTAGGGCATCGTGCTGTTCTCTGCTCAGGAAACAAAATGGCCTGGGCTGGCCCTTTCCAGAGAGGACAGAGATGAATCTGACAGTTTATGCAGACAATATATGTGTCCCATAACTGAACTGGTTCCCTTCCCTTAAGAAAAACATCAGGGCAAACCTCCCACTCCCAGCTTCCCGGTTCTTCAGACAGAGTGATTTAAAGCTCCCTCAAACTGGTACCCATAATGACACAACACAGCACAACACTTCCCAGAGGTCTCTCAAAGAAATGTGGACATTTGATTAGCAACATGCACTCTGAAAATAGAGGTTAGTCTAATTCTTTTTATGTTGCTAAAAGAAAGATAGATTTTGGGTTTGTAGCCTGTAACTTCAGGCTTGTGGCTTGTAAATCAGCATTTCTATTTCAATCAGAAAATGTCTATTTCCCATGAAGAAGTGAATACTCCTCCACTAAAAATATCCTTTATGGATTGTGGCTTGTGGCCTGGGTGTCTAGGCTTTTATTCATTCTAAATATATTCTGTATGGCTTTCTCATTGTGGTTGTCAATTGAACAAATAACAGACAAGAACGCAGAGAATCAAGATTTATGTCTGTGAATTACAGAGGACAAAGCTGGCATCCTCTGAATTAAAGGAGAAGTCATCTGTTGAAGAGTCATTCTGATGCAAATATAAATAAATAAAACAAGAGAGCATGCTATACCCATTGCTCACACAGATAAAAGAAGCAGCCTGTGTAACCGGAGCTTTTATTTTACCGTTTTGCATTTGCTTTATTTTCTACAGATCCCTCTGTAGAAAATGTTATTCTGATAAGAGAGCACTCCTTGAATTCATACTAGCTCTGCAATCCAAAACACACTGGCTGTGATCTAAAGAGTACATAATTGCTCCAGATATCTTTTGTCAGGAGAAACTTCGGCATGCCCACAGATGTTTCCCATTCAATAAAGTTACATTTCTGTTCCCAAAGGGAAGAATGGGAAACTCCATTGTGTGTGGGACTCTTGATTACTCCTCCAATAGACATGTATGCTCCATGTAAATGTACTCCTTTATGCAGAAACACAGTTTCCCTATTAGAAAGCAAATGATAGTGGTCTAAAATTTGTGGAAAGTCAAAGTTATTTGCCAACTAATGTATACCAGCAAATCAACTTAATTTTTCTTTCTAGCCATATTCAGGTATTTATAAATTTCTCCCATGGATGAAGAGTGGGGATGTGGTGAGCTCAGACCCCAAAATCCCTGTGTGCTGCTACTACCTAAGCTTCTTGTGCTATGTGAGAAAGTGTTAAGAGACAGAACAGTATTGCTGACTGCTATGTACGTCCTATGTACATTTGGTCAAATGCATTTAGAATTCCCCTCTAGACTTTTCTGCTCAATAGCGGAAGGGTGGGATGAAGCTGTAGGATAAGGGATGGATGGTTGTATGGCTGTCCCCTTGGCCCCATTGTCCAATTTAAGAATGAAGCATGTTATAGTGCTTTATGCATTGGACTAGGACTTCTAGAAACTAGAGTTCAAATTCCCACTCAGCCATGGAGGCCCACTGGATGACCTTGGGCAGGTTACATCTCTCAACCATACGGGAAGGCAATGGCATGAATAAATCTTGCCAAGAATAAATCTTGCCATCTTTCAACCATAGAGGAAGGCAATGACATGAATAAATCTTGCTTATGGTGGGTTGCCACAAGCTAGAGTCGACTTGAAGGTACATAATATCCACAAAATGCTATTCTGAAATAAAACTTTGGCTATTTCTGCACTAGAATGTTATAGTGCTATTATTCTACTGTCAACATCCTATGGAATCCTGGAGTTTGCAGTTTAGGGAGGAACCTCCATAGGATGTTGACAGTGGAATAATAGCAGTATAACAGTCTAGTGTGGAAATGGCCTTTGTTGAGACTGAGCATTTGAAAGAAAATGGGTAGGCTATTTTATGAAGTAAAACAGAAAAGCAGAAACAAAAACACAGCTCAAAATTAAGTGGTCAGCATACATGGAGTTGTTTTTTCCAAACCAGCACACTATGGCAGGTATAGGAAGTCAGTTGTACAGATATCTTTCTTCCTACTACAAAAGCTCCTCCATCCGTGTCAATGGTGGGACGGTCACACACTCTTTCCTTTCTATACAAGGAGCTGCCAGTTCATACACACAGCAGATTCTTAGTAGATGTGATCCTTTGAATGGTGAAAGATGTTTGTCACAGCCTGTGATTGCCAGCACCTGCGTTTAGTATGCCTTGTTTTGTGATGGAAGGCAAACATAGAATGCAAGGATTGATTTAGTACGCAAGTCTGTTTGCTGAGGCTTTTTTTTTTTTTAAGGAAATCTCTCAAACCAAATTAATCACCATTAATATACATGCCTCATAATTTATAGTTTGATTTCAATTCCACCATTACTGGTGCAGATTACAGCAAAATGAACATGCCTGTTGAGCAACTTGCTGTTTTCATCTGAATTATGGTTACTTTCATTTGAAAACAACTTAATGGGGTTGAATGATTCATCTTTCAAGGGTTGAAATGAAAGAATTGGAGAATGGCAATAGTTTAAACGACTTGGCTGCCACAATTTGCAGGCTTGCATCAGTTTGAAAAGGGTCCACAGAGAGGGTCTGAGAAATGGCACGGTCTGAATATTTGTCATAGATTGCCTTATAGGGAAAATGTTGGAATGCACTTTTGTAAACAGAGGGCACCAGAGTTTGGGAAAATTAGAGATTTTTGGTCTGCAACTCCCAGAAGCCCACACTCAACATGGCCAGTGAAAGAATTTGGAGATGTGGCCTCCCAAGAGATTATGGGATGCCCAAAAAGTAACATTTCCAAGCTCTAGAAAATATATTACAACAGTAAAGTAAGACATAACACTTAGTATTAATTATTTCTGAAAGGGTTATTCTTACGGCTGACCCAAGACAATTTAAATACAGAAGAAAAGGACAAGAGAACCTTTGACCGTGCTATGTATAGGAGGTAGACTGGCAGCTGAATCTTTCTTCAGCACTGGTAAAGAGATAAGATTCTCCGCCACACCTGAGGGAAGCAAGACAGCTTAGAGTGTAAAAGACACATACAGCTGTGTCCTCCAAAAGAGGTGAAAGATCAGATCTATGGAGGCACTGCATCTCAAGAATGTGCAGGCTGCCACTGTTGTCCCCCAGTTTTTGCCACCTGAGGCAGTTGTCTCTCTCAATCTAATGGTGTGGCTGGCTCTTTTAACACTGCTTGGATACAAACATTGTTGTAAAGCATTTAGAACTCCATCCATATGTCTGATACTTTCAACAATTCCAGATCAGATAGAAGACCCTCTCCTAGAATGAGGAATAATAGAGCGTTGAAAGGATGGGCAGATCTGGGCCATATGCAAAAGGAGGCTGTTGCAACTTTTATTTATTCTGCATTCATTTTCCACAAGTATGAAGAGCAAAATTTGGTATTCATCTGTCACAAAGTAGGTTAATGTCACTTATGTGAAGTAGGTCATGCAGGCCAGTAAATGCTGTGGTTTCAGACACAGCATTAATCATAACCTTTATTGTTTAATTACCATCTTTCAAACTTTTAGACAACTTGCTGCAGAGTCCCAATGTTTGCTGAGCTTTGTTTTGTTAACTAGGACAGGCAGGCACTTTCATAATGTACGTAAAAAGGCATGTGGTTAATTATAACAATAATCATGCACCAAAGCACTTCCAGCATTATTATATAAACTATGTTACATCAGCGTGTTGATGGCTTGGTTTAGATGGGATTTTACAGGATGAATAGAAACAATGATCACAATTGCTCTCATTACAGTCAGCCACAAGTATAAAAATAGCAAGAGCTGACAAAGTCATTACTGGACAATAGAAATGTTATCACTCTGTAAAATCCCGATCCACACTTTGAATACCTGGAACAGGGCCAACTGCATCTTACTGACTCCAAAAGACTTTGATTTCAAGTTGGCTCCAATTCAAGCATTTTTGCTTAGCTGGTTTATCAATCAGGCTTGTGATGTTTGCACGCCGGAGCTAGAACTTGGAAATGGTACCTTTTTCGAGTACACTTCCCAGAATCCTGGCTGAAGGATTCTGGGATTTGTCATTACAAAAGCAGTTATTTCCAATTTGTGGCCATGCATAATGTTGCTGTCGATTAAAAAAATAATAAAAACTCCACATCTGTTAACCTAGACCTTTAGCTGAGGTTGTCAAATGCCACAATATCTATGCTGATTATGTTCAGCTTCTATTTTTGGGTACTTGGTAAATATTTTGCAAGATGTAGGTGTGGCAAACTTTCAGAGAAGTCGTGAGAGTTCTGCCTGTATTAAAGAGGTTTAGCTTTCATAACAGGGAAGTTTCAACTGCTTTTATAGGCCTTTCCTCTCTCCCTCTTTTTTTTAATTCCCAGCAGAATTATGCAACAGAGATTGCAAAAAAGAAAGGGCAATGAATCATTATTACCCTCTTCATTTTGTGGCTCTCTCACTTACATAACTCTTCTCCAATCAAAATGAACAGAAAGTTGACGTTTTATATATATAGAACACCTTGCAAACAAGGTTAAGAAACATAAACATGCATTCTTTTGTATTTCTTCCTGCCTCTTGCCTTGTCTATAGAACACAAAACAAATACATAGAAGATGTGCTTTGAATTTCTATGTATTTTCCTTAGAGGAGCTGCACCTTGCTGACTGAGTTGTTCTGGAGGCCAGGAGTGCTAAATTCAGGAAGCAGAATCAGTAGTCATAGAATCTTCCCCCTTTTGTGTATGTAGTGGCAATTACAACTACAAGGAGTTAAAGAAATCATGGCTTCTATTTCTTGAAGTCACTTCATTTGTTATCTTGTCCAAGGAACTGAGAAGGCTTGGTTGCTGTGGAGGGGAGCTGAAAGTGAGGACACTTGAGTTGCTCCCGAAACTGCAAACCCCAGGATTCCATAGGAGGTTGAAAGTGGAATCATCGTGCTATAACAGACTTGTGCAGAAATGGCCTATGTTGGGCTACTCCCACTGAAGGCAATGTTAAGACAGGCATCTTATCAGAAGTGCAGGTTCTTGTCCTGTGGCTGTTAGTCTGGGGTGCAGAAGAGTCCAGCTTTGACTTCTGAATCCAGATGGAGTGACCAGTGGAGCAAGACAAACTACTGTGCATTGGCCATGGGAAGATTTTGGCAGAACAGCATCTTTGCTCTCTAAACAAGCAAATGGAGCACTTATTTAATAGAATCCCATGAGGCTAGCTGTAGCTGAGTATTGGGAGTTCTTCAAGCTAAACTGATCTCTGTGCTTGTTTATGATAGTTTGCTTCTTTTGCATCTCTCTTCAGCCAAATATGTGTTCAGAAAATACAAGGGGTACTATCATTCCAGTCATAATGGGCAGGAGAAGGTATGGTGGTAAAAGTAGAACAAGCCAATGGAGGAGAAGGGAAGAGAGACTTCCTGTGGTTATTTCGCCTTCTCATTGTGTAGCTATGTTATCCAAACACCTATTTCTCCTCATCTTTTGTAGTTACAGTGTAACAGGAAAGATTGCATAGTACAGTGGTTCTTTGAAGTATCATGAGTAGCATGTCTCCATAGGTATGCATGTACAGATATCCCCATTCTCAAGGTAAAGGATAGGTATAAACTCATGTACTCCTCATGCATTCACTTCTGTTCACAACAGTTACGCGAGGTATTTTAGGTCCACAGTTGAGAAAACAGAAGCCCAAAGCAGGGACCTGCCTTTAACCCTATAATTATGTTAGTCTTTGAACTCAATTGTTTTTGTTATTATTACCACCAGTGAAGATAAAGTGGGAAGGAATTAGTTCTACTGGTGCAACTAGCCTCACAAGAAGGAATAAATCTCTGCACAAAAAATAAACAGACGTGTCATCATTTCATGTCTCATGGGTTTCTCTTCTTTGTTATTATTAACCACAAGCAACCCACACATATCTGAGACTAGGGATGCCTACTGAGAAATAAATAACAAAATATCCAGAGTCACCTATCCACCCACCCACCTTCCTCTTCCTCTTTTTCTTCTTCCTTTTCTTCCTCTTCCTTTGAAAATGCAAATAGTTCCATTTATTAACCTTCACAGTCCACTGGGCAAAATGACCTGGGCCACTCTACCTTTTAAAGCTTGCAGGGATCCTCTTGTACTTTGTTTGAGATGTTCTCATCTCACTGCAGCAGCCTCTTGACAGAACCTGGAAATCATATTTTTCTGGATGTTGTTTAACTGCAAGTCCCAGCAGTTCTAGACAATGTAGCTAATAGTGATGAATGTTGAGAGCGGCAGTACCACCCTTACTGTACAATATGAAGTCAGTTTTATTTAAACTAGGGTGGGAAATCTGTAGCCTTCCAGATGTTGTTGGACTACAACCACCATCGTTTCTGTCCATTGGGAAAGTTGGAGTCCAAGTACATCTTGAGAGTCAGAAACTCCCAATGTTAAATATTGCTCACTTAAAAGCAACAATCAGCTTGTTCCATCCTGCAGTCAACAACAAGGGCAGGCAACCTGATGCAATTCAGATGTTTTGGGCTACAAGTCCCATGAGCCTGAGCCAGCATAGCCAATGTTAGAGGATTGTGGGAATTGTCATTCAAGATATCTGATGGGAGGGCATCCTGTTGCCTATAGCTGCTATACTTACTTGTAGAAGTAAGGTCCTTTCCACAGGAGCTTCCTACCTCAACATGTGGACAGGAGAGGAGCAGAACTGTGTCGACACTTCTGCATGACATCGTCATGGTCCCGTCCTTCTCCCATTGCCAGGTGGCACAATTGCAGATTAAATAATTGACGAGTTTTCCCTGTTAATGACACGTGATTGCGCCACCATACAAACTTAACTGGTCTGAGGAAACATGATAGAGGCGCTTCCTGCCCCAGCACAGCCTGGTGAAGTGTCTAGCTGCACTGTGGAAGAGGCATGTCCATTGTGCTTCCTTTGGCAGGGAGTCAGCTGGTATGGAGGGCAGTGCATCTGTCAGGGCTGCTGCCAGGATTGCCACCGGAGGACAATGATATAAGGTAGGGTGTGGAAAGGGCCATAGTTTTACTGATATAGCTGAGCTAACTTCTGAGTGGACAGTTGGGTAGAGCATTTACTACAACCAGGAAAGGACAAAGAGATGCAGTATTTCAGTTAGGAGCAGAGAATAAAGTAGGGATGAGCCAACTGAATCCTTGAATCCTGGGTAAGGATTCGAGATTCCTGAATCCGAATCCCTGTGCCACAATAGGCAAACAGAATCTTTCAAATCTACCAACTAAATAGATTGTTGGAGACCAGGATGCCTGAAAACCAGGCGTCAGACATACAAGGGAAGACATACAAGGGAAGATAGTAAATAGGTGAGGTTTTCCCTTGGAATAATAATGGCCTTTGCTAACAATTTCAGAAATTACCTCTGGGCTTGTATTCTAAGATATTTAAATTGAACATTTCATATTTAAGTTCAGTACTTGACTGGAAGCTACAGGCTTGAGATTTCAAGGACAGCTGAAAGATTCCTTTGTATAGCTCCTTTGCAAACCTCTTTCAGACACAATTCTGGGCTTTGGAGTTTTACAAGGGGTCACAGCCTTCTCTGCCAAAGTGTACTGTTGCATCATCAAACTACAAACCCCAGGATGCCAGAAGGAGCTATGCAAAGAAAAGCCAGTTTTGACCTGGGTGATCTCTCTAGTGTAGTATATGGTCCTGTTTACAAAGGCAGGAAAATGTGGGATTAATCCACATTTTCCTGCCTGTGTAGAAAGGGCCTTCATGTCATTTTCAATCTGGGGAGATGCTGAGGCAAAACTATGACAATTGTCTTGGCCAGATTTCTTCAGAGGGAGGTTTGTCTTTGCCTAGGCTTTTGCTATGGCTGATAGAGTATGTCTTGCCCAAGATTATCCTTCTTTCCCTTGCTTTTTAAACTTTTTTTTTTAAAAAAAGGATTAGAAAGATTCGAGATTCATGGATTTCCAGAACCTTCTAGGGATTTGGATCTGAATTCAGATTCGGAAAATTCTGGATTCATCCCATCCCTACAATGAAGTATACTGAAAATGCAGCTGAAAAATTATGACCATGATTCAGACATAGGCCATTTCCACACGGGCTTAAAGAAACAGTGCAGAGCGTCCTCCAGGGAGGACATCTGCATCTGGGAGCGGACTGGGTCGGACCTACTTAGTGTAGTTCTGCACCTCAGCCCACTCCGGAACGACCCGAAGTGGTTGTCCAGCGTGCTTTTGAAAGACCGCTTGGAACAGGTCTTTCAAAAGCACGGAGCATGCCACTCTGTGCCTGTGCTCCAATGCAGATTTGTAGGCTCGCACCAGTGTGAGCCTGAGATCTGCCAGGGGCGGGCTTTAGGCTGGCGAGCTTCAGCGGTTGGTGGAGAGCCTCGACCAACCAGAAGCTGCCATTTTTGTCCCCGGAGCAGTGTGGAGCGGTGGCCACGCACTGCTCCGGACCAGCTTGGACCCAAGCATGGAGCCAAGAAGTCCGGTATGTACCGGCATGGGGCGATTTCCTCGCCTCATGTGAAAATGACCATAATTTGCATGGAAAAGACACCATGGCCTAAAGCTTCTTGCCATTCCAAACTAGAGTAGATCCCCTTGAAACAGTTGGATTTTATTATGTATTAACTCACCATTCAAAACTGATCCAATATGTCTCCTCAAGTTTGGATTAATCAATAGGACTTTAGACCATAAGTGAAATTCCACTTCTAGGATATGGTTTTAAATATTCTTAGTTCAACCACATGAGGGGAGTTTCTATTATACTGGCCCAAAAAATATTGCTTTGCTGTAGAAAGGTATGAAACCATTCAGATGGTAACTCATAAAGAGAACCGTGAAGGGATCACAACACACAATCAGCTCTTATGCATATTGTTGGCATTGCATTGCATTGCCTTTATGGCAGTGGTGAGAACAACAAGTCTTTGGAACAGATAGAATGACTAATAGGTGGACATATGAATGCAATTCTACCTATGTCTTCTAGAATGGATTATTCTAGAATAGGTCATGGACAAAGTGAGGCTCTCCAGATGTTGTTGGAGTAAAACTCCCAGAATTCCTTGCCACTGGCTATAGTGGCTAGCAGGTCAGCAATGTCTGGAAGGTCGCACTTTACACAAGATAGCACTGTTAGGTGCAATACATAGACAGGCCTTAATTTCAGAAGGAGAGAAGACAAAAGCATGCTATAAAGATGATACTAATTTGCTCACTAATTCTGCTGTTGAGATATGGCTTACTGACTACTCGATTTGGGATTTAATTTTTTAAAAGTAGGTAGATTCATGGTACAAAATATAATGCTTAAAGCCCTGTATATTTCTAATGTTTAAAGCACTGTATTTCCACAATTGTGCTAGAGAAGAGGTACATTTGTGTGAACTGTCATCTGCCATTCTCTGTATCTTTAATACATTCTAATATTGTATGTGGTTTTTATAACCATTTCCTACATGCCCTGGGATCTTGGTATCTTAAGTTGCTTATTTTATTAGCTTGCCAGGAGAGGTTTTTTTTACTACAACTGCCATTGAGGCACCACAGTAAGGCTTTTACCACTCCCTTGATCCACTTGATCAATCTACCTCTGCTAGATTTCATCAGCAAAGATGGAAAAACGTCAAGCTTACATATGGCAAGACAGACAAATCCAAGTGTTTTGCCCACATCATCAGGCCACAACCACTGAATCTAATCCCAGGAAATGTGACCAAATAGAGCATTGGACTCTTCCTCAAGTTCTTCAATAACTGTGATATCAAGTTCTGAGCAAATATGAACTACTTTCTCCTCAGAGTGCCCGAAAAACATATCACAGCAGCTAACTGAGCATTCTGCTATTGGTCCGTTCAAACCTGCTCCCAACATGTCTGCCATCACTTGAGATAACTCTGTTGCACAGCATTTGGAGGATCCAACTGTGGACTTTTTTTTAAAACCAACTTTACTGCCACACAAATAGGCACAACAAAGAATTCTTCTTGACATTTAGTCTTACTTGCTTCATGACCTAGCCATCATCTAATCTGCTTAATTGCCCATAGATCTTCTGTATACCAGAGTGAAATGTAGGCTTCACATCATTGGACTGGCTGTTTCCATCTCATGGTCCCATTGTGCCAATGGCTCAACTGAACTGCCCATCCTTTCAGCTGAAAAATGCCTTAGAGCATTTAGGAATCTTTCAGATTCCGTAAGTCTCCATAGACCAGTTGAAATACCTGCAATTTATTGGGAGTTAAGTTAGATTTCCACATATACGTTTCTGGCAATTTTCTCTTAGGATATTCAGAAAGCCCTAACCCCTTTCTTTTTTCTACCTTGAGTGCCTGTTTGCTCACATACCTTTACATTACCACTTTCCAGCTTTCTCATCATGTTAACGCGTATTAGGACTGTCCAGGCCATATCAGCTGCCTGCATCAACTGCCTCATAAGTCACTGTGACTAATTTCCCTTGTACACTCAGTGGAATTGTTTAAATCATCTTGTTATCATGAGGGATCTCTTGGTAGCCCTTGCAGGAGTGATACAACCCTGCCAAACCCTTGTCTGGCTGCCAGTGTATTCTAAATGATATGGACATTCACACAGACAGTTGGTCGGCAGAAGGTCATCATTTCTCAGAATCCTGTCTAGTTTGGTACAGGGTTTAATATAGTTCAGATGGTGATAGATAAGCTGCAGCTGGAATACTGGTTTATGGGTTTTATTCATGAGGTATTACATAAATGCATTGCAAGCTTGTGCAGAGTAACCACACCTGTTCCTAGGCACGTAGACAGAATAAACATGCCTGGCTTCACCACTGACTTCCCAGCCTCTGTGGACCAGGTTGAAAACTGGTTTAGCTCCTTACTTGGGTCAATGTCTGTATGTAACTATAAGAGTAAAACTAGATGACAAATTTAGCAGCGGGTAAAAGACAGGTTTGTCATAACATATGGTTGTCCTAAGCTAGATATTCTGCACTTGTTTAATGACTGGCTTAAGTTGAAAGTCTGATTTCTAGAGTACATAAGTCTGAGGTAAGTCCATTGTGAAAGGGGAAACACATTCCTTTAAACACATTCCTTTAGTCTGGTCCTCAAATGAAGTTGAGACACATTTTCCCTTTGGGCACAGTGTTAAACAATGCTCTGGAAAACTTTGTTTTGTCTTCATGCACTGACATAACAATGTGAGTTTTTATATTGATCCAAGCTTCTTTAGTGATTGGCAGCCTCTCCTAGCTTCAAGGGGAAATGCCAAGGACTGAACTGGCAACCTTTCACATGAAAAGCATCCACTTTGTCACTGAGCTGAAGCTAGTCTTCACGAACCCCATGACCCAATGAAGCTTGTTGTAAAAATTAGCTATTTGCACTATAAATTCCATAATTCCCTAGCCAGCACAGTCACTGTAAATGGTCATCTGGATGGAAGATCCTAGAAGTCATAATCCCAATAGTTATAGTTCCAACATCTAAAATATTTGAGTACCTAGAACATCTTGTAGCTTTACTGTAAGTTGGTTAATAACTGCAGGGAGATGCTGAGCTAATTGTTAACGTCAAATAGCTCAGGTATGAATAGAAGGCCTACAGATAAAGTATACTGAGTGAGACCTACTACAATTACTTATTCATAGTAGAGTTGCAATTATTTACTATCAGGCTGGCTTTTACTTATTGAAATCCTACATATGAGAGACCTTCAAGAGTCAGATTGACCCAAAGTACAGAAAATTTTTAACTGTGATGTCAGCTGCATACTTAAATTACTGACGTTCCCTCCTCCAATGGTCATGTTTTCTTCCTCTGAGTCTAAGCCAGCTTTTGCATTCCAGTAACCTATGATTATGAACCTATCCTATTTTCCAAAACAACGTCTTTCAATTTCTTCTACATCTGTCTCTGTATTTGAAGCATAATCTTTGATTATGGTTATATCAATAGGTTTTTCATGAAGCCTTGTCACTATTATTTGGTCAGACTTTGCATTGTATCCCCTAACTGTTTTTGCTACATCTTGTCTCCCTATTAATGCCACCCTATTTCTTCTTAGATTGTCATTTCAAGAGTTAAAAAATATATCTACCTGATTTAAAATGTCTAATTTCTGTCCACTTAAGCTTGCTCATGCCAAGTGTTGCAGTGATCAATTTCTAGCTTCCCCTGAGTCATGCTTCTCATATTCTTTGTTTCTATTATATGTGTTGTGCAGCTTTGGACTTTCTTTTCATATCTCAGCATATTAGCAATTGAACATTTTTTTTTGGCTTGGGCCCAGTTGCATCATTAAACACAGCACAGCTTGTACTTGTCCTTTCTTTTTCTTCTGTAGCTGGTTGAGTGCATTCCAATTTGGGAGTCTCATCTTCCAGCATTATCTCTTGCTTCATTTTTGATTGTGTCATCAAAGAATTGTCAAGGTAAAAAAAGACTCTGTGCACTACAAAAAACAGCTAGTTAAAACACCACTGCTGTTGTCTCTAAATGATAATCTGTAGTGTCAATCCCCACTGCATGAAAGCATTTGGTATCACTAGTCTGGCTCCTCAGCAAAAAGATGTTGCTGATTTGGGATGCTTTCCTAATAGCAGTGGTACTCTTAGCATAGCTTCTTTCTTCACAGGAGAATGCAATCCCACCAGCACATTAAGTTACTGCCATGGTGGTTATTTATAGTTACCTGAGTGCAAATTGTTCTGCAGTGATGATGTTAAGTGGTTTTATAGTTCATTTTTTAAAATGATCTTGTTAGTTACCTTTTTTTTTTCCTGTGGAAAAGTGAAATAGAAGTGTAAATAAAGAGAAAAAGCAGCAGCGACAGCAGCAGTAGTGCTACATTTCCCAACTAAATACACAAACCAAATGCAGTTTTCTTTCTGTACATGCAAATCTCTGAATGTTGACATGAGGTAGGCTCTCCTCCCTTTAATGGCACTTCCTGCTTTGCTGCCAGAGTGTCACAGCCTGATTTGCCACTGAATTTCAACCCAGCATCCCCTCACAGCTACAGTAATTGTAGAAGTGGACACTCAGGCTAATCCTACCAGACTGTCCCTTGCTGATCATCCAGCTCCCCATTGCTTGCTATATGGGGAGCAGTTGGGCTGGGGTGCAGCGACACCCCCCCCCACAGCCAATGAAAGATGAGCTCCCAAGGGTTCAATAGTGCAGAAGCAAACAAAGAAAGTCAAAGTGTACAAGCATTATTCATCTTCCCTCCACCCCCTATAGCTATGAGAACTGTGCAAGCAGGTTAGCAACGTGGAAAAATTTACCTCCCTAGTCCATTGTCAGCCTTCATATCTTTTCCGTGCCTCAGACTGCCTGGCTGCCAGTATCAAATAAGGTGACTAATACAAGTGGACTCTTTCTGTATACTGCACAGCTATTAATGTTTGGCCATGATGCTAACAAGAATTCCAAAACTCATCTCCCTGGTAGCAGAGGCCGAACTCAGTACATGTTGTTTCAGGGACATCTGGTGGGGAAGGGAGCTGAACACAGACCATAGTTTACTTGTTGCCTTGTTGTTGTTGCCTTGTTGTTGTGTGCCTTGTCTCTCAAGTTGTCACCAGCTTATGACAACCCTATCTTGGAGTTTTCTTGGCAAGATTTATTCAGAGAAGGGATTTGCCTTTGCCTCACTCACTCTGAGGCTGAGAGAGTGTTTACTTGCCCAAGGTCATTCAGTGCGTTTCCATGCCCAAGCAGGTGTTCAAACCCCAGCCTCCAGAATTGTAGTCAAAACACTATACCATTCTGGCACTACCTGTTTACTTCCCTTGACTTAGTGCTTTATCACACAAGGCAGGTAAATCACACTTACAGCAGGATAATGGTGGCTTTGGCTGGGACTTACCATATAACATTGTTCCTGGTCTTCCACCAGGAGAACAACAAATGAGGAACAAAGTAATGTGATAGGTCTCAGCCAAAGACACTACTATCTTGCTCTAAGAGCCAGTGTGGTGTCATAATTTGAGCACTGGAATACAACTCTGGGTACATCACAACTCTCAGCCCCAGAAAACCCCATGATTGGTTTACCTTAGGGTCACTGTAAGTCAGAAATGACTTGAAGGCGTGCAACAAGAAGTGTTATTTACTTGCCTTTATGATAAAACCTCTTAAATATAAATCAAATCAAAAGTGAACAGACATCTACTAAGAAACCATGCACTGTGATGTCAGTGGTTTGTTCTGGAAATAGAAAGACACCTGGGTGACGCAGTTCTTAATGGTGTCTACTTATTTGCTTTAAATTATAGTTTCTAAGCCACAGACAATATGGGCAAGTTACATGAACATGAGTTGAACCTGCCTTCGGTTCTAAGTGTTAAGTGGAGTAGTCCCATAAGAACTATTTAATGTAAAATGGATCTACAAGAAAACTTGAAATCATACATTTTATTTGAAATTAACATGTACAAATTAATACAGTGGAACAGTGGAACCATCAGTTGTGTCTCTACCAACATGTACTATTCCTCAATGACATCAGCCTCAAGAGATGGGCTAGGGCTCGAGTAAGGGTAAACAGCACCAAGATTGGAGCCTGGGAATGTTACCTATTGACCATACCTCCTAGACCACCCTAGCCGGTATGGCCAACAAAATGAAAAAAAAAAAATTAGCTTTTCTGAGCTCTAGCCACGGCATTCATCATTAGGGATGCTGTTGAAATTCACCTTGGAATCTCCTGGTGCCAGACATTCCATATTCTGGAAGAGTAGCATCCTCACAATGACCAACTGCCTTGTTTCAAAAGAATCTTTGGCCAGGTCTTGACACCCTGGCCCCATTTTTAAGGGATTAGGGAATCAACACTGGCAGACAGGTTGTTCTTAATCTTGTCTACTTGCTGGTACTTGTGTGTGTGTGTGTGTGTCAAATTACTTTCCTAATCCATTGTCATTCAGTCTTCAGTATGAATACTCTTACAAGCACAGTGTTTACACAGAAGTGCCCTGCATGTGTTTACTGTAGCTTACACCCAGGTAGAAATGAGGAAGTATGAGATAAAAATGCAACAAAACCAATTGATATTTGGAATGGGACATTATGAGCTGCAATGGGAAGAGGGCATCTCTTGCAAGGGCCTCCATACAATGTGGAGCAAATCACCCTTTCCCCTGCAAACTCCAGTGCTCCATCCGATTATTGAAGATAATCCCCGATCTTCTGGAAAGTGGTTTGAAGGGTGCTTGGGAGTGGCTGGGGTTTGGGTGCCTAGAGAACAAGAGAATAGTAAATATTTCACTGTAGGTTACTCTTCCCCAATTGAGTATTCTTGAGATGTTTTGGACTACAACTCCCACCTGCATGGCTAGTAGCAGAGGTGATAGGAACTATAGACCCAACTCATACAAGGGGCCAGATTAGGGAAGCCTTGTCTGAGTGGTTTGATCCAATCAGAGAACAACATGTGTTGAAAAAAACAGGAAACAGAATGTGATCTAGTAATATACCCACACTTAGCTGTACATTCTTACCATGCTGGTGCAACTATTCACATGTAAATATGTGTTCACCTTAAATGAAATTGGGATCATTGGCTGAAGCTACTAGAAAGAGGTCATGGGGATGAACATAGTTACTACTAGAACACAGGGAGAAAATATGCTCTAATTTTAGCTTCACTCACAGTTTGCATCAGAAAAATATGAACTTCGGCTGCACTTTTATCTGAATGGGCACAGGGGGCTTTATTTTGGAGCAAGCATGTATAGGAATGCACTGTTAATAGAAGAACAGTTTAATCCAGCATGTCTAATACAGCACATTATGTTACTAACTTTCCACCAAGGCATGGATATAGTCATGTACTAAAAGCTGTTAGAAAGTGAATGCTCACAGTTGCATAACATTTTCCATTTATGGTTTCAGTTCATGGGAACTGAAAAGAAAGAAGAAGAAATATTTCAACCCCCCTTGAGAATGTCACTAACAAGAAAATACTCACAGATGAAATGTCTGAAATATTTTTCTCCAAAAGTCAGACGTTGTAGTAATTAAGCTAGGATAATTAAAGGAACAGTGCTAATTTTAGTGGAAATTAACTCTGCTTTTCTCCAGGCAGTCAATCATTTCACTCAATTGTTCATTATAAAGTTTATATTATGCAAATATGATGCATGCTAGTCAAACTTAAGTGGCTGAAGACTCAAGTTGCCAAATGCCTCTTGAGAAAGAGACATATAATTAAGAGTTTGTATTCTTGTTAACTCAAATTAATTCCCCAAGGGTAGTCCATGAATAGAAGGTAACAGTGGGGGGCTTCACTGTGTTCTAGTTTTATCTTTATTTATTGGCCATTCTGTATAATTGTCAAGCAAACACCCTTGGCTGAGCCAAATTAAAAAAATAATAATCATAGGTTGACTAAGCTTTTCAGGCTAAGTATGGGACTATAGGATTTCATCTGTTTGGTGAGGAGAACAGTATAACTTGTATTTTTATCTTTTATACTATGGCCATTTCCACACGGGGTGAGGGAATCGCCCCGTGATGCTACTCACTGGATTTTTGGGCTCCCCGGTCCGGTCCACGCTTCTCCGGAGCAGTCCGTGGCCACCGCTCCGCATTGCTCTGGGGACGAAAATGGCAGCTTCCGGTTGGTCGAGGGTCTCGACTAACTGCTAAAGCTCACCAGCCTAAAGCCTGCCCCTGGCAGATCTCAGGCTCGCACCAATGCGAGCCTGCAAATATGCATATGGGAGCAGGCTCGCAGTGGCGTGCTCCGTGCTTTTGAAAGACCTATTTTTAGCGGTCTTTCAAAAGCACGCTGGACGACCACTTGGGGTTGTTCGGGAGTGGGCTGGACTGCGGATCTACATAAAGTCGGTCCAACCCAGTCCGGTCCCAGGTGCAGATGTCCTCCCTGGAGGACACTCTGCCCCATTTAAAAAACCCTGTGCGGAAATGGCCCCATGTTTGGTTGTTTTCAATACATCAAAACTCATAACTCAAGATCTGCAAGTTTTTGCCTAACAGTCACAGGAAAAAATGAATCACTCTTATTGATCATAAATCCAAACTGTATGCATCAGACAGACAACCTCTATTTTTTTAAAAGGTAGGTACTTCTTATTGATGCACATGTTTTGAAAATACTTTATATAGATAATTTGTGAATACAAGAAGTGCTTGTGTAGGCTGTCAAGTACAATAAAACTGACTCAATCAAAATAAAGGCAAGGAACAACAATGATAATAATGGTGATGCACAAAATTGTACAAAAATCTTTGAATATATAAATATGGATCTGATGTTAAATGCCATTTCCATTCTCAAGGCCTTTGCTAAATTAAAAGGATTTTCTTCTCCAAAAAGTTGAGGTCAGATAGTCAGGTATTCAGGATTCAGCACAATCAGGAAAGGAAAAATAAATGGAACATTTCAAATGGGAGTAGAAAATGAACCATATCAAAAAATGTGGCTGAACCATGTGACCAAAAACCAAACATTTACTTGTAGGAAACCTCATGAGTTAAATTGCATTTCTTGAGTACAGCCCAATCCTTTTTTGGGTTAGTCCTATGTCCAGGTGGTACATCCAAAGTAAGGGAGAGTTGCCATTATATGGACAAAAAAGACATCCCTTTGCTGTGGAAGCGGTCCTAAATGACAGTCATAAGGATAACAATGCAACAATACATGAAAAAAAAACTGGATCTTTTATGCACCTGATCAGCAACTTATTTTCTCTTAAACTTTTTACATTTTTACTTGTCATTCTCCCTTCACTAGTTCTCTTTTCTCTTCTTCAGCAGTAAGTTGTTTTGCCTGACACCTGGTAGGCCTATGCTGTGAAATATTACTATGATATGTAACAATGGCTGGCATCCTAATAGTGAGTTACAATGGCATAAGTTGGCTAGTGTCCTGATAGTGAGTTACAATGGCATATGTTGGATGTATATTATTGTACCTCATAATTTTTTTTTGGTTGTTGCAGAGGTTGGAATTATCCAGCCACCATGTAATGACGAACACCCCTTCAATCCTCTTTTCTTGTCTGCAGACTCCTCAACATAGCAATTTCTTGGCTGGTATGGAGTAGGGGGTTCGACACAGCTGAGCGAGCATTCAACCGCCTTCCTGTACCTGGATGCACAGCAAAGATGTCACCTGGAGGGACTTCCAGAGGATTCCCAGAAGTCTCTGTGGACGCCTGTTGCTGTGTATCTAGCCATAGCAAGATAGCTAGGTGCTTTCTGCTGCATCCCAGTGGCCCTGGTAGCTACACTGGGGAGGTTGCAGCTGACAAAATGTGGAAGGACAGATAGTTATGAGATATAGCAATGAAACATCTTCTATGTCTTCTGCTCTAGGATTTCAGTCAATATTGGGAATAACAGATCCAGTAAAGGACATCCATGTTATCCTTTACTGGATGTGTATGGCAAAAAATTAAGGATGAGAAGCCTAGTAATTTAGGCAATTTAAAACAGTATAAACAATAAAAAGTACAAAGAAAAAAGAATTTGAACAGACTAAAAACATATTAAAACAATTTAACATGGTGACACAAACTAAAAGTTTAAAATAGTTTGGAATCATGCCTATGTACACCTAAGAAGAAGCCAAAATTTTGAATGATGCATGACATAACCTTTAGAGCAAGGGAGATGAGTGATGTGTGTAGGATAGCCAGAGAAGTTATTCTTGATGTCTCTTCATTGGTTTGTAGAAAATGTAATTTTCCAGGACAAGCTAACTGATATCCCTCTCTGCTACTAAGTCCTCAAGCCCCATAGAGTTTGGAGGAAAAGCTCAGCTTTTTGTCTGTCTCCATTCAGCAGTTCACCAGATTTCAGCAAGTGCCCTGCCAATTCCCCAGGTTAATCAAGTCATCCCCTTCCACCCTTTTGTTTTATTCCTTTCATAAAGAACATGTAAGCCTTTCTCAGTCTCATTCAACCTGACACCTGTTTCACTTTAAAAGAGACTCCTATAAATAGAAAAGGGAATGTAGATCTCCATGGCTTTGCCCTGTATTCTAGAAAATGTGAGTTACAAATTGGTGGGGGTGGGAGACAAAGACGAAAATGATGAGAAAGAGACACTATCTTGCTTGAAAACCTGGCAGCTCTATTTAAGGGCTGTTGCTTTTAATTTGAATGCTCATTTCTTATTCTATTTTCAGATCCTCTCTGGGATTTTAGGAATGTTGAGACGTGCTGGTTATAAAGCCCTAAGTACAAGATGGTCACGGATGGTTGGAATGAGGCATGTTTTAATGGAAACAAATCACTTGTCAGTAAGCAGCTTTCAAACTTTGAACAAAAGCTCAAAGGGTTGAGGAAGACGACATGTTTGTCAGCTTTAAATGGCTGGATGCAACTTTGCATCCATGAAAAAGTTTCAGAATTAAGGGCTGCCAAAAGGCCACCATGTGGAAGAGGTGAAGTTCCATGGTGGTAATAGGTACACCTAGTAAAATAAGCAATTCTGTTAAAAAGAAACACATGTACTATCCTGCGGGGTTCCTGGAGATAACCATTGATTGAAAATGACAGATTTTCTCTTCTGAGAGCAAGGAAAGAGGTTCATCTTCAGAGGGAAGAGTGAATCTTTTAAATTTCCCTTGCCCATTTATCTCAATCTGCCTTGGAACTCTCCATATCTGATTCTTTTAAAAGGAAGACAGACAGACAGACAGACAGCCTGAAGGGCAGAAAAAGAGATGTATTCTCTCAATCTGAGGAAGGCCTGGAGCTGGATAAAATTTCAATAGGAGGGAATTCATCTACAACAAAACAGCCAGAGGAGGAGAACTAGACACGCAACTCATTTCTGCCCTGATGGCACGAGTTCAGCATGCTTTGAATTATTGTAGGCTCTGATACTGTAGCTCACAGCACCCACCACTAGGATTGCTCAGAGAGTGAATTTGTGTAATTCAAAAAGAATCTGACTTGATGAAGTGCAAATCAAGGCTTAATTTGACTTCAGGCTGTTCAGAATCATGCAGGAATGAATTCATGAATGAATTAAATACATTTCTATTCAGCTTTTTGTCTGTCAAGGAACTCAAGGAGAAGAACAAGTATATCTCAATTAATGAAGTAGATTTATTCCTGGGCATTACTTCTTTAACAGAAACTTTGGCACCAAAGGCAGAAATAACATGGTGATACACTGTTGTTCCCTTTTGGGTCTTTCATCCAGGCACTGACCAGAATGAGACATGTTTTAGTTTGAGCAAAGTGGCTACACTTTGTGTATTCAGCCTATACAATTAAAACTCCTTCCCACATTAAACGTGCTTCCTGGTTTGATATGTGTTAGCTGCTATTTCTTAAGGACTCTTTCAACTAAAAAAAGAGGCTTGTTTTTTGTTTTTTATATGTATGTGTATGTGCCTTGTAGAGACACATATAAAACTTCTAAAATGATCATCCTGTTGGAGAATAGCTATTGGTTGCTATCTTTTCTCCAGGGCACAGAGCTTTATCTTGTGAAGTAATAATACAAACTAGTGCTAGGTAGCTGTTTGAGCACTTTTGCATCTCTAGGTCAGAAAATATGGTGTCTCAGACATCTGAGCCACAGCAACCTCTCTCATTTATCACAATAAAGAGAAGAACTTGCATCAAAATTAACTGGCACCTGGTTTGTGTCACTCCAGGCAAACACAGTTGCGTAAAATCTTCACTTCAATACATACTATTACCTATGTCAGTAAGAGAGTGTTTGCGCATGCACACAAATGTGTAAAATGAATGAAAACAGCAGTTTAGCTGGTCTTCTTGGGCACGGTTCTTTTTTCCCTTAGAAGTACAGCTCAGTCATCCTATAAGTAGACCAAGCCATTGCCTCAGGAGGTATAACTGAATGGATATCAAATATATATGCAATTGGAGTCCCTCTTCCCTTTTGCTGATGAATAAGCCATAGAAATCACTGTAATTAGTTTCAAATGCTCAGCTAAAATCTACAAGCAACATCTACATATTACAGGAATAAAAAACAAAAACTTATTTTACAGCATACTAATGCTTGTTTCTCCAAAAATTTTCCTGAAAAATACCCCTTGAAAATGGGGGGCATCTTATATGCTTGTGCGTCTAATACGCTGGCAAATATGGGTACTTTTAAAATATAATGCTTTGCCTTTTCTCCTCCTTTCTTGCTCACTTTCCCCTATCAATTTCTAGTCTAAAATGTGCATGCAGTTGTAATAATTTGAGGTTTCAAGTCCTTGCTCAGGAATTCTTTCTTAACTGATGTACTTGATAAACATCTTGATGTTGACTGTTCTTTTCTTATTAAGATGAGATGTTTATGATTGCAATTTTTGTCTTATTTAATTTAATTTATATAACACCTTTCTCCTAGCACAACATTCAAGGCCTTCTACAAGCAAAAAGGTAGTACAGCTAAAAAAATTACTAATACTAGACTTGAAAACCAAGCAATTCTGTTTAAAAACATAAGTTAAAACCAATTTAAAAACACATTTAAAACATAAGTAAACAGATACAGAGACAACACAGTAAAAGCTTTGTCTGCTGCAACAAGCTAAAAATTTGATGGAAGGGAGCAGGCCAACTACAGCTCCATGGAAGGGAGTTCTACAACTTAGGAGCAGACACCAAAAAGAAGGAGGTGAATGCCCTTACAACTTCAAGAAGAAGGTTAATGCCCCTTACAACTAGTCCCAGTCAGCATCTTGGCCACAGTATTTTGAATCCTCTGGAGTTTCCAAAAGTCTCCAAAGGCAAAGGCTGCTTACTGAATGGGGTAGGGTACATCTTACACTTAGACCAGCTGTACTCCTCGATCAAAATTCAGAAGCTCTCTGCAAGTCCTCAGTTCTGACAATAGTAGTCTGTGAGCAGGTTGCCTGGCTGGAAGAAAAAAGAGAGAGAAAAAGAGACAGAAAATGACCAGCTCAACACATTTTGCTCCCTGAGGTGAAAGACAAGGTAGACAGAATGAAAATTAACTTTCATTTTTCTCCCTTATCTCCATTATTATTATTATTAGGAGAAGGTGAGAAAAGGAATAGCCAAAAAAAAGAGAAATGTTTATCCTGCTTATTTCAGTCTTTGGTTATAACTAGCTTCAGCTCTGCCTGCCATCAGCACATGGCTCTTGATGCCTACAAAGTATTTCCTAACAGACAAATGCCCCCTCTATTATAGGAGCAAAGGCTAGCTAACCAGAGACTAGTAGCCCTTTCACATTGCATAGTTATAGTACTATGATTCCACTTCAACTGGCATGGCTGCCTCCTATGGAATCCTGTGGTTCGTAGTTTGGTGAGGCACTAGATTTCTTTGGCTGAGAATTCTAAATAGCTCCCCCTTTAAGCTGCAGGTTGTGAAAGCTAGTGTGGTGTAGTTGTTTGGGCATTGGACTAAAACTCTAGAGACCAGGATTCGGATCTCTGCTTGGCCATGGAAACCCACCTTGGGCAAATAACACTCTCTCAGCCTCAGAGGAAGACAAAATAACCACCACCCCATGAACAAATATTGTCAAGAAAATCCAGTGATGAGTTTGCCTTAGGGTCACCGTAGGTTAGAAATTACTTGAAGGCACACAACAACAACAGCAACAGGGAGCAAGTCCCAGGATTCTATAGCAGACAGCCATACCAGTTAAGGTGGAAACACAGGCCCTTTCCTCACGCGGCAAGGGAAACGCTCCCTGCCGCTACTCACCGGCTTTTTGGTGGGTCAGTTTGGGTCCGTCCTGACAAGGAGCAGTGCGAGCTTGTTGCTCCGCACTGCTCCGGTGTCCAAAATGGCGGCTTCTCCAACCGGAGAAGCTCCCAGCCGAAAGCCTACCCCTGGCAGATCTGCAGGCACATACTAGTGCGGAGTGCGGCAACAGAGTGACACGGGGTCGCGCACTCTGTACTTTTTAAAAACCTCTTAAAAGAAGTTTTTAAAAAGCACACTGCGTGACCAGTTCCGGTCACTCCGGAGCAGACTGAGGTGTGGAACTACGAAAAGCAGTCCGCCCCAGTCCACTCCACGGTGTAGAAGACCTCCGTTGGAGGTCACTCTGCACCATTTTAATAGGCCAGTGCAGAAAGGGCCATAGTGCTATAATTGTGTAACATGAAAGGGCCAATAGTCTCTGGTTGGCTGGCCTTTGCTTCCATAATAGAGGTGGGGAGTATTTGCCTGTCAGGAAATGCTCTGGAGGTGGCAGGAGCCACATGCTAATGGCAATTGGGGTGGAATCAATGTGCTATAATTGTATAGTGTGAAAGGGCCCTATAATTGTATAATGTAATAGGGCAACCATGTCCTTCCCAACAGTGCTTGATATACAAATTCCATGCCATAGTTTCTGTGAAATGTCACCAGTCAGCTTTTGAATTAATCATACGCCAATCATGACCACAGTCATGCATTTGATCCTTAGATATAGTTGACCTCTCTTTTTAGAGGTTTGGTCAAGCAGTTCAACATCCAATGGAAAATAACTCAGGTGGATCTGTGTCACAGTGCCACTACTAGGGCATCTCAAATTGCAATCACATTCCCTCTCCTGGCTCTTGTGATGTGTCCATCTGTCCAAATGAACAAATATAGTGAGTACACTAGAAGGGGAAAAAAAACACGAGCTGATTGAAATTCTATCCAGAAGACCTGCCATGACTCCTCTAGCTGACCCCAATTACCCTAAGGAAGGAGTGCACAGTTAGCTTTGTCAGCCATTTTCTTTCACATTTGGAATTTAGCATAAAAAACCAGAAATAATCAGATAGCCAAAGAGGTATTTTCACATGTGTCTGCTTGTGAACTTCCTCCCTCTTTTCTGCACACTAATGATGGGACAGCATAGCCAATGGAGAGGGATTATGAGATTTGCAGTCAGAAAATATTTTGAGGAAAATAGCTGCTTATACCTGCTGTAGACAATACGGATTGCATTTAATTGGATTTATATCAGGATCCAATTGCTTGGCACGCCCTGCATTGCTCTTGCTGCCAGGGCCAACCCAAGATACTCTGTGGCCTGACACCAAGAATAAGATGGCATCTCCCCTTCAACATACAGAAGCTAATTGACATGGTAGCTGAATCTTATTTCAGCCTTGGAGATGGGATCTAAGCACAACAGGCTAACTTGGAGGCAGCAAGCAGGCAGGCAGATGCCTAGCGTTCAGTCTCCTCACCATTCCAAATCATCTGCAGCTGATGCGCTTATCTCACTCTGTCTATTAAAATAGTGGTTGCAGCTCCACAAACTGTTTAATTTACTATCTTACAATTTACAGCATTTCAAACCACACCCCTGAGGTGATCATTAGAATTAAGAATGTGGAAAGATACTTTTTAAAAATTGATTTTTTAAAAGCATTATAACAAGTAACAAGGATTCATTACTTACTAAAAAAAGTAACACATTGCATTGCTTATTGAATTGCTTATTACTTTTTTGTTAACTTTTGTTATTTCCTATGGAGGAGGGAAAACAGGCCTGACATGATATCAGCATCAACATAAGGCCTCTCAAAATGTCTCTTTAAGTGCTCTTTAAAAGTAATGCTTTTTAAAAATAACTGGGAAACTAGTTAAACAATTTATTTTAGTGATAAAAGTAACTCCATTCTCACTGCTTAATTATTTTTGCAACATTTCATGTGACTCTCATTACAAAAAAGTAACGCATTGTAGGTAACTATGTTACTTGTAACTCATTACTTCTTGAGCTTGGATTTTATTTAGTGCATGTGGTTGCTTCTTGAAGTGTGGATGGGCAGAAGTGTGCTAATAGAGAGGGTTTGGTCTGTTTTTTCTTTTGCTGTTTTGCTGAATGACTTTCTTCCGAAATCCAGGATTTAATGCAGGTCAGTCGATAACTGATGGCAACATGCTGCCCAAGGGAAGAAAAATCCATTTGCAATCACAACGCTCTCTTGGGAGCACTACACAATAACGTAAGTGAGATAACAAATAGTTTGTTCACCAAATATTGAGGGAGGGATTGATTAAGGTTTCAGAAGCATGGCCTGATCGCTAGAAAAGCATTAGAGGAACCTTTTCACTGGGTCTCTTTAGCACTTCTATCTAAAAAATTATATGTCAAAGGTAGCCTCAGGGAATGACCTAGGATTCAAAGAACTGCAGAGTGATCCTTCTGGATTCTTATCATTCACCAAGTTTCGTCTTGCATACTGACGTAGCACATAGTCTCTTTAAAGATTCTTTGCACAGCATACCAGGAGACGATGACCTTACAAAACTGGAAACCTGGGGCAATGTTCCTATCAAGACTTACAGGAGAATGAGGGTTGTTTGGCATCTTCCTTGCCTGCCCTGCTGGTGCAACAGATTGCGGAGTTCACTCACACAAGCAGTTAAGGCTTGCTTAACAAGACATTTTAGTTGCCTACACTGAACAGGTGAAGAAGACTTCAAGATAAAGGCAGGGAATTGAGATGAAGAGGAGATAATCAAAAGAGAGAATGCTCTGAAGAAATCTCCAGGGATTTCTTTCCATAGCCATCCCTGTGTGAGGTTTTAATCCTGACTCAGTTGAAAACACTCCCACAGAAGCTGGACCGTAGTATTTTATTATCATGTAACAAACAAGTATAGAAATTTGCCCAGTGTAACCAACAACATGTAGGAGAAGAACGTTCTTTTCTTATGTTATATGTGTATTTGATTTTGTTCTTAGGGCTTCCCTCCCTGCGCTGGTGAATAATCTGTTATGTAAGGTGTATGCATGTGGGCAGGCTGGCTGTTTGTAACCTCACTTTCGTAACCTCGCTTGGTAAGCACAGTAGTTATGAAACAGCTTTTCAAAAATAATGTTGGAACCCTGCCTCTGTTTCTATTTATTTTAAGGCTTATTTGCAGAGGATAGTATGTCTCTGTCCTCAACCATACTCCAGGTTCAACCCGCTGAACCAACAAGACTCAATGCTAACAACATCCACAACCTTTGCTAGTACTTTCAGTATCCGAATACATTGACTCATCCTTCCAGAAGGTGAGATCAGGACATTCTGGACAGAAGAGGGAGGAAGGGTTCATGCTGCCCTCGGTATTGCATCATGAGGAGACCCTAGGCAGGTCTCTAAGGCAAAGGCTATGGTTCTCATATGTCACTTGAGCTAAGGTCTTTTAAGTTACCACCGCTTACTGATCATGGAAAGTTTCTGGGCAACATCCTGTGAGGCCTAACTTTCATAGCTGCCGAGGGTGGAGGGTTGACAACCATTGACCATGGTAGTTGGGGAGTACTGGGCCCTGCATTCTAAAATAGTAACTTTTCTAGCTCTGCTTTGTTAATTCCTATTATAGACTTACTTGCATGTTTATAATGTCCTATGGCTCAAGGACTGACTACATTTTTGTATATTTGGAATATATGAGAGTAAAATAATTTGTAGGAACAGAGAAACACTTTGAATCCGGAATACAAAAGTATTAACCTTAATAGTCTTAAAACACTCTCTGACAAAGTAAGTTGAAATAATCTTCATGTGCATACACATGTTTTCTTGCATTGTGGTTATGATACTTCAAAATGTATTACCTTCACATTTTCAAACCTACTCATAAAAATGGAGCATTAGCAAGAACTATACTAATATTATTTTTTTAAAAAATCAGTTCGAGCAAAAATCAAGAGGATGCAAGCAGCACAAAGGTGATTTAGTGGCATCATATTTCCATTAGCCACCAGTATTGACAGTAAATGCTTTATTTTCTCATTCATAGTTGCACTTACATACCTGTACTCCAGATGGCATGAAGTAATAAACAGTAAACCATATACTGTAGGTTGAAATTCCTGTAACCATACAAAGCAACAAACAAGTGGGTACATCACAATGTTGGACTACAAGCAGGCCCTGTGATATGTGTTATTCCACGCCCAAATGACAGTCACAAGATTGTTTGTTGTTGTTTTCTTACACAAAGAACTATTAAGAAATTAACTTGTTATCCTTGGAAAATTTGTTTTAAAAATCCCATGAAGAAACATGCAGTTGGACATTCCTTCTTGTTGAAGAAATGCTGTGCAAACTTATGATGCACATTAGTGTGACATTTGACATGCTGCTGCTGCATCTATAAAACTCTGAGACTATTTGTGATGTTATTGTTACACCTATAACAAAGCTTATGTTTTACCAAGGAATGGAAATTTATTTTCCTGAGCAGAAAAGGTTTTCCCAAATGTGGGAAGAATAACTCTCAGCAAGATTTCTGCAGTTTCTCCAGTGTATTAGCAAGTGTTCCAAGGAATTTTTCTGCACAGAAATAAATGCGTGGAGATTTTTGTTCAGAAAATGTGTTTCCAGTGGGAAAAAATGTGATTAGGGGAAGGATTTGCTCAGAAAAAACTATGTACTTTTCTAAGCAGAATGATTCCCCAAAAGAGTTCACACTGTGCAAATACTGGAAGAATACTACACAGTAGTCTTTATTCTCTCATACCGTGAGCAAGACTCTATGGGAATTACTTTATCTTTGCATGGAAGCATGATAAAGGCAATGATTTACCTTGTGTGGAGTAGCAGAGATCTAGCACTTTTGAATCAAACATGTAGAGAAGGCCAGAATAATAAGAGAAACACAAGAGATTTAAATGATGTAACTTTGGTTCTAATAAGCAATGTGTTTCATGTCACATGTGTGTCAAGGGTTCAACAGTATAAGTCTAATTAATTACTGCTAAAAATAGCACCTCACAAAAGATGCTAAAATAGAACATCTCAGCAGGTATTCCTAGAGTTTGGAACTCTCTTCCAAGGGAGGCCAGGCTGGACTCTTCCTTGCTATTCTTTCATCGTAGGCAAAGATGTTTGTAGTAAGTGGGCTTGCGGAAGAAGGAGTGGGTGCTGTATTTTTTAAAACTGGGCTGTTGAACACATTTAATTACTTAAAATTCTATTGTATTTTAGTTATATAAAGGTAATTTTCTTTAGGATTTTAATATTGTAACTTCTTGTGCTTTGTATCTCCCACTGAGAGGAGAAAAGAGAGCTAGAAATCAAACAAACAGGCAAACAAACAGAATAGGCTTCAGAACCATTCAGCAGACAGAAAGTGTGCCAGACAGTACGAAAGAATTGCATGTCTCCAGGTTGTTCATTAGCAGCTGGCAAAAGTGTCCTTATCCATAGGTATAGTAAGGAAACCCAGCATTGGTTGAAATTGTTGAAACTATTGTTCATCCCAGCTGGATGTGTTTCTCTTGCCTCAGGATGTCCAACCCCACAGGACTTCAGCTGCCAACTGTCCTTGCTCCAGTTTCCTTTGTTGAAGTCACCTTGTCCTTGAAGGCCACGTTGGTCACTGTAGTCACTTTAAGGAATGACATTGCTTGCTGAAAATTCTGTGCTTCACTCTGCTGAAACCATTAGTTGAAATTAGTGGAAATAATTTGACCACAGGCTTTTCTGCCACGGCCTTGCTATTCTTTTCCTCAGAGCAACTGTTTCAGGTAGCTTCAGTTTCCAGTTCTGCCAAAGCCAAAGACCTTTTGCACACAAGAGCTACAAGAGTTTTCCCCTCATCCAGCTTTATCTTTAGGAAGGGTATCTTTCAAACCCTTTTCAGTCTTCTAGGGATCACCTCCTTATCCCTGGTAGCCTCCAACCCTCTTTCCCACATTTATATTGCATGTTTACATCATGAGTTTTGAGATTGGCTTGAGGATCCATTCTTCAATGTTTGTGCCAGGACCTAAATAGGTATCATGGATCTCCTTTCCTTTTTCCAGCCTCTGAATCACCCACCTTCCCTCTTAGGATCCCCCTAGAAATCACTACCAAGCTTAATGTGTACATTTTAATTTTTTATTTTATTTTTTTATAATAATTTTATTAAATTTTCACAAATAAAAAAAGGATTCTTTAACAAGTAGTTTTACACGAGTTGTTTCTGATCGTCCACTCTGATCTGGTCTTTGTTTCTTGAAATTCACTCCACTTATTACATTTATGTATCACAATACAATGTTTATCTCAACTGTTTGAACGTGCACTTCCCTCTCCCGCACAATCATAATAAAGTCATTCTCACTTAACAGTTCCCAGCTGTCATCCATTTGGATTAGATTTCCTCTAATCATCAAATTCAATCTATCTCATTTCTCTACTTGTCTCTTTTGAATGTTCTGCTATCTTCTCATATATTTTTTGAACCTCCACCACTTATACCTGAAATCTTACAATGTCTAAAATACATCTATCAGTGTATATCTGTCAGTCTGAGTTATTATGACTGCAACAGTCACTCAACTTCTTGCCCTGGATTCCATTATATTAAAAGTGTCTTGTTTCCCACTTCTGTACCTATGTCCTATTCAACTCCCATCAACCCCTTGGCAATATCACGATGTTTATATTAATGACAATATATCAATCAAATACGTAAGCTTAACTGACATTGCTAAAGTTCATAACCACTTGTCCAATTTAGAGCCCTGTGCATTAACCTACCTCCCATTCCTCCCTCCCATCTGGAACTTTGCTGTCTGGAAATTCATTTCTGAAGATTCTCTGTAGTCTCATAGCTGCTTAAATTCCAAGCTGTTCCATCCCTGGAAGTGAGGATATTTTACTTGAATGACCTCCAGCACCGGCTCACCAGTCTCAATACCCCCATCAACCCTTTAACAATATCACAATGTTTATATTAATCTTCATTTCTGAAGATTCTCTGTATTCTCATAGCTGCTTAAATTCCAAGTCCATGGGAATGAGGATGTTTTGCTTAAATGACCTTCCAGCACAGGCTCACCAGTCACAACAGTCCAGACTCAAGAAAAAAAAAATTAGGAAACAAGTCTCACATAGCAGGAGCTAAGGAGAAAAAAAAGAGAAGCACTGCTCCATAACTGTTGCCTCCTGAAGTATTCTTGTAAGGTCAGGAATCCAGAGTCAAAAAGCCAAAACTCCCATCGTCTCAGAACAACCAAAATAATAAAATGTAGAAATAAGGAAAGTTCAGTGTCCAAATGGAGATTATTAAATCTTGTAAAATCCAATCTTATTCCTTAATCCAGTACAACCATTCAATTATTTAGCATTTTCAATTTGTATACCCAAGTTGCGAATCTGAAATCATTTTACCATTGGTAACTTCAGTCCTCGAAAGCAAAGCAGAAAAGCCTCTTAGTCATTTCTTTAAAATCAGCTGCCCCTTTAAGACAAGCTCTCAGCCATGACGCACTCACATTTCCTCTGGGTCCTTCCATTCCTTCGCTCCTGCGCACCGTTGCAAGCCAAATTCCGATGTGATATTTCCAGAATTGAAGTCCAGAACAGGTTACATGCTTTCTTACTTGTTTCTTGTTTAAAAGTCGACGGCGGCGCTTGTGCCGCTCTGGTGTCGATCCCGCTGGCTCCGTCATGGTCCTTCGCTCCCCTGGCACTTTCTGTTCCCCCAGCCGGGTAGAGCCAGATGCCAGTTTTGAGGTTCCCTTCAGACCTCTTCCGCACCCCTTGTACCAGAGGGGTGTTTAGCTGCTTCTAGGATTGCAAAAGAAGCAGCTGGAATCCAGTGGGTGGCTGCTCGGGGCTGCGCCATTGCACAGCTTCATTCCAAGCTGCCACTCGCGCCCGCCATGCGACCGGAAGGGCAATGTGTACATTTTAGAACATGCATAAAAGTTTTCATATGTGTCTGGAAGAGAAATGCATTAACACAAGGGACAGAAGGAGAAATGCAAACCAGGAAGGAAATAAGTTTGCTTTACTTATCATCACTTCTGCCAGTCAGAAATGGCAAACAACATAACATGAGGTAACAGTAATGGGTCTTCATAGAGGTTTAGTTCTCTGCACTTTGTATGCATTAACCTTTAACAGGACTTTTTGCTTCCTCCTCTAATTATACAATCCAAATGTCTCAGTTTAGCAGGATTAGCCTCAATTAATCATCTCTCCTCCCACCTTTTCAGCTACCTTTAAAATGTCTCAATTTCTCTCCTCCTCCCATTTTCCCCCTTTGTTCTCAGCTTACTGTGGCTGTGGCTAAATTCAAAGTGCAGAAATAGTTTGTACTCAATTAACTCAGCTGGGGGAAGGGAGAGAAGGTGGGATCTTGCCCTTCCCAGCAGGCTTAGACAAAAGCAAGCTGATGCAGCTTCTCCTAGCATGTCCGTACTTCCTCCTTAGTGACTTTTTGTCATCGTGACCACATTCTGGTGTTGCTTGGCCACACACATCCCAGTTCATCTGTGAAATGTTGGAGAGCATGTCAAAATCATGCTATGTATTCAGCAAAAACAACTATCACAGACTCCTACATAGACTGCTGGATGCTTATAGTGTTCCAGTGCAACAGCTTGTCTTCTGGTTAAATGAACTTTGCTCAGATCTGACCTCATCATGAAAATAAATAATCTTTCTCTTGCCAGAGAAGATCCAATAACCCCAGCATGCTGTAAATGGAGGAACTAGGACATTGTGTCATGAAATGTGTATTTGTTTCACCACTGCAGCCAGGAGAAAAGAATTTTTCCCATATCTGTAGTGATGCTGTTTGCTGTGAAGGTACACTGTGTTTAGAATCCTGGAACATCATGTGCAGTGCCTGCCAGATACAAGCATGAATTCTTTTCATTTTCTTTTCAGGAATGAACTGCAATGTAGGGAGGAGGGTATTAAGAAAGAGTCAGTACAGCTGCCCACCATTCTGGTTCTAGAAATACCACTCACACAGTTTGCTCACTGGAAGCATTGGCAAAGGCAACACTTGCTACATATATGTAATAGTAAATATATACTAGAATTAATACTCAACAAAATGGCACACATCAGTGGCATGCAGTTCTTGGGTTTGGTTTACAGAAAAGGAAAGTTGGCCCAAATATTATGATGTCACTGAACTGTGCACAATAAACTAGTTGCCTGAAGTGGACTTAACAGGACAGCCAATCACTATGGAACCAACAACACAGCTGAATGGCAGAAGGATTTGTTTACAATTGTACCTGATCTAAATTGTGCTTAACTGGGGTGGGAGTGACTAGGTTTTGATTTGTAGAGCAAAAGAGTGCACAGCTTTGGGGAACAAAACCTGATTTATTTGTTAGTTTTATTTCATGAATGACATTTATAACCCACCTTTCCTGAGAAGAGCTCAAGGTGATTAAAATGTTCAATGCACTTCAGCCCACATCAACAGAAGTGTAATTTCTGGACCAAGGAAGTAATAGTCTCACTCCATTCTGCTTTAGTCAGACCTCAGCTAGAATACTGTATCCAGTTCTGGGCACCACAATTCAAGAGGGATATTAACAAGATGGAATATGTCCAGAGAAGAGTGACCATGATGATGAAAGGCCTGGAAACCAAACCCTGTAAGGAACAAATTAAAGAGCTGTGTATATTTAGCTTGGAGAAGTGAAGTCTGAGAGGTGATATGATAGCCATTTTTAAATATTTGAAGGGATGTCATGTAGAAGATGGAGCAAGCTGCTTCAGAGACTAGAATGCAAGCCAGTTTAAAAATAACTAGAACTTATCACAGCTAAAGAAGGGCACTTGTCACTTGTCACTTGTTAATGTTCATTACTACATTATCAACAAATTCAGTAGGAGTTGAAGATAGAAGAAGCACTTTTCTTACTCATATTTCTCCTGCCTTCCTTCTTCCATTATTGGCCTGGCTAAGTGGGACTTGAACCCACAGCTGGCAATCACCCCAGACCCTGGAAAAACATGTGGGGCCAGACCTGAAATATTAGGTCTGCATGGACTACACTGAGTGGTCTGCTACCCCGAGTAGTCTATGCGATCGCGGGTAAGCTCTGAATCAGCCCAGAAAAATCCCCAACTTTGGCCACAGGACTTCCTTCCCACCTCCGCAAGGAAGCATGAGCAAAGGGAAGAACAATTTATTGTGAAAGGGAGGGGTTATGTAGATTTGAGATGACAATGATCTCATAGAGCATATAGTGCATGTTCAAGAATCATAGAATCATAGAAATGTACAGTTGGAAGAGACCATAGCGGCCATCCAGTCCAACCACCTGCCATGCAGGAACACCCTCAAAGCACTCCCGACAGATGGCCACCCAGCCTCTGTTTAAAAACCTCCAAAGAAGGAGACTCCACTACACTCTGAAGCAGCATATTCCACTGCCAGACAGCCCTGACTGTCAGGAAGTTCTTCCTGAGGTTCAGGTGGAATCTCCTTTCCTGCAGCTTGAATCCATTGCTCCTTTTCCTGGTCTCTGGAGCAGCAGAAAACAAGCCCTCTCCCTCCTCTACATGGCATCCCTTCAAATATTTAAACATGGCTATCATGTCCCCTCTTAACCTTCTCTTCTGCAGACTAAACAGATCTAGCTCTCTAACTCTATCCTCTTAGGGCATGGCTTCCAGGCCTCTCACCATTTTGGTCGCCCTCCTCTGGACTTGCTCCAGCTTGACCATGTCCTTCTTGAATTGGGATGCCCAGAACTGGACACAGTATTCAAGATGAGGTCTAACCAAAGCAGAGTAGAGTGGTATCAGTGCCTCCCTCGATCTAGACATTATATTCCTATTGATGCAGCCAAGAATTGCATTGGCTTTCTTGGCTGTCGCATCACACTGCTGACTCATGTTCATCTTATGGTCTATTAAGACTCCTAGATCCCTTTCACATGTACTGCTATCTAGTCATGTGTCCCCCATCCTGTATTTCTGTATTCTATTTTTTCTACCTAAGTGTAGGACCTTACACTTCTCTCTGTTGAATTTCATTTTGTTAGCCTTGGCCCAGCATTCCAATCTATCCAGGTCATTTTGAATTTTGATCCTGTCCTCTGGCGTATTAGCAACCCCTCCCAATTTGGTGTCATCTGCAAAGAATATTAAAAATATTTGCTTTCTTAGGGCTAGAATCCTGATACATGGCTGATAATACAGTAACTTCTGGTTAACAATCAACAATGAACCTTGATTCACACATGTATTCATTTAGAAGTGAAGTGTAAGCAATATTGTTACAGAAAGCATGCTGGGAAGTGACGCTCAGAACCTAGGAATTTGCCAAGTTATGTCAGCCTAATTTTAAGTAGGACATGAGGGCTAACAAAAGGAACAACCCTCAAAGAAGACTAGAATTCAAAATGGAGGACTTTAGTTAAACAAATACAAAAAGACAAAGAGACTTTCTTTGTAGCTTAGACATTTAAGCAGGCAATGCCCTCTGTGAATTAAACTGTCCTGGGGGCTGAATCTGTTGGATAGAAATGCTGTGACATTTGCCCCAGTTGAAAATACATTTGATGAGCATGTGGGATACACCTGGGGAATGCCTTGGCAAGTCATGATGTAATCCCTAGGGGACAGTAAGGCTGAGTCATGGTAATGGGAAATCATAGCAAGGGGTTACATCAGCCATTGTCCCTATCAGCAGGTGTGTATAAAGGAGGTGAGCTCAGACTGTGTCTTTCTCTGATTCACTCTGATACCGAACCTCTGTCCGAGCGAACCTCTGCCTGATGTGTCTGTGATGCTGAACCTATGACTCAGGATCTGCATATCCTGATTGTACAGATGTGTATATATTGGAACTTGAAGATTAAAAGCCTCCAGGTATTTTGGATGACAACTCTGTGTGTTAGAGTTACCAACCAGTGGGTAGAGTGGGGCCGGAGCTGATGCTGTAAGTTACACTCTACTGCTGCTCACACTTGTTGCTGTTTTGAAACTCTGCTGTATGTTTAATGCTTGCCTCTGGGACACGTTTTGTTCAGAGCGCAGCGGTTACTGGGAGGATTTTGTGCTAGGTGCTGTGAATCAATCTCCCGACAGAATCTCCTAACATCATAATGCTAAAATTATTTTGCTATTGCATTTAAAAGTAATTAAACTTTCATTCAGATGTTTGGATATAATGAGTTATGAGTAATATAGTTACCTGTAATGAGTTACCCCTTTTTTAGTAATGAGGAGTGAACACATTACATCTGAAAAGTAATGCAGTGAGTGGCATTAATGTTACTTTACTGGTGGAATGAGGAATACTTTCTACTTACTTTTCAAAAGATACTTTAACAGTCACTTTTTAGAAGCATTTTGTCCGGGATGGGCCAACCAAACTCTTGAATCCTCGAATCTCAGCAAGGATTTGAGATTTGTGAATCCGAACCCCTGCGCCAAAATAGGCAAACTGAATCTTTTGAATCCACCAGCCAAACAGTTGGTTGGAGACCGAGACACCTGAAAACCTGGGAGACTGGGATCCACAAGGGGAGACAGCAAGTAGGTGGAGTAATAATGGCCTTTGCTAACAATTTCGGAAATTACGTCTGGGGTTATATTCTAATATGCTTAAATTGAACATTTAATATTTAAGTTCAGCACTATTTTCTGTGCTGAAAATCAATGGCATGTATAAATGCTGGGGTCAGTTGGTCTGACGCCTATCAGAAGTAGTGGTGCAGAGTGCAAAGTCACACAGTCTCATCCAGTGATTGCTACATGTAGGCCAGTGTACCTCCTTCCACAAGGCAGAGCCTGGTTGTAAACCAATAGCTAAAATAGGATGAGAAGTGAAATGTCTGTCATGGTTTCTCATAAGCCACATGACAAACCACATGTAGCAGAAAGGAAAAATTATTTTTAAAAATTGGCGCCTCTGGCCTGAATGGCCAGTGGGACCCTGGGCGTGTGAAAATCGTGGCATAAAGCCGTGTGCTGCTTGCTCCCAGGGCTGCTGCCTGTGCTTGCTCGTGCTGCCTGTGCGTGCTCAGCTGCCAGCCTGTGTCCACTCGTACCGCCTGTGCCCGCCTGGCTGCCTATGTCCCCTGGGGCTGCCTGTGTCTGCTGGAGCTGCCTGCCCGTGTCCGCTCGTGCCGTCTGCCCAAGGCTGCCTCCATCTACAAGGTAACATAATTATTCTCTATTCTTTTGACTTGAGACTGGAGGGTAGAGATTGGGAATTAATTGAGACTGGAGTAGAGACTTGACTTGAAAATCCCTTGCAGATCTTGAGACTGGCGTTGAGGGTAGAGAATTGACACTGGACTAGAGGATTTTTTTTTAAATGCCTTGTTGCAGGACTTGAGACTTGATTGGAAGGTACAGTCTTCTTGAGATTTCAAGGACAGCTGAAACATTCCTTTGCATAGCTCCCTTGCAAAGCTCTTTCATACACAATTCTGGGGTTTATAGTTTTACAAGGTGTCACAGCCTTCCCTGCCAAAGTGTTCTGGTGCATCATCAAACTACAAACTCCAGGATGCCAGAAGGAGCTATGCAAAGAAAATCCAGTTTTGACTTGGATTTTCTCTGTACTGTAGTATGTGGCCCTGTTTACACAAGCAGGAAAATGTGGGATTAATCCACATTTTCCTGCCTGTGTAGAAAGGGCCTTCATGTCATTTTTAATCTGGGGAGATCCTGAGGCAAAACTATGACAATTGTCCTGGCCAGATTTCTTCAGAGGGAGGTTTGGTTTTGACTAAACTTTTGCTAAGGCTGAGAGAGTGTGTCTTGCCCAAGATTATCCTTCTTTCCCTTGTTTTTTTAAATTTTCTTAAAAAAAGGATTCAAAAGATTCAAGATTTGTGAGATTCATGGATTCCCAGAATCTTCCAGGGATTTGGATCTGGATTCAGATTCCTAAAATTCTGGATTCGTCCCATCCCTAATTTTGTCAGGACTCCCCCACCCAAATTTTATGCTATTTTTTATCAGTCTTAGCCTTTCAGTAATAAGTGAAACAATGAGTTCATTTTCTAACCTTATATTACATAAGGGATAATTTACCAAACATCCTAAACAAATAATGGAAACTGATTACTTCTACAAAAATAAGTTTCTAGCTCTGCTTCCATTGCATCTCCCAGAAACAGGCTGGGAGAAATATATCTCATTTGCATTTAACATTAAGGCATTGGAGAAGAAATTCCAGGAGGCAGGGAATGCATTTCAAAGAATACACTTTGTGCCAATTTCTTTGCTCAGTATAATTACTGAGTATTAAGAATGCTCTCTTTCTCTCTCTCTCTCTCTCTCTCTCTCCCCCCTTCTCTCTCTCTGTGTGTTAAAATATACAGACACATAAAATAATTAAATGTATGTATCTATCTGTATGCTGTGTTTATGATGGATACTCTAGACTTCAGATTTAATTGCAACAGATTTGTAAAGTAAAAGGAGAAAGAAAGAGCAGGGCGATTTCTGCACTACATTGTTATAGCACTATTATTCCACTTTCAACATTCTATGGAATCCTGTGGTTTGCAGTTTAGGGAGGGGCATTTAGAATTGTCTGCCAGAGAACTGGCTTCAGTAAACTACAACCCCTGGAGTTCCACAGGATGCTGAAAGTGGAATAATAGCATTATAACAGTGTAATGCGGAAACAGCCCAAGAGAGAGAGGTTTAACTCTTGTGCCCTGAAGCATGTCACATATTCTTTCAAGCACTGTGAACTTCTTCATTGCTCGCAGATTAGCTGGTTGCTTCAGTTCTACATGATTTTCTGTCTGTCTTCTGTCATCTACTGGAATAATTAAGCTTTCCTTTCTCACGCCATTGCCTGTACTACGCCCTTCCATCAGCTGGTTTGCTTTGATTTCTGTATGCCTTAGTTTTCCCACCTCTTGGTAGTGTTTCCTAATCCTTAGCCATCCACATTTTAATGCCAGATTCTCTCACAGAGTCTCAACTCCAAAGGAGTTTATGCTCTGAGCAGCTGAATACTCTTAACTGTCATGTGAAAGACAGAAGTGCAATTATTATTTGATGATGATGATGATGATGATGATGATGATGAGACAAGCTTTTAACATAGATACTGTTTTGATTTAATATGGAATGCTATATAAACTATTATATTCTCAGTGCGAGATAGCCAGATATTAACCTAAAAAGAGAGCTATAAACTCTTCAATCATGCATTGCAAATATTGCTTGCAATTACAGCCAGGTCAGCGCTGGGGGTATTGTTAGCAGTCTGTGTCTTTCTCTCCTGAAGAAAAATCTAGAAGCAATTTGCACTTCCAATAATATTAACTGAGAAAAAAAATCCTTGTTCTTTTCTTTTTGTGATGGTGTAATATTAACTAAGTGATAGTATTAAGTTTAAAATAACTTTGGCCATTTCCGCACTAGACTTTTATAGCTTGATGATTCCACTTTCGACATCTTATGGAATATTGGGGTTTGCAATTTAGGGAGGGGCCGACCAGTCCCTCCCTAAACTGCATAGTCTAGTGCAGAAATGGCCAAAGTTAAATGTGGAGTTTGGAGCAATAAAATGTAATGATAGCCACCAACAGGCATAGCTTTAAAAGGGGATCAGAATCTGATGTCATTGGTGGTTAAGGGTCATGATGATTGTATTTTCTCTCTAGTACCAGAAGTACTGATATGGGCCAACCTGGGCCATTTCTGCACGAATCTGTTATAGCGCGATGATTCCACTTTCAACCTCCTATGGAATCCTGGGGTTTGCAGTTTTGGGAGGGGCTAACTGGCTTCTCCCGAAACTGCAGACCCCGGGATTCCATAGAAGGTTGAAAGTGGAATCATCGCGCTAAAACAGTCTCTTGCGGAAATGGCCATGGTAAAGAAGTTTGAATGCCGGACTAGGACTTTGGGAGACCAGGGCTTGATTCTCAGTTTGGGCATGGAAACTCACTGGGTGACCTTGGACAAGTCATGCTCTCTCAGCCTCAGAGGAAGGCAAAAGCAAACTCTCTCTGAACCAATCATGATAAGAAAACCCTATGATAGGTTCACTTTAGGTCACTGTAAGTCAAAAACAACTTGAAGGCACACAACCACAACAACAAACCAAGCAAACTTTACAATATGTAGATCATATAGGTGAGAGGTTGGCTCCTATGCATGTTCCTTTCACTTGCCCATATCTTCCCTGACCCCTTGTCAGTTCAGCTGAGAGGCAAAGGCAAACTTCCTCAGAACAAATCTTGCCAAGAAAACCCATGATAGGTTTGCCATAGGTTCATCAAGTCAGAAATGACTTCAAGGTGTGCACACAAACACACACACAGATGCACAGAAGTAGAATGTGTCTGATACCAGCCAGTTGGGAGCATTAGTGTGAGTGCTGTTTTTAGCCCTATTACTCTAATTCTATTCCTTAGAATTTGGGGAATTATAGCTCAAAGGAGGCCTGTGAGAGGAGGATAATGGCAGGATCTTTTCCCCTGATTGCTCCACCTGGGCAGTTTTGCCTTCTATTGTATTCTGGTGTGCACACAGCCTGGGGGCTTGAAAAAATTGTCACAAACTAATTAGCACCAGTTTTTCCCATTTAATCCTCATATCTTGACCTGTCTAAGGTCAGCCCAACCACTCTTCCAGCCAGAGTGCCTTTGACTATATTTTTCAGCCATGTGTATGTTCAATTATGGAAATAGCACATCCTGCAGGATGGGGAGGTACAGTATGGTTTATGCATTTATGTTCTGGTTGCAGTCTTCCCATAGGCACCAGGTTGACCATTAAGGGAATGTAATGCTGGATAAGATCTCAGAACTTGGAAAAGTTATGTTTAAACTATAGCTCATAGAATTTCACAGTCACTGGCCATGCTGGATGAAGATTATGAGAGCTGCAGTCCAAAAAGCAACTTGTACAAACTCCGAGATAGGCCTTTGGTCCTATCCAGCAGGGTTCTTCTTCTATTAATCAGACCTAGTGTAACATACTAAATTTAGAACTGGAGAGTTACAGATTCAATTTATAGTTATTTATATCTATATTTATATTTATGATTCTTCTTCGTGGTCTCTGTGCCTTCATACACTAGGAGCTTTAGCGCCTGCGCGGTAGCGTTCGGAAACTTCTAGAGCTTGTTCGCTTGGCGGGAACCCCTCCCCCACGCCGGTACTGCGCATGCTCCTCCCGCCGAGCAACGGTCTCTCCTCAGTTCTTTCTCGTCCGCCGCCGCGTACGGAAGGTTCTTTAGTTTGTTCCTCTCACGTCGTGCTTGGCTGCTGTTTTTCACGGTTTTACGGACTTCGGACTGTCTTTGACCTCTCTTTCGGACTCCCCCTTCGGCTTTCGTCTTTTTGGATTTCGGAGTTTGGCGTTTCTTCGTCTTATGTCCGCGCTCTTTAAGAAGTGCGTGTCCTGCGGCCGCAAGGTTGCCCTCAACGACGGCCATAAGGAGTGTCTCTTCTGTTTGGGCGAGTCCCACAATATCCGGACTTGCCAAATTTGTAGGGATTTTACTCCCCAAACTCTTCGCAACCGCTCCGCGAGACTCAAATCTTTTTGTTGGGAGCAGTCTCTGCGGGCGATAGACGAGACCTCCACTTCCAAGATGGCCGACAAGAAGACGACCACGCCATCGACGGTATCGGCGGCTGCCGTTCCGTCCACCTCGTCGGTATCGGGCTCGGTACCGGGGGAAAACGCCGATCTCGGCGTTACCGAGGATCCCGAAGCTGTCGGCGGCTGCCAAGTCAGCTAAAGGATCCTCGACGGCGAGGAAGGCTGAGGCTCCCCTTACGGAGACGCCTGCAAAAAAGCGCCCTGCTCCGGACGGAGGCAAGGGCAAGGAGAAGGAGAAGAAGAAGAAAGAAGAAAAAGAAGCGCTCCCCGGCTGGGGACGCTCAACCTCCTACTCCTCCTCCTACTCAGCAGCCTTCCAAAGGGCGAGGCGAGTCCGTCGACCTCTCGGAGGATGAGATCGAGGACGTTCCCCAACAGCGCCCGGACTCGCCTGTGGCAGACCCTCCAACCCTGGTGGAGGAGCGCCACCGCCCTCTTAGCCGTCGCAGGTCGGCCGACCTGCAGCAGAGAGAGCCCTCTGCTTCTCCGGAGCGGCGTTCGACCTCCTTCAGGTCCCGGTCCCGCTCTTCCGAGCGTCCGGTGGCCTCGCCGCCTCCGAGGGAGACAAGAGAGGAACAACCTCGCTCGTCTGCCTCAAGATACACCTCGGCGTCCTACGTGGCCAGGTACGCGAGGGAATCTGAGTGGAGAGAGCGCCCGGCCTCCTATCGGTCCCATTCGCCATCGTACCGGGATCGGTACCATCGTGGCCCGAGTCGCTGGGAGACCTTCCGGAGGTCCCGGTCACCTCGTCGACAGCGCGAATCGCGCTCGCCTAGAGGGGACGAGGCTCGGTACCGTCGACGCTGAAGCCGATCTCCGTCGGACCGCCGCTCCTTCAGCCGCTCTCCCTCCCCTCGATATCATAGGGCGAGGGAGCCTTCACCACGGTATCGGGCGATATCGCCACCTCCTAGGGTCACGGCAACGGCGACGCGCCCTACGGAGTCGGTGGTGACTGAGCGGGCTACGACGACGTCAGCCTGCCAGACTACCCCGGTCACCACCAAGAGGGTGAAGTCCGTGGTCAGCCATCCCAAGCGGGACGCTGCTGCTACCACCGCCCCGGCTGCGGAGAAGCCTAGGAAGGCAACACCTGCGGCGACTACGAAGGAGCCGGAGAGCGAGCGGCGAGAGGACTCACCGAGCTCGGAGTCGTACGACTCGAGTGCGGAGTCTGAGGTGTCTGAGGCGGCCTCCCAGGAGTCTCCTCCGTTGGGATTCGGGGACCCGATCCCAGATTCTGCTCCAGAGGACGTCCACCAGTTCTCTGCGATGCTGCTCCGCATGGCCACTACCCTCGGCCTTAAGATCGCCGATGCGGAGCCGGAGGATGACGATCCAGCCTTCTCCGTTTTCGAGGAGAAGCGACCTTCCACGGCCCCGCTGCCTCTCCTGCCCCGGGTATCCAGACTGGTGAAGGCCGCCTGGGATAGACCGGCCTCGGCTCACCGATACCGCAGCGGTTAGAACACCTCTACAGGGTGCAGAAGGATAACGCCGGTTATCTATTTAATCACCCTGCACCGAACTCTGTGGTCGTCGAGTCCGCGCAGACGAAAGGCTCCGGCAGGCAACACACCACCCCGCCGGACAAGAGGCGGGAGTGGACGCCTACGCAAGGAGGTTCTATTCGGCTGCCTCCTTGCAGATCAGGCTGTCCAACACTCAGGCTTGCCTCGCGGCATACCTGAAGAAGGTGCTCGATCGCCTGCAACCAGCGATGGAAGCGGTACCGGAGGACATCCGCCAAGCCTCCTCCGTGATCTTCAATGAGGCTATCTCCATCGCTCGGCACCAGATGGCCTCCTCCCGGCACGCAGTGGAGATCGCCTCCCGGGTCATGGCGGGATCCGTCGGCCTCCGCCGCCATGCTTGGCTTCGACCGGCCGACATCCAGGAGGACACCAGAAGGAGGATTGAAGATCTCCCCTTCGACGGTGAAGGCCTATTCAATTCGTCCACAGACGAAGCTTTGGACAATCTCGTCAAGGCGAGACTGACCGCAAAAAAGATTGGGCTACAGCCGGCCACGCAGACCCGCAGGGCCTCCACCTTCCGACCATCCTGGCGACGATCTTCCACCTCGTCGTTCCAGCGTTTGGCCCAGTCTGGACAGTCGAGACCGTCCTCCGGCTCATCGGCCAGACGCACGATTAGGCGGCGCCCGCCTTCGTCGAAGAAGTCCTCCTCCGAGACAAAGTCTCGGTTTTGACGTGTCTGGCAGGACCCACCAACACCCACTCTTCAGCCTACCATCAGCGCTCGGAGACCGACCGACTCTCGCTCGACACCTAGCGGAGTGGCAGTATGTCACTACGGACTCTTGGGTGCTTTCCATCGTCCGTCTTGGCTACGCCATCGAGTTTCTCGATATTCCTCCTCGCGGCGTGTACTACTCCACGCCGTCGAGTCCGGCCCTCCTGGAAGAGATCCAATCCCTCCTCCAGAAAGGGGCGATCGAGCGGCTCCCGCAAGAGGCCAAGACCACCGGCTTCTTCTCCAGGTACTTCACGGTACCGAAAGCCGACGGTACCCTCCGGCCGATCCTAGACCTCAGAGGGGTGAACTACTACATCCGCCCCAAAAGGTTCAAGATGGTCACGATACCGTCGATCCTACCCTTCCTACATCGAGGGGACTGGTTCGCCTCCATCGATCTCCGAGACGCATACTTCCATATCGCCATTCGCCCGCAGCACAGACGGTACCTCCGCTTCGCAGTCGACGACACCTGTTACCAGTACAAGGTGCTGCCGTTCGGACTCTCGACTGCCCCAAGGGTCTTCACCAAGTGCATGGCCCCGGTGGTATCCTACCTGCGGACGAAGGGCGCTTCCGTCTTCCCCTACCTCGACGATTGGCTGTTGGTGGCGTCCTGCAAACAGAGACTTTACCACGACGTCCACATGACGTTGTCACTCCTGACCCGCCTTGGTCTACGAGTGAATCCGAAGAAGTCCCACCTCGAGCCGGCGAGGATCTTGGACTTCATCGGGGCGACGCTCGACTCGACCTCCGCCAGGGCGTACCTACCAGAGTCTCGAGCACAAACCTTGATCCGGGCCGCCGCTCACGCTCGTACGGCCCCGACGTTATCTGCGAGAAGCGTCCAGCAGCTCTTGGGCTACATGGCTGCGACGACCGCTGTGACATACCTCGCCAGGCTGAGAGCAAGACCTCTTCAACACTGGTTCGTCCGCATATTCGACCCCCTGCGAGACGAACAGACACTCCGACTGCAGCTGCCGGGAGACGTCCGCTCATCCCTCCGATGGTGGCAGTCGCGACGCAATCTCATGTCAGGCATGCCTTTCCAACAGCCGACACCGAAGGTGACGGTAACGACCGACGCCTCCCTGTATGGATGGGGTGCCCACTGCGGCGATCTCAGAGTCCGCGACAGATGGACCGACGACGAGACCGCTCTCCATATCAACGCGCTGGAGCTGCTCGCCGTCTGGAAAGCCCTACGGGCGTTCCGCCATGCCGTGGCGGGGCGCACGGTCCTGATTCTGACGGACAACACCACCGCCGTCTGCTACATCAACAGACAAGGTGGGACTCATTCCACGACCCTGCTCGACATCGCGCTCGGCCTGTGGGAATGGTGCATTCGCCTGCACACGCATCCCGTGGCAGTTCACCTGGCCGGGCAGGAAACACCACGGCAGACGCCCTCAGCAGGGACACCTCATCCCATCACGAATGGTCTCTCTCCGGAGAGGCGTTCGAGACTGATTCGGGACCGCTGGGGCGAACCATCGATCGACCTCTTCGCGACCAGGGAAAACGCGAAGTGTCGCCGATTCTGTTCCAGAGCGGGCCACGATCGTGCCTCCATCGGGGACGCTTTCCAGTTTCCGTGGACCGGGGAACTCCTCTACGCGTTCCCGCCGTTCCCGCTGCTCGGCCGGACGATATCGAAGATCCTCGCCGACCGAGCCGACGCGATCCTGGTAGCCCCGTACTGGCCGAGACAACATTGGTTCGCACCCCTGCTACGAGCCGTGCGAGACGACCTGCTCCGGTTGCCACCGACACCGGACCTGCTCTCCCACTCCGGCGGCCGAGTCCTCCATCCGGACCTGCCACGCCTGGCCCTCCATGCCTGGAGGATATCGCACTAGACGATCCCGTGCTCGGTACCGTCCTCGTCGCGGCCAGGAAGGAATCCACCCGTCGCAACTATCAATACAAGTGGCGACGCTTCCTGACCTTCGCTAACGAGAGGAGTGAGCCGGTATCGCCCGCGGGGCTCTCGACCGTCCTGCACTTCCTCCTGCACCTCCGACAACAGGGCCTGGCGTTTCCATCCCTGAAGGTGTATCTCTCCGCGATCGTGGCATACCAACCGCCACGATCTGCTGCCTCGGCCTTCTTCAGGAACGATACCGTTAAGCGGTTCCTGAAGGGACTTCACCATCTCTACCCGCCGGTATCGCCGCCGCTACCGCCGTGGTCCCTCTCGCTGGTGCTCTCGCAGTTGACGAAGCCGCCCTTCGAGCCGATGGCGACCTCGGATGACAGGCTCCTGACAATGAAAACCGCCTTCCTGGTAGCGGTGACCTCAGCGAGGCGAGCGGGTGAGATCACAGCTCTTCGTTCCGATGAGCCCTTCACGGTCTTCCACAGGGACAAGGTGGTCCTGAGACCTGACATCTCGTTCCTGCCAAAGGTGGTGTCCAGTTTCCATCTCAACCAGGACATCATCCTGCCTGCCTTCTTCCCGAACCCGACGACACCGTTGGAGCGGTCCCTCCACTCCCTGGACGTGCGTCGGGCATTGGCTTTCTACAAGGACAGGACTGCTTCCTTCCGACAGACGCCGCATCTCTTTGTTTGCTATGGGCGACGTCGGAAGGGCCTAAAAGTGTCCACCCAGCGCTTCTCCAAGTGGGTGGTAAGGACTATTCAACTGGCGTATGAGCTCGCGAGGAAGCCTCCGCCAGTCCTGCTTCGAGCCCACTCCACCAGAGCTGTGGCTACTTCTGCGGCCCTCCTGCGAGGAGTTGACCTGCATGAACTCTGCCGTGTGGCGACCTGGTCCCAACCATCGACCTTCGTGCGCCACTACAGGCTCGACTGCCGGTCGCGCAGAGATGCCCGGTTTGGACGTGAGGTGTTGGCTTCCGTGCTGTAGGACCTGACCCGCCGTCCGACCGGTAAGCTACACAGTCTCCTAGTGTATGAAGGCACAGAGACCACGAAGAAGAAGAACAGGTTGCTTACCTGTAACTGTGGTTCTTCGAGTGGTCATCTGTGCCATCATACACACCCGCCCTTCCTCCCCTCTTTCTCAGGTCCCTGTAGGTTCTACGGCGGACGACAGAACTGAGGAGAGACCGTTGCTCGGCGGGAGGAGCATGCGCAGTACCGGCGTGGGGGAGGGGTTCCCGCCAAGCGAACAAGCTCTAGAAGTTTCCGAACGCTACCGCGCAGGCGCTAAAGCTCCTAGTGTATGATGGCACAGATGACCACTCGAAGAACCACAGTTACAGGTAAGCAACCTGTTCTTTTATGTAGCCCCTGAAGAAGGCCATAAAAAAGCATATAGACTGCAATGTGTTGGCTTTTCTCTGATAGAAAGCGACCATCTATTAAGCACTTTCAGTCTCCTGTTTAAGCCGTAAGTTAAGCCACAAGTTTTCACAAACTATGTGGACTGAAACTCCACAACACATATGTCAGAATGAAATGTGTTAGTCTTGAGGCAGGATGAGAATTGTAGCCCTCTGGATGTTGTTGGACCCTGTTCTTAGCAGCCCTAGCCAACATGGTTAACAGAAAGAAATGCTGGGAACTGGCTGATTCCCAGGCTTTAAGTGACACAAGGCTCTTTGTTGCTTTTACCAGTATGTGCTGGTCTGAGCCCTTTGGACCAAAGATTGGATTAAAATGGAATTATTTTTTTAAAAATATTTTCATTCATTTATTGTGAAATAGCTCCAAATTTATTTGTCTGGAGATACTGATTATCAGATTAAAATAATATGGAACATGTACATAAGCAAAAAAGAAAGATGGTCTTTGGAAGAATTATTTTGGAAAAATTACTTTAGCGATAATCAGAATAAAAAAAATCAAAAGCTCCTTCTGAGTGGCTTGTAGAGGTTCCCCCTTACACTATTCTGCTTAAATGAGACTGTATCTAGATTGTTTTTAAAAACTCCCATGAACATACTTTAGGCTGGAAAAGGTTGAGAGCAGCAACTGTCTGTTCTGCCTGGTCTATGATACTAGACTATATGGTTTGTGTGTTATTTGTAACGCGGCACAGATGCCCTACTCCCTTCCCTTCCTAAGCAATTTATGCTGAGTCCAAACAAGGTACAGTACAGACTACCTAGAAATAGAGAAGGAAGAGAGCCTACATGTTGGTGGAACCACACTGGGTTGAATATTTTAAACAAAGAGTCTTTCATGTGTCCCTCTCTTTTCTTGAAAGCAAACCAGAGCCAAAAAAAGACCACATCACTCAGGCTTGCTATAATGAATTCCATCTTCTCTTCAGTTCAGTGACAGCAACTACTCTATACATATCTCATAATAAGAAACCACTGACTCTAACCAGGGCACACAGCGCATCCATTTCTGTACCACATTTTTATTATGCATCATGCTTCCATTTAATGACTTGGGTGCCACAACGGATACACGATTAGAAAACACCTGTTCAATACAATGGAAAGGCAGTCTCCAGTGATTAAAAGATCTCTTTATGATAAATGCTGCACAACTGTTTGGCTGCAGCTATAAAGCAAATGGGCTGTTTGCATATGAAAGGGGATTTTTGTTATACATTTGTGAGTGATCGAATCAGATCTATATGTGGGTATGGAAAGGGACATGAAATACTTTCTCTCTTCTCTTATTACCATTAGTGATTGTAGTGAAAGGTGGTGGTTTTCCATTTTCTGTTCCAGAGTTATTGATTCACACTGAACTGATTCCTGGAATGTTCCTAAGTAACTTGAATACCAGAAACTGTGTTAAGAGGATATACCAGCTTAATGTCTGCTTTCCTTTGGAGAATTACAGGGCTTGGAACTGCAGAATCTATCAACCACTGGCCATGGTACAGGGGTGTCTGTTGGGGAGTCGTAGTCCAAAAAGTAATATTCCCAAGGTCTGCAAAATCATACTGAATTGTTACTGGATTCAGGATTCATCCAGACCCAGAGCTCACCCTTACTTTGGGAGAACCACTTTAAGGCAGAGTGAAAAGTGTAAATAAACAAACTGAGCCTGTGCTCATCCTCAGCTCTTCCCTGAGATATAGATTAATCTTGTTTTCACTTAGAGATGTCCATATTCTCTTAAATGCTCAGAAGCAAGGTGATGCCACCACAGTCCTCCATCAGCTTTCTTTGTATATTCTCTTTCTTTTCACCCTGTGATAAGCAGGATTCTAATTTTGACACATGTTGTACTGTTTCTTGAGACTTAATAACATTCAGATGCTGGAAGGTGACTAGAACAGGAGAGTTCTCACTGTTGCCCTTTCTAAGCCAAGGGTTGTGTCTTCTCCACCACTTTGTGGTGTACATTAGTAATATACAAGATGAGTGCTACTGTGGCCTACACACTGTCTCTGGAGTGTGATGGAGCCATCCCTCAGGCAGAGGTGGCATTTGTAAAATCCAGTGCCTCTGTGTTGACTACTGCCATGACCAGAGTTTAGAAAAGTTATTTTTCATATCTTCTGATGATCTAGGATGCATTTTTTGGATTCTCACTGTTCAGTAAAGAGTCTTTATTTTCCCCTCCTCCTGCTTCTTAGCCACTTGTTGCTTGCTACAGCTTGAAAACTCACTTGAAAATACCGAACTTCCCACTGAGCTCAGCAGGAGGAACCCTACATTCTGGAGAGCACTGCAGAGGAGAGAAGGGGTGGAGTCCTACCCTTCCAGTAGGGTCTGGAGGAGAGCAAAGGCAAAAGCAGAAGCTGCTGCTGCTACTTAGAGATTTGGAGCAGAACACCCTGTACAGTATGACCATTATTTACTTTTTGTGGTAAGCAAAAGGAATAAACTACGCACAATACATACTTGTCAAAAGCAGGGGAAATGGAGAGCATTCTCAAGTAAGAGGAGATCCCCTCGTTATAACAGTACACCGTAGACCTGTGCACCTGACTTGCCCTCAGTTTCTCTCTCTCCCTGCTCTCTCTCTGGCATAAACACAGACACTTGGATTTGCCTCCATCAATGGATTTAAGATTCCCTACATGTCTGATTTCCCTAAGATTTCTCCTCTTCTGTTCTGTCTGTAGATTTGTTTGTCCCCCACTCATCTCTCTCCCCCTCTTTCCCTCTCCCCCTATGTGTTGGAATGCATGCACAATGTCACACAAAAGAAACTAACTTGCCCTCCAACCTGTGTGACACCAGACATACAAGGTGGTGAAATTAGGCCACAACTTTATTAACTTCATAAATTTGCAATGTGGCAGCCAATGGGAAGAGTGGGCACAAATTTGTATGTGATAACCTGATTAGGCTGGATCTCCCAAATGGATTTGGAAACCAGGATATAGACCCTGCAGTTCATCCTGATCTCATGAAGGCATCAGAGGGTCCCAAGGGATCTCTCCAGGTGATACTGGTTAGCATTCTTTCTTGAGGAAGTCTTCTTCAGACAATAACTCATACTGCAATTTTCCTCAAGCCTGCCAACAATTATAGAGAAATGGGTGCATTCTTTGACCTTGCAGTGCCACTGAAATCCTTTGAAGAGAACCAAACTGAAACAAAGGGCCAGGAGAAAATGAAGTGAGATGAAATGGTTTCATTTATCACACAGACGTAGTAGCTGCCAATGATTATCTTACAGATCATAGCCCACTGGGGACAAGTGAACATTGTCTCTTGAGTAAAGATGTGGCCTATCATATGTGATGCCCTGTTGGTAAATATGAATGCCACCAGCCTGAATAACCCATTTATGAACATCCCTACTGACTCATCTCCAAGCCCTACCTATGTTGCCAGAGTTGACAGCACCCTTCCACACTCACTGCTCTAGCATCTCTATCCAAACTAGGGAGAAGTCTAGAGACTACAACCTTGATACATGCCACATTCTACCAAAGAGTATGACTGAGAAGAAGACCAGAAACACACATCAAATCATCTTCAATGAAGCAACAGCTGGGAAGGGGGCATATTTGGCTGATAAATACTGAAGAATAGGGAACAACTCAGACCATCTCATCTCCCTATTCCCAAACCAAGAAAACAGGACAGCGGGGACATAAAGTGAGTTGAGACCCAGAAGTGGAGGCTGAAGCATGCTTCTGGGCCCAGATGATGGGAGGAAGATAGGAGGAAAGGAGATTCCTCTCTATGGGCTTTGTCGGCTTCAAGCCCCACATCTACAAGTCCAGTGTATCTCTGGTCCTCATTTTGCTCTGTGAGATGAAAAACAAAATGGCACCTGTTTCCATTTCATGTACAAAAGCAAAGTTGAATCTTACTTCAACACTACAGATTAGACAGCATCTTCTGCTTTATCTGAGAGTTTTAGACTAGCTTACTGATCTCAGGATAGACCCTAAAAAAAGGAACAAAACAAAATCCTCCTCAGTCTGTCTTTCAGCAGCTCCTCATTATGCCCTGCCTGAGGTAGCCACCTCATTCTGACTAATGGAACAGCCTTGCTTATGTGTGAATGAAAGATGGAGTTCAAAAGTGAGTACCAGTAACTGGGGGAAAATGCAAGATTTTGATAGAAGAACTCTGCTGAATAAACTTAAGCAGCCCTTTGTATTCCAGCTTTGATTGCATTTATTCATGCCTTATGTATTTCTGTGCCTGTCACTGCCATTCTGCACATGTGTACTCAGAAATAAGTTCCCTTTAAATCATTGGGCTTTATTTCCAAATATTTTGCAGATATTTTTTCTTACAATGAGACAGATTTTGTATCCTTCCCTTCTCCCCTACAAAACCCCTGAGGCAAAATTCTAAATACTAACCCATATCCATTGTGTATGAATACTGTTATCTCTGAGTTAATAATCTGCTTTCACAAAAGCATTTGAATAGCTTTCTGCTTCTGCAGAGATGGCAGGCCAAGAGATATTTTTCCCTGTAGGGTCTGCAAGAACCAACATCCAGACATTCTTAATAATGAAGCATTAGATTACTCCTTAAAAAAAAAAAGAGAGAGAGAGAGAGAAATACTATTAAAGATAATGTAAGCTATAGCAACTGTTAAGGTCACTGTTTGACATTATATGTCTATTCTTGGAAACATAAGCTACTAGCTCTGCAGAAGCCAGCTCTCAAAAGAAAGAAAGAAAGAAAGAAAGAAAGAAAGAAAGAAAGAAAGAAAGAAAGAAAGAAAGAAAGAAAGGTTTTGATAGCCTTAGATCTTGAGAATTTAAAATCCTTCTGAACATGTCAGTGTGAGTTCAAAGTAACTAAAATAGCTACAAACATGACACGCTATAGATCTGTGCCACAGCCGAAACAATCAGAAGAGCAAACAAGTAATGATTAAACCTTTAATCAGAAGCATTATATGTTGCTGTGTTCTCCTTGTAGCTGCAGGAGAAAGATGCTGTAACAGATCTTTAAATAGAAAACCTGAGGCTAAATTCCACTTCATCTATCAAAAGCAGCTGCTAGGAGATGACCTAATTTTAGCAGCTTATCAATTCCTTAGTGCTTGTTGGTTGATGTAACTTTGATCCTCTGATGCTAGATGACTTTTGTGCTGAATATAGCTAGAATTTAATGTGAATCTTTTGGATGGCTGCCCAGCTGGGCCACATAATCCAAACAGAGAGAGGAAGGGGGGAGGATAGAAGAAGCAGTACACGATTCAAACTACTCACGTGCAGAATTGTACGCATGCACCCACAGACACAGACGAGCATGTGTGCCATTCATGTCGCTAAGCACATTTTTAAATACAGAGCTTTCGGGGGGGGGGATCTCTTTTTTCCCCATTTGCTTTTACATGGCAAACACCTGAGTTCTGTCGGATTTAGCTGCTGCCAAGTGGTAATGATAATTGCAGGATGCCTGTAATGAATGTTTTCCAACCAAATCATTGTCATTTCATAGGATTGTTATTTCTATTTATGCACTGATCAGCTGATATCTTATCAAGAGGAGAGGGAGAACTTTGTATGGATGTGTGTGTTTTATGATCTATATTGCAAAAATGTCTTTTGTCCCCCCACCATGTGGATTCTAAATTGTTTTTCTGTTCTTTTTTTGGCTTCTCCATAAAACCATCTGGGGCTCACATGTGGCTGCTTGGGCATGTGGCTGATGCTTCACACTTCTTTGCTTGCCCTACTTGGCATTATTTGTTAGTCATGCTAGAGGTGGAGTTTAGTGTCCTATTTTTTTTTAATGTCACAAATAACTTTATGTAAAGGGGGACATAAGGCTGAGGTCAGCCTGAGTCAGAGCTTTCTCTCAGACCAAGCATGCCACTCATCTTCTCAGGCACTCTCAGGAACTTGAGCCATTTTGTAGCATTGTTGACTGTGACTCACTACATTACTTTGGAAAGGTCAAATGCGGACTTTTTTTCACTCAACAAATTCAGCTTATTCTCCATTCCTGCTCTGCAGTATAGATATGAAAACTGAAGGATGGGAGAATGATAGATGTATGAGAGAACCAAGATAGAGTAGCCCAGTCCTCTGCCTCCATTTTCTCAGTGCCATACTGAGACAGCAACAAAGATTTTGGGGATTGCTATGGGGATGGAGAGATGATAGCTTCTTCTACTTCTCAGTGATCCAAGTGCTTCTGAGGCCACTGTTTCCCCACAGCTAACAGTGACAGAGAAATTAAGATCTCGCTGGGATCACAAGAGAGTGGAAGAGGTTTTTACCTTTGCATCTCCCTCAGTGAACCCAGTGTTCACAGCCAACTCAATTGGAATTGCTGGGGTGGTGACTGTAAGCTTGTACCCAATAATGTGCTCATCCCTAGGCCTCAGGATGCAGGAAGGAATGGTTTAAAATGTGGAGACATAGATGAAAAATCCACACTCAACTGTCAAGCCCTCAAGACCTAAAAACCTTCCTGGGTGAGGTTTTTAGGTCTTGAGAAGAAATCTGGGGTTACTGTTCTGTAAATATAGATGTTATTACCTGCTTAATCTACTTTATAGGGTTACTATGAGGAGAAAAGCAAGTTGTTTGTATGGCACTTTCAAGCACTTAGTGGGAAAAGTTGTACATAAAAAAAGCTAGGACAGACAGGCAGTTTAAAATGCAGATGTTCTTCTTAGTGATTTTACATTTCAGTCCATTCATAGTCATTGTTAAACACATGTTTTGTTAATTATCCATTAACATTTCATTCATTTTGTAGTTTATTTGATACAGTTACCTTTGTTTTGAAATCTACACTAATTTTTTCTTTATCGGCCCTTTCCGCATGGGGTTATTAACATGGGTCAATGTGTTTGGGCACAGAGCTGTTCTGCACGTGAGAGCGAACTAGGTTCACTTTATTTACCATCGTTCCGCACGTAATCCCGAGTTAATGTGCTCCCATGTAATGGGAAAGCATGCTATTTGAAAACCGGAAAAAATCCAAAACCATTTTTAAGATCGAGCAGATTCGGACTTTCACAGTGGTGCAGATATGCACATTCGCACTGATGTGAGTTGGTGGGCAGCGGAGGGTGGGCTGTGGGCGTACTCACTTTCTCCAGCTGTCCCTGCCCACCAAAGGATAGGCAGGCGCCATTTTTGGTTTTGTTCAGCAAACTTTAGAAAATGGAGTAACCCAACAAAACACGGCACAGGCATGTTAAAAAGAGAGAGCTGTTTTCTATTTTGCAAATGTTTTACTGTATTTGCCAGCATTAGACACACTGCCCTATTTTCGGACTATATTGTTTAGGAAAAAATATTTTAGTACTCTGTTCCCGGTTCCTGTCCTATCTGCTTGGGTGGGGGGAAACCTCCCTGCCCAGGCAGAAAGAAGAGGCTCTGTGTGTGTAAGAAGCTGCTTCCTCCCATTCCTCTCCTCCTCACAAGGAAACTTTCTTGCCGAGGTTGGAAAAGGAGGGAGGGAGCATGTGTGCGTGTGTGTAAGAAGTTGCTTCCCCCATTCCTCTCCTCCTCGCGAGGAAACTTTCCTGCTGAGGTTAGAAGGGGAGGGAGGGAGCGTGCGTGCATGCGTGTGCATGTGTATGTAAGAAGCCCCCCATTCCTGGGGCAGGATCATGCCGACGGTGGGGCGGAGATGAGCGGGGAGCGCGAGATCACTCTCCCAACTTTGCTCTGCCAGGTGATCTGCCTTGGTGGGGGGAGTTACCATATTGGCATCTCATTTTCAGAAGGCATTTTGGCGGGGAAACTGCCTTTTATACACCGGCAAATACGTTCCTACATAGGTACATACAAACATATCAACCCAAAAGAAAAAAAAAGCCAATCACAGCCACCGGGGCGGGGTGAGGGGAGTAGTGGGAGTGGTCACTGCCAAAGTAGTGCGGATGCATGAACTCGCACTCCTCCGAATCAAAAGGAAACATACAGAGGAGCTGTGCGGAAGCAAATGAGGGAAAGCCTGCATTATTTGGATCTGATAAGAAACAGCATGAATCACTTCACGTGTCTTGTGCGGAAAGGGCCATTGTTTCTCTCTCTCTCTCTGGCCCTTTCCACACTACATGTTACAGTGCTATCATTCCACTTTCAACATTGTATGGAATCCTGGGATTTGTAGTTTAGGGAGAGGCTTTTAGAATTCTCAGCCAGAGAGCTCCCTGGCCTCAGTACACTACAAACCCCAGAATTCCACAGGATGTTGTAAGTGGAATAATAGCACTATAACTGTGTAGTATGGAAATGACCTCTCTCTCTCCCTCCCTCCCTCCCCTTGGTAGCAGCATTGCTGATTTCAAAGATGTTCCTGGCAGCCATTTCATTTAATTTCCTCAGAATGCTTCAGGAATTGTATCATTCCAGGACATTAAGGGGAACAATTGGTGGCTGCCACCAAAAACCTGCTTTCTCCCACATGGCCACCATTCCTCCGTGTTCCAACAGGAAGCAGTGGATGAACATTCTGGGAAAGCAAGTTTGCTACTGTTGCTCCCAGAGATCCCTCCACCTCTGAACACATGACTAATAGCATAATGAATATTGTACCTATTTATTACTTGGTGTGATGGCTTACAACAGACCTGCTCTATTCAATTTTTCATTAGGTCCAAAATTAATCCGTGTCCTGAGAGACACAAACTGGCTAAGAGTGCAAATAGCTGGAAGGTTAGCTCAAGGAAGGCTCACTTTTAATGCAGAGATTCACTCCTCACCTGAGTCCCTGTTTTTTCAAGTGTATAGGGTCCCTGGGTTGAATACTGGGGTCCTATACCTTGGATAGTTAACACATCCTGGAACAAAAAGATGTAGTCTAAAGTTCTACTATCGAAAAGTGTGTCATTTCTCTTTCCTCACACCCAGCCTATCTTTTAGCCAGTCCACCCCCAGCACAGCTATTTAGTGGCTGGTGGAAGTGTTACCCTGAAATTGGGGTCCCTGCGAGGGGCACCCGGCTCTGCCAATTAAAATACCAAAGATGGGGAAATTAGAACTCAGAGCACTGGTTTTGCTAGCGAGAGGCAGGGTAACATAGCGAGATCTTTTACCCTATGTATACAGCGTCAGATTAGAGAGTGGCTAGACAAGGTTTTAAAATAATGAACACTTCTTTATTAACAGGAACACACAGAAGACAAACACAAACTAACTAACTGGAAAAGAAAAGAGTTGTAAGGGAGGGCAATACGATCTGTTCCGTAGTCCTGGGGAGAGGTTGGAGGTTCGGGGAAGAAAGCTCAGCATGGGGCGTTGAAGGGAGTCCTTTAAACACACCAGCGGCAGGGCAGGATGGCAGTCAAAGGTGATCCGAGGATCGGTTAGAAATGAAGGGTTTTTATAGGGAAGATTGTGCCTTTCGGCTATGGCAGTCCCAAAGGAGAACAAAAGAGGTTTCGGTGCTGGAAAAAAGGATTTGGTAAGGTCAGGTTTAGCGTGATGAGATTTACATGTAGAAACAATACCTTTGGGGCGAGATGTTGATGGCCCAACTCACAAGAGTAATGTGACTGAGAGCCACGTGGCTATTGAGGAGTCTGTGGCGGGAAGTTCCCTAAAGCTTCGGGCAAGTTTTGGGTTGCTGGCTACAAAGAGAAATGGAATGTAAACCATTAACGGCCGCTCTCTGTCCGTGCTTATCCGGAGAACTTTGCGAACACATGAGATGAGGTAATTGCAACCAGTCCAGCTAAGGCCAAATTAAATGATATCAAAAGGATATCTGGGGGTCCTCACCGGGGGTGCCATAGCGGAAATAACAGAAGTGGGGCATAAGAGAAGCATCCAGCTATAGCACTGATGGGGAAGTACTTAGGGACTGCTATAGGAATGTGTCTGGATGTTTCTCTTCTGCCCCGCCATCCACCAGCCAGTAAATGGCCGTGTTGAGAGAGACACATGCAGCAGGTAGGTGGTTTGGGGGAGCATGGTTTATGCTGTTTTACACTACATTTTCTTTCCCCAAGATCTGCTAACTATTAAAGATACAGGAACTCTCTCCTGTATTCAACCTGGCAAACCCATGAGACTGTACCAGTGGCCAAGTTCACTGGCAAAAGATGGTTCCATGCTGAAGTTTCAGTGCATTGATGCAACAGCAAGCAGCCTGCTTGAGCTTGCTACAGACTTCCCTGTTGGTCTATCTGCCTTTTGGCCAGTATTACTCAGTTATTTATATAACATGTTTAACTTAAAAGCACCACTTATTTTATTGTGTTTGCTTGTGCAATAAAACCCTATGAAATATATTCCCTTTTACATATCAGTGACTGAAATTCAATACTCGGTGGCCAAACTCAAGTTCCCTCAAACCTATTGCTCAAGCTGTCAGACCACATTGTCTAACAGCTGGAAGGTGTAAATCCTTCTCTCAGTGCCAGAGGTTAGCAGTGCCTGCCTAGTTGGTGTTTATGGGTTAGGCACATTTAAACCTAGAGAAAAGAATAGGCATGTATCCAGTGCTCTTGTCTGCTGCAGGCGGCTGCTAGGCAACATGACTAACTAGCTCAGTTGGCAGATTTATACAATAAGCCTCCAGGAGTGATTTGGTAACCTAGATGCATCTCATTAACCTCAATGGAACAGCTATAACTGTTTCACTTATGCTTAACCCACATACTTGGTATCAAGGTCTACAGGTTAACTTAGAAGCATCTAAGCCATCTCTGTGGATTAATCTGCAAAGTGCTTTTACAGCCATGGGCATTTATTGTTGAGCATATATAACCAAGCAAACAAAATGTTATCATACTGAGATTGACAATAGCCAAACAATTTTAATATAAAGATGAATCTTAAATCAAAACAACGTTTCTGGGAACCTGTTCTCACTCTGAATTCCTATATTGATAAACTTCTGTGTCATAGTGTGTCTGTCACCTTTAGATTATAAATGTGTAAAAAAGAAAACCTACAGCAACACAAGCACTTGGTACTAGACTTTTGTGCTCAGAAGACGCAAGCAATTAGGGCTGTTACTGGTAGCATGATAGAGACTGTGTGACCAGACCAGTACCAGTATAGATGTAGAAGAAAGGCAGTGATAGAACTTTGCCAGTACAGCATCATAAAATAGTATTTCACCAGTCTTGTAAGGACCATGTATTAGGCTTGCAAACTGAAGTGTTGTAGTGATGTGGTAATTATCATAATTAACTGGTCAGACAGAGGCCATTTCCGCACGAGGCTGTTATAGCACTATGATTCCACTTTCAACATCCTATGGAATCCTGGAGTTTGCAGTTTCGGGAGGGCCGGCCAGCCCCTCCCGAAACTGCAAACCCCAGGATTCCATAGGATGTTGAAAGTGGAATCATAGTGCTATAACAGCCTCGTGCAGAAATGGCCAGAGAGAAGGTTTTCTCTTTCTGTTCTCACAAAACTAGTACATGTGATCACCTAAGGAAACTGATAGATGGGAGATTCAGTGGAATTACTTCTTCATACAATGGATAGTTAACTTACAGTATTTTCTGTACAATTTGTAAAGGATACTAGATGATATGGCTTTAAAAGGACTGGGTGATCCTGTGGAGGAGTGGTTAGTAGTGACTACTAGTCACAGCAGTAAAACTCTATGTCATACTGCCTGTTACTCCTCGTTGCTATGAAATAGCAATATCAGGGGCATATTGGCATCATGTTCACCTCATGGGTTTCCGACCTGATAGACAAGTGTGAGAAACAGACACTTTGGTTAGATCCCAAAGGGGTCTTGTTATAGTTTGGAACATGGATTTATACAATATATTCTGCTGAGATATGTGGCAAACCAAGCATCATTTCCCCTCCTCTCACCCCTAGAAAGTACAGTAGGCTCTTAATGCTCATGGGGGATAGGGGCACAAAACCCCCACAAAAGTGAAAAAAAACATGCAAATAACTCCCCCCCCAGTGAGCACTCCCCCTTCCCTGCACTCTGCTGCTGAATGCTGCCCACTTGCCCACGTGGAAGATCGTGGCAGCAGCAGTGGGCAGGAGATGGTGACAGGAAGGAGAAGATCTGTCCTCCCCTTCATTCTCCCACCAGCCACCGGGACAATTGCACCCAGAGAAGTAGACAGGAGATGGCAATGGGGAGGAAAAGATCTTCTCCTCCTCTTCACCCTCCTACCTGCTGCTGGGGCAATTGCGCCCAGAACTGTGGGCAGGAGATCACAAGGGGGAAGAGAAGATCTTCTTCTCCCCTTCACCTTCCCATGCACCTCTGGGGTGATCGTGTCCAGAGCTGCAGGCAGGAGATTACTAGGGGGAGAAGATCTTTTCCTCCCCTTCACCCTCCCACCTACCGCTGGGGTGATCATGCTGGCAGCAGTGGGCAGGAGAAGGTGACGGGTACAAGAAGATCTTTCCTCCCCTTCACCCTCTCACCTGCGGCCTGCCAGGGAATAGGAGGGGGAGAATGGGGGGAGGCAAGCAGGCACTGAAAATAATCAAATTTGCAAGTCAAACCCACGAATGTGGAGGGAGAACTGTACTCTTTGGTTTGTGAAACAAGATTTGATGCATGCAGGGTCACCATTCAAAGACTGACTTGGCTAGTTTGGAAGCTGATATGCAAATATGGTTTAATGTTAACTGCAGTGTTAATTATGCCTTAATTTTCAACAAATGCAGAACCCGACTTCTAGGAAGGCTGTGCTTCTTACCTATGAGGTCAGTAACAACACATGAAACGTGTATGCTGAAAGAGATGGATGTTGGAATTGGGGCAGAATGTTGGAATTGGGGCCTTCAATTTCAAACAAATCTGTCTGGAAGAAAATATCAGTGCTATCATGAAGCATTATAAACTCTGCATGGACATGAGATAGGAGTTGCTCCAGGACATATTATGTTCTGCAGTGTTATTTCCTATTTCTACTTTTTTTATTCTATATTTTCCCATCTTTCCTTCTTTCTGTTAAGAATTATTGTTTGTTTTAATCCAAGTGTCTGTAGAGCACTGTAATTCTGCCTTGGAGTAATTGTCTCAGCATAGTTGTTTGCTTTCAAAGGTTCTTTAATTTTATAGCATTTTTGGGCTCAGCTGGACTGGCAAAAAGCCTTAGGATCTGGCAGGAACTGTTCCTATAGGGACAGGGGTGGGGGAAGAGATTTTTGAATATCCAAATGATGTTCCTTCTATCTGTCTATTTCTGTGAAATCCCAAGATCAGCTATAAGTTTTGAAACTTACAGGAGGAGATGCTTTTTCTCCCCCCGCCCCGCCCCGCCCCGCCCCGCCCCGCCCCGCCCCGCCTCCTCGTTCTTTTCCCAGGAGATTCTGAAAAAAGCAGAGGTTACCTCTTGTGAAGATTCTTAGCCTTAGATGGTACCTCTGGCCAATCTCTGATGATTTGCTGCTGCATGAGAGTTGGGTTGGATGATGTGCTGCATGAGGGTTGGGTAGTTCTTCCTACAAGGCAGTGTAATCTAGTATATTTATGGCATGTCTGGATGTGATAGTGGAAACATTAGAAGGTGTGCAACAGAGAACAGGATAGCCTGATTTTTATTGAGAATCTTGGCCATCTGGAGGAGCCCTTTGACTATACTATAGGGATTATTACTTTCAAGACACGGGAAATCAAATTGCCATTATATTCTATACCAATACTATATCCACAATTGTCAACACAACTGGCCCTGCCACCAGAGCTCAGAAAATTTACTTTCTGGAACAGTAACTCCCAGAATCCTTCAGTAGCATTGGCAATGGTCATGACAGCTGGGAGTTCTAAGAGTTGTGGCACCAAAACAAAAACAAACAAAAACAACAACAAAAAACAACAACACAGAAACAAAAAACAAACAAAAAACCCCTAACCTCCCTCCCCCAAAAAACCAGTCCCAAACTCTTGATTACTACTACCATCACCATGACAAAGATTATCGCTCTTAGTTCAGATCAGTGCATTCTATTCAGTTGAAGGTATACCAATTTGGAAAAGATTTAAAGAAAAGCTAGAAAGTGAGGGAGTGCAGAGTCTTGTCTTATTGTTGTATGCCGTCAAGTCATTTTCGATTTATGGTGATCCTAAGGCAAACTTATCATGGGGTTTTCTGAGGCTGAGAATGTGTGACACACCCAAGGTCATCCAATGGGCCAAGCAGGGAACTGAACCCTGGTCTCTAGGGTTGTAGTCTGATGCTCAAACCACTACACCAGCAGTTCTCAACCTGTGGGTCGAATGACCCTTTCACAGGGGTCGCCTAAGACCATCGGAAAATACGTATTTCCAATGGTCTTAGGCTCCATTCCCTCGTCGGTGGCGGTGCGCAAGCCTGGGAGCTGTAAGCTGCTCTGGGGAAGGAAGGGGCAGAGTGGTTGCGCGACCAGGAAGCCAGCTGCGGGACGAAGGAGCAGTGAAGAGAGTGCCTCGCGCAAGAACCTGCTTGCGCTAATGGCACCCCCCACCTCCACAATAAGGTAATGTGCAGAAAAGGCCCAGGAGCGGTGGTGCGCAGGCACGAGCCACATGCTCGCATCCTCCTGCCCCCTGTTCAGAAGAGACTGAAATCGCTCCCCTTCTCCGCTACTGGGAGAACCTCCTGTCTGACGGGCCAGCTGGGGGGGCAGTGGCAGCATGGGGAGGCACGCCCCTTCCTCGCCACGGCCCCTGCCCCACTCGCCACGGAGGGGGCACTGCGGAAGGGCTGGGGCAGCTACAAGGCAGCACTTTTCTGGGGGGGGGCGAGCCGCGCCTGGTGCAAAAGACAAAGGCTCTGGGATTCTTCCCCCCTCCCCAGCCAGAGTCGACACTCTGGAAACTTTTCCCACACTGCCCCCCCAGCAGAAACGAGAGCGAAGCAGAAGCAGAGCCGGGGGGGGGGTTCTCAGAGTTTTTTCCCAGGGAGTTTTTTCCCAGGGGAGATGCACGGCTCTTCTTTCCCTCCCTGCCCACCCCCCCGTTCCTGGCCGCGAGGCAGCCTTTGCCGAGGGGGGGCATTGTAAATAATAAATAAATAATTTTATGGTTGGGGGCCACCACAACATGAGGAACTGTATTAAAGGGTCGTGGCATTAGGAAGGTTGAGAACCACTGCACTACACCATGCTGGCTTCTCTTACCATCAACATATTTCTAGTCCCACTGCTGGCCTTAATTAAATGACACGTTTTATACAATTCATGGCTTAGTAATGGGCCATGAAATATGACCATTGATGTCTTTAGCACATTCCTTTGTTCTGTTAAAGTTTTGATCTCCAATACACATTCTATTTAAAGACCTTGCCATAAATATATCCACCAAGTACTGTATATAAATATGCTGTACCAGACAAATGGCTGCTGCAGTGAGGAAAGTCAAAAGAAACATTTCCAGTGCCGACATAAATAAAGGAAGGAAAGGTTTGCTAGTTTTGCTTCCAGCTTACAAGATTGACGCTGGCTGTTATACATTTTGGCAATAGAAACTGTGTCACTGAAGAGAAATAGTTGACTCTATTTTGTTCATTAGAAGAATGAACCCAGTAACTGGATGCTCAATGGGTTTTAAATTGTGTTTCAAATGAGGAACATATTTATTAATGAGCAAGTCAGTGGAATTGATTCACTATGATTAAGCAATGGACCATAACTTGGTGGCACAGCACAGGGAACTAGTGATGGGGAGACCCTGGAAAGACATTGCTAGACAGATAAACAGAATGGCTTTGGTGCTTTCCAACAAAGGATGCCTACTGTTCCCAGTTGAAAAGCATGGCGCAGATACATGTGCGGGAGGGGCAAGAAAAAGATGGAAGAAACAGCTGAGAAATGAAAAAAGGATGCAAGTAGGGAATGAAGATGTTTGGACTTCCTATAGACTTCCATGAATGAAACAGTAATGATTATGCTGTAAAGGCTTTCTAGAACTCAGTGTTTTCAGCTGGTCAAACAAAGCCTGTTAGGGTAGATGGGCTAAACGGAATGTAAAATACTAGTATATCACTGTAATGCAGCTATCAGTCCATTACAAGACCTGGAGCTCACTGAGACAGCAGGTCAGATGGTCTGTTGAGCCTGGACTTCCTTCATATTTTCCAAAATAATCCATTTCCACCCTTTACTGATTTATAGAGAACCACTGAGCTCTTGGTTTTATACACTTAACAGTGTGGCTTTTGGCAACTGAGTGCTGATAAAAAAAAAAAGAATTTTTTTTTTTTAACAGATAAATACTATACTTTTTATTGATACACTTTTAAATGATTTTAATTCAATTGTGGTTTAATACTGTTTGTTTAACCCACATATACTGGAAGAAAGTAGTCATCTTACACTGAGTGACCTTTTGGGAATTTCTAACCCTAAAGATGATTGCACTGTATTAGAATTTTCACTGTGGTTACAGTTAGAATTGGTAAGGCTTAGGGGAACCATTTCATGTACATTTCTTGAGTTTCCTGACCCCAGTGGGAATCCCAGTGTCCTTCCCCCTCCCATGAGAACCACCTGAAAACAAGCACAGTATCTCTTTCTGAGAGACAGCATGATACCATGGTTTGAGTGTTGAGCTAAGAGCCCAGGAAACCCGAGCTCAAATCTGCATTCAGCCATGAAATTCACAGGGTGACCTTGGGCAAATCACATCCCCTTAGCCTAAAAGGAAGGCAATAAATCTTTCCCAGAAAATTCTATGATAGGGTTGCCATAAGTTGGAATCGACTTAAACACACATAATAACAAGAAATGCCATTTCTCCATCACTACATCATGGTTCACCCCAAAATGGCATGCATCATTTTTTCTTATTGGTCCTAATATGTTATACTAGCTGTAATAAAAAAAAAGTACCCTGATGAAAAGAAAATGGTATATAAGGTCAGGAAGTATGAGAGAAGCTTCTCAGTGATTGTTTCCAAGCTATAGCACTCCCTTCCACAGGAAGTTAGGCTGGCCCCTCTTTTTTTGGTCTCCTTCCACCAGCAGGACAAGACTTTCAGGCTGTCAAATGGTTGCTGCAGAAGGGTATTTTAAAGTAGTATGCCACATCTTTATCCTTATTATTATGTTTTAAATATTTTAAGCTGTTTTATATTAGTACCATTTTTAATAAGATAATTTATTAAATTGTTTTTAACATTGTTGTTACTGCTATGAGAATGTTTTTTAGCTGTGTTCTGTTTTATAGTATGCTGTCAATTGCCTTGGACCCCATAATGGGAGAAAGGTAGGAATTTACCACCCAACTACCTACTTACCTAATTACCGTAACTGACTGAATGTTTCAGATGCTTTTCTCTTCTTGTTATAAGATTGGGAATTAAACAGCTGAGAGTTAACTGGTCCAGAAAGTCTGCAAATGTTCTTTGATAATCAGGGCAGAACTGCCAAACATGTTTCCAGTTAGGGAAATTACAGGTGATGTGTTCTCATGAAAATTAATTGTTAGACATATTCCTGAAGTGTATGAACAGAGGGAAAACAGACCTCCCCCACTCCAGCCAAGGATAATGTAATCCAGAAGTCCATAAAGGGTTAAAACAGCAAAGCAGATGCTGAATTTGGGGTCTGTTAGCTAACAGAGTTTGAGAGTGCAGGCTGCTGCTCTCTGAAGGTTTTATGCAAGATGAAAACAGTGAAATTTGACTGTCTTTTGGGAATGTTGAAACTTGTCTTCCACCTAGGCACAGCTTGCGTCTTTGAAAAGTGGAGTGGGAACTGTGGCCCTCTATGTTGAACTGAAACTTAGTTACGGTGGCTGTGATAACTATCGGTGATGAATTGAACAGTCCACCAGCTTCTGGGAGTTGCATAGCTGCCACCCCTGTTGCAGATGAACATAAAAATTACTAAACAATAGGGATGTCCTTTTAAAGGAAACAAAACAGGCAAGTTCTTCACCTCTAGAAATTTCTACTGCTTGGAAAAGGAAGATAAGTGTAGCAGTATAATTGCAAAGGGAGGAAGGTGGAAACTCTGCAGGCAGGGTCCCCTGTTTCTTCTCCCATTCTTGCCTTGTGAAACATATTCCCAAGCCAAAAAAGATCTGGTATACTTTTTAAAGTCAAAAAGTATATGTCATCTACTTGAAAAGGAGATTTACAGCTGGTCTTAGATGGCCCTGGATATTCCCTGAAACATTAAATGTGCATTTTAGTAGCTTTCCTGGACTTCATGCTAAGAAGGGAAAATCAGTTAGTGGCAGTGGGCAGGAGAGTTTTTCACAGGCTCAGACAGATAAACCACTTATGGTTCTAGCAGCAGAAGTCTCATTTTTCCTGGGTTATTCAATGGTCTACTAGGGACATCCAGTTTCTTCTACTATTATTGCACTCTGAGTTAAACACAACCACTTATGTGTTGCTGGAGGCCAAATGGGCGGTTATATGTGACTTCTGCTGGGCCAACTGCAGTAATGGTCCGTGTGTTTCTACACCCAAATTAAAGTTCTAGTTTTAAAATTCAAAGCCTTAAACACATCAAGACCAAGTTCCTGGAAGGACCTCCTTCACACATACCAGCTGGCCCTTATTTAAGTGGCACAGAAGCCCTCCTCACAAGCCTGGCTTGGTGGCTTATCTTTTCAATGGAGAGGGCCTTTTCAGTTGTGGTCAGATACAATCATTTCACACCTTTGGAAAAGCTTTAAAACCCGTGAAAAGCCAGTTGGTTTCATCAGACTGCTGATGGTTTTAGCTGCTGGAGCTGGTTATTTGTGGTTTTTATTATTATGGTTTTTTGTAATTATTTGAGGGTGATTGTTAAGTTTATTTTATACTGGAAGCTACCTTGGGATGATTTTTTTTTTACCCTTATAAATAGATTAAGAGATTTTGCATGCATAAATAAGATAAAAATGTCAGTTTTAATGTTTATCTCTAACAAGACAACCCTAATATGGCCATTCCATTTTATTGTCTAGTTTCATAGGCATAATCTGTCCTCAGAAATGAGCGCTTAGGGGCTACCAAACTGTAATAAACCAATAGTACTCCTCACTTTTTTAGACTCTTCACACACTTTTTCCTTCAGAGATACGCATCAGTGTCACATCCCAAATCTATCTATGCAGGATGGCTCATATCTTGGCTGAGAATAGCTGCAAGTCTGAAACCTTTTTGAGTACAGTGTGTGTATCTTGTTTCACTTCATTGCCTTGCTTTATTACTATGGTAATCTTCTTTCTCTGTGTGTGTTTACATAAGGCTAGTTCCCTAGGTTAGAAAACAAGAATTGCTTTCATTGTTGGGCCTCCTCCAATATCTCCATCATTAATTATAAACACATTTTCCCTGTCAAATCTTTTCACACCCTTTGATCTCTGACTAGCTATTTAAAGACCTGGGTAACAGTACAACACCAAAGTTTGGCAAGAGCCATGGAGTCTAAGGGAGAAACATATCCTGTATGGAACACTTATCTTTTAAAATTGTTATTATTCTGCTCCACACACCCCGAGTTTCTCAATGGCTTCTCACTGTTTCTTTGATGAGCTCTGTTTTCTATTGTCAACAGATTTCACTTTGGGCACCCAAAAGTTCAGCAGTAATGGGCCCATGGATGAAGGTGAATCAAATACAATTGTGGTTGCTTCTGTAGTAGAATAAGGCTGGTGTAAGAGATTTTCCTGCCTGAGGTTAAAAGCAAGTTGGTGCCCCCCCCATGTCATGTACAAAAGTCAAACAGACTGCTAACTGATTCTTCTTCAACACTGAGGATGAGGAAGTATTGTCTGCTGCACTTGAAGGCAGAGATCTAACCAAGAGAAGGTTACACAGAACATAGTGATAATTACCTCACTAGGGCATTAGAACCGTTTAGAACTGTTGAGGGAATACTTTTCTGTATTCATCTGGAGACAGAATTGACATGGTTTTAAGATTAACATTTGAGATCTTCAAAAGCAACCACAATGAAAGAACAAGTCTTCCACTTGCAGAGCAGGAGCAAAACAGTTCCCTCTCCCACCAGCACAGGATAGAAAGTAACTGATTTAGGTTGTTTTCTTAATACCCTCTTTTCTGAATGCTAAGGCCACGCAAGTGAGCAAGAAGAACTTCAGGGAGCACAAGCTGCATTAAATGAAAGGAGCAAGGAAAGTACTAATTAAAGGTTCAATCTCTGGGGGAAACCTGCCACTACAAATTGCATTTTCAGTTAAAAAGAATGCCAGATATCAGGTTTGCATAAAATATGGGAAAGGGGATTTGCCCTTGACTTTCCCTTAGGCTGAGAGAGTGGGTTTCCATGGCCAAGTGGGGATTTGAACCCTCTATTTCCAGAGTCCCAGTTCAACACTCAAATCACTTATACCATGCCACACTGTACTGATAAAGGAGGTTATAGATGTATATGCCGGTGTCCACCGTAGCTCAAAGCTGATGAAAACTAGATTCTGGGAACTTGGTGTGCCTGTGAAAGGGGCCCTAGGAATCTGTCTGTGCCAGTCAGTGCTGTTTTCAATCACAGGTGGTGGCATTGCTTGACCATTTAAGAGGAAGCTGCAGTCAGGCCTGGTATATTCATTACTCCAGAGAATGCCCAGGTGAGAATGCCTCTGCATGGGCCAGAAGTATGACATGGAAATCAACACGCCAGGCACAAATGTTGCTTCTTTTGACAGGGTACCTTAACTATTAAAAAGGGTGTGTGGGACAGAGAGAAAGAGACAAGTCCTGCTACCTAATAAAGGTGAATGAGGAGAATGAGCCGGTGAGAGGGAGAGAAAGAAGAGAGAGGGAGAAAGAAAAAAGATTAGAGGAGAGATGAAAGAGCATTTGGGTGGAGAAGGGAACTATCACTTGCATGAGGTAAAAGAAATAGTATCTGGCTGGATATGGAAAGAGTAAGACTTATTAACCCATGGGAAAGAAAAAAGAAATCACTAGGGAGGGGGATGCGTGAAAGGAGAAGTTTGCCTAGGTCAGTGAGGGAAGAGAAGAGCACATAGGAGGATGTGGGTTCTTCCACAGATTCTGAAGAAAACTCCTAATATGCAAGCAACTGAGATGATCAGGTTCAGTTCCAGCAAATTATTATGGAAATAGAGCCCTACTGTCTTATCTTTCTGGAAGCCAGCAATCCTCAAATGGTAATTTTACAACAACTTAAATGTTCATAGCATTGAAGCATGATCAGCAAAGAGCATGACATCTCATTCAATATCATGTAGCAAGGGGCTTGGATCAAAGTTAGAATCCTAAAGTGTTTATTTGGAGTCATGGGATAATAAACTGTTGGAATCATTGGGTGATAAATTCTGTCTCTAATGATGAAGATAGGGATTTTCATTAGGACGGACTTGCTCCTTTTGGTCTAATGGAATTAGTTGTTCTCTTTTGTAGAAGTAAAAGTGAATGGATTCATTACTTGTCATTTCAGCTTTCCCTGCTCTTTAAAGCCTGTATGCAAGAACCACTAGCACAAATGCTACTGTGTAAATGTGTAATGGAAAAAGGGTTAAAGTGCAAACACATGCCTTGCATATGAACCACACTATATTCACTGGGAGTAAAACTGGTTAGAGATGACACAGATTGGTTAGAATCTTATCTTTTGTATCTGGCTATAGCCAGGTGAAGTATAAGATTTGTACTTTTTAAAAAATTTTGTAATGTATTCCTGACATATAAGGAATATACTGTTGTAATATATTTTCCTAATAGGAATATATTGCTAATACAGTTTTTATTTTTCTAATATATTACCTAAGGATCATCCTGCCCCAAAATCTAGTGGCACCGAAAATAACAACATTACTGAATTGCTGTTTCCCCCTTATTAGATCTATAAGCTGCATTTATTTTTGCCCTGTCGAAAAGCCTCAGAAAACCTTTCCTTGTTGTGTCCCAGGATTTAATTCTTTCCTTCATAAGAATTTTTTCCACTTAATTCTTCAGGAATTATCTTGTAGGTGAGTTAAGAGGTGTGTGTGTGTGTGTGTGAGTCTGTGTAAGTCTAGATTGGCAGTAATCATGGCTGTGTGAGAAATGGCTTTGGATTATGTTTCTTCTCTTCCAATTATAACCACTACACTGGGCTTGAAGGTAGTGATAAAAATATAGATAATGTTTTAGTAAATGAAAAGGATTTGAGATATACATAGCAAATGCAAAGGTCCTGAGATATCCATGGCAGACACACGTGAAAAAATATATATTATCTGTATATCTGAAAGTGATTTGTCTAGACAAATCACTTTCAGTTGCAGCCTTATTCAAGAGACAGGTATGACAAAGTAATCCCCCTTCCATTCAATTGGCATCAAGATTCTCCTTTCATGTGATTTGCTAATTATAGACCTCTGATTTAATAGTAATTTCTACCACACCACACTTGAATTGAACATTTTTATGTTTGTCATTGGGCCAAGATCAAAGCATGGTACAAAGGTGTGGACCAATAACTATAAACTAAATCATCCCGTACTTCTGAGATTTTATGTGTTTGTAAAGCTGTTGACAGCTTTGTTCATTGCTAAGCAACCTCAGGCAGTACAAGATTTGCTTTTCTTTTAACCATTGTTCAAAATGTGTGCCACCTACTTATTGCAGTCCTACTGAGGTCGATGAGAATACAACAGTCTCAGTGATCTATGTTTCATAATAGCATCTTGCTGTAAGGTTGATAGTCTGATGTGTGAGTGAAGAGAATATCTAAAATGTAGTGATTTGGAGAACAGATTACTAGATTCACCAAAAAATGTGAGTTTGATCTTGAACTTTTGGACTTTGCAAACTGTCATTGTTTAGAATGTACTGCCTGGTCAAAAGTCCAGATCCCTATCAGCAGTCCAGAATTAAGTAGCACAGAATTACAAGAATTCTGTCATTATATGGAAGCTTTTGTGAAAAAGCAGAATTAGAGAAGGCAAAATCTGATTGTCTGCATCAGGGACATCCCTGATGGTTAAATTCCCCAAACTGATGACTGAGAGATTTATGGAAATAACCAATTATTGACAAAACTTCTGGATACAGGTAAAAGAAAGGTAAATTTCAATTCCTAAAGTGAAGATTCTTAAGTACAGATTCAGGAGGAAAGATTTAGTTGTCATGAAGGTACTGCTAAGAATGAACACAGTTAAAAGATCGCCTGACCTTCTCATGCTACAGCATGTGTATGGTGGCTCAGAAATACAACTACTCTGAGAGATATCAGAATTGTATCAGATATCTATGGCAGTCCTCTGTGTCCAATATTGATGAAGATGAATTCTGAAGATTAGACTAGATAAGCTGGAAATTCGACCACATGCTGTTGATAAAGGGAACATGTCAGAACTCATGAGATTTCTATGAAGGGAGGTTGTAAGTCAAGAATGAAAATCAGGCCTCATAAGAAGTGGGAATTAAAGTCAAGTTCAATGAACTGAAACTAAAACCTAAACCACGATATTTAGAGCAGAAGAAATGCTAGGCTACTATTTTATCCGCAGTAGCAATGAATAAAGCAATTCTAGAACAACTTGCTTATACACAAGGCAGAGGACTGTTGTCCATTGGCTCTTTTAGAAAGGAAGAAGACAGTAAAGAAACAAGGCAGATGTTTCATGTATCTAAGGCATATTATCAGGTTCCACAAAACAAGGAGAACTGTTTCTTTCAGTTGTGGAAAACATCTCTGCAATTGATTTTGTTTCAAACAAAGCAAAATCGCACTTTTGAGAAGAATATAGTGGCTTAACCACAACCATGTTGTTACTGTAATTCCTAGCCTGGACTTGTGGGATATTAGATATCATTTTGATATCAATAATTTGGCCTACTATACCCTTTTCCCTCCACGTGCTTGCGAGACCCCCAGACAAGCTCGCATACAGGCATGGCCGCTAATCGCTGTAATATTCCAAACAAATACAGGCAGGCCAGAAACAGCCAACCTGCCGCTTCAGGAGACCTCAAGGCAAGTACCACATTATTTAATGCACACTACTTACAAAGAACTCCCTGCCCCAAGCAGGCAGCTTGACAAGCCAAATACTCATCTGTCAAGCACTCCGCATTTGCATACTGGCTACTCTATTAACAATTTGATTTTAACTCAATCATGTAAAATACTGACCTTTCAGAGGCTTTGTCTCAAGCCCGAAACTCATTGTTATTCCCGAAAATGGACTAGCCTACGGCCACATTTTCCCTTATAAGAACCCCTGACTCTGAGCACTTCTTTGGATTGCTCGGATTGCTCGGATCGCGCCTGGCTTCCATCCTGCCTTGCTTCCGCTTTGTTTGGCGAGCCTTCCCCTCAGCTACACGTGCTGAAAAACTCCATTTCCACGAGCTTCTTCTTCAGACTACCCGGGCTTCAGGACAGGTGTAGTATCTCCCATACCAAAACCTCCTCTAAAAATCCCTCTATCCAACTCCAACCTTTATTTCTATAGTTCTCTGTGTGAGTGTGTTGCATACACTTGTTTGGCTGTATTTTAATAAAAACAATTATTATTTACTTCTGTTTGCTCCTTGACTCGGCCTGACCCCGTAGACATTGGGTAAAAGATCTCGCTCCGTTGCCCTGCCTCTCGTATTGCTTGCTTGTGCTCTTTTGACTAATTCCCAACTTTGTAATTGGAGCACACTTAGGTGTCCCTCACGGGACCCCCAGAAATCAGGGTAACAATGTCTTCAGTGGTCTCATACTACTGTCAAAATTTACTTAAAAATAAACTAGTAAGAGGCAGTTTGTCATATAAAGAACTCAACACCACCTTCACTGAAGCAGATGGAATTCAAGACTTTCTGTATAATGAGATAGAAGAACCATATAGTTCATATGAACCCGGTTCAATTTTCTTCTCAGGCAAAAATTGAAATGTTGCTCCTATAAAGGTCACTGAAGACAAACTTTCCAAGAAATGGAAATACTGTCAAACATGGATGAATGTATTTTGGAATACATGGCAAAGGGAATACATGGTGGAGTTAAGATCTGTACAACTCCCTAACATAGGCCATTTCCGCACTACGGTGTTGAAGTGCTGCTATTCCACTTTCAACACCCTGTGGAATTCTGGGGTTTGTAGTTTAGGGAAGGGCACTTCAAATTCTCAGCCAGAGAGCTCTTTGGTCTCAGTAAACTGCAAACCCCAGAATTCCACAGGGCGTTGAAAGTGGAATAGCAGCACTTTAACACTGTAGTGCGGAAATGGCCATAAAGTAGTGAACTCAAGATTAATGGCTTATTCCCAATACCAGGAAATAAAGAATGAAACACATGTGCAAGGCTAAATGAATCCAAGAACATTCTGAGGATGTCTGCTTATGTTCTATGCTAGAAATGTAAATCTTTCTTTATTTTATTCTTGCAAGCAAAAACAATCATTGATATTCCCAGCCAAGAAGATATGCACACAATGAGATTATTTGCATTTGGAATTCTTAATGCAAAATATGACTATATTTAATAGGTGTAGGGGGGAACCTTGCCATAGAAAATGTATTTTTCTATGGAGGAAACTTTTTTTTAATAGGAAATGATATTTTCTGCGTAGGAAGCTTCATTTTTTACACAGAAAATGTTTTTGCAAGCAAGAATGAATAATTTTAACAATTGCTAGAGGAACAAATGAGAAAGCTGCACAATTTTTGTGAATTATTCACAGTGCCCAAATTCTTTGAATAAGTAATTTTTCAAAAAAGAAAGGATATTTATGTTAAAAACTTTTGCACAGCAAATCATATTTTCTGGATAAAAGAAAAGAAATTTCCTATGCAGAAAATATCATTTCCTGTACAAAAAAACAAGTTTCCTCTGCAGAAGAGAATATTTTTATGCATACCCCCCATGTTACTTATATACAAATCTTGCATAAAGGGTCTCAATTGCAAATAATCCCCTTGCATTCAAGCTTTCTAGGTGAGGAGTCATGACATGACATCTTTTTTTCACTGAGAATTATAAAATAAGTGTATATTTTTCACATCACTATTCTTTGTATATGCTACCCAATCAATTATTAAAATACTGATGATTATTTATTACAGCTTCCGGAATGTTAAGAAGATGAACTTAAAGTGAATTCACTGAGCCAGAGGGCTAAAGGGTCAGCATTTTTCTTATGAAAATAGAATTTAACATATAATGCTCTTTTGGTGGTAGTGGCAGTGGCAGTGGTAGTCAGAGCTTGATAAGTTAACTTGTTAATAATTCATTATGTAATATGGTTACAGTGGGGCAGAAGCTAGTCATTAACAAGCTCAGATCCCATTGATTTCAGTGATTCTGTTGTAACTATGAATAAGTCTGGACTCAACTGAATAAAATAAACTTAATACCTTACCATTTGCAGCTTTTTCATGACACACCCAAAACACTAATGAGGCAAGTGCCTCATTCTGCATAATGATAGAGGCAGTCCTGAAAGACATGAATAATAGGAGAGTCAGGTAGACTTGAGTCCAACACTTTGAAATAAGTGGCTAAGGAAATACTCGTTTTGTTATTAATCAGCTTTTCATTCAGAGTTTGGGACCTATCCGGAAAGGGATTGTTCATGTGTCTCTAGAAACAACTACAAATTAGACCTTCTGAAGATTTAATGGCAAGAAAGAAATACAATGTGACCTTAGTCACAGACATGAAAGCAAGTACACTTCAGCTATTTTCTAAAAAACCAATAACTGTGTATTAGTTCCCTAATGTGAATGACTAGAGGCTGAGTTTTAAGCTATGAAATGTAATGTGAAGAGCATCCTTCTTATAGGAGAGAAACATGCTTTGTAAAAAGGAACATAACACACCTCTAGCAGTGCATTCCCTTTCACATCTCAGATAACCAAGAAAGCTCTAGGACATTGCTTCCTTTTCCAGTATTGAAAACTGGCCAAAGAAATGTGTTCGTGTATGTCATAAACGCTGGAGTGAAGCTCCTTTAGTCAGAACACAGAGGTCAACGTGCCCCCATTTCTTTTCACCTTGTTAATTTTTCTAACCAGATATGTTAGGTATAGACCACTAGAAGAATTCCTTCAGATGTACAATACAGGAATGGATCTGAAGATATGATCACATTCTGCTCACATATCCACGGCATTTAGGAAGTGAAATAGCCCAGATGTGCGACAGTGGGAGTCCAGACAGTATAGGCAATTCTCCTTCTACATATCCCAAACCATCTTCTGTATGTAGTTCTCATGGTATGTGCGTGTGTAGTGTGTGAAAGAAATTGAAATCTCAAAATCACTATAAAAAGAGTTTCCTCTTCATACTTCTCTTCCCTTCCCATGGAGAGGAAGATTTTCTTGTCCGGCTTTTTAGTGACTGAGAAAGAATGGCATTTAACAAAAAACTATGGCCCTTGGAAGTCTTTGAATTTTTGCCAAAAAAGAAAAAAAGAAAAAAAGAGAGGAGGTCCAGGAGCTGCACAGAAGGCCTTTAGGGGCTAGACACAGCCCACAGGCTGCACAGTCCTATACCATAGTTTTAAATTGACAGCTACTTTGATGGTGTCGTTAGAAAGGGGTCATGTAAATATAGCTGGAAAACAAGAAGCAGTGCAGTACTGTGGCAGCTTCATAGGCAGATCTCAGTGAGTTCAGCAAGAGTTACTCCCAAGCAAATATGTATGGGCTTGCAGCCTTAGTAAGTAATCAAGTACAGGTTTTTCTACTGCTAAGTGATCTCAGTTGTTAGTGAGTGTGTAATTCTTTTGTTATGTGTAGGAGGTGTTAATTCCTTGGTATTCAGTTATGCTAAAATAAAAAAAGTGCTTCAGTAGAAGAAAATTACCATTAATGGAGAAAAGTGTCTTATTGGTACTTTAGTGTATAAAAATGGCTTGAACTTTGTATGTCTAGAAACTTGTTCCAGTGTTGAATCATAGCATTTGCAAAAGCTAAAGGCCTTTGAGTCGTGTCAAGGAACTCAGCAACCTAAACAGTCTATGTGCAGCAGGCATTCAGACTTTCCTGACTGGCAGCCAGATCTTCCCCACCTAATGAGGTAACATGAACTGCTGTTTAAAATACCCTGAACTATCCTAAAGAGCTCTTATTCAGAGAAGAAAATTAAGATACCATTTGATTTCATGCAAGCCCTAACACAGATCCAAAATTACCTTGAATTTTCCGAAGAATCTGTCACAATCAGCAGAGCAAATGCAAAAACCAGCTTGGAGTTTTGCTTTTGAGTTAGTCACATTCAGCCAAGTGAAGAATTCCAGAGGACATGAGTAAGTGGGCTTCATTCTCAAATCAAAAGGGCACCTTTTAGTTCTGACACCTATAGTGCCTGGCATGCATAATTGCTACTGTGTCACTACTCAAATGATTGATTTGGCCACCATTGCACCCACAGCCACTCTTAGAATCATAGAATTACAGAGTTGGAAGAGACCCCAGGGGCTATCTAGTTCAACCCCCCTGCCATGCAGGAACACATATCAAAGCATTCCCAATAGATGGCCATCCAGCCTCTGCTTAAAAACCTCCAAAGAAGGAGACTCTACCACACTCCAAGGCAGCATATTCCGCTGCTGGACAGCTCTGACCTTCAGGAAGTTCTTCCTGAGGTTCAAGTGGAATCTTCTTTCCTGCAGCTTGAATCCATTGCTCCTTGTCCTAGTCTCTGGAGCAGCAGAAAACAAGCCCGCTCCCTCCTCGACATGATATCCCTTCAGATATTGAAATGGCTATCATGTCCCCTCTTAACCTTCTCTTCTGCAGACTAAACACACGCAGCTCCCTAAACCATTCCTTATAGGGTATGGCTTCCAGACCCTACACCATTTTGGTTGACCTTCTTTGGACACGCTCCAGCTTGTTGATATCCTTCTTGAATTGAGGTGCCCAGAACTACACACAGTATTCCAAATGAGGCCTAACCAATGCAGAATAGACTGGTACCATTGCCTCCCTCGATCTAGACACCATACTCCTATTGATGCAACCAAGAATCGCGTTGGCTTTCTTGACTGCCACATCACACTGATGACTCATGTTCAGCTTATGATCTACCAAGTCTCCTAGATCCCTTTCACATGTACTGCTATCCAGCCACGAATCCCCCATCCTGTATTTGTGCATTCCCCTTTTTCTGCCTAAGTGTAGGACCTTACATTTGTCTTTGTTGAAATTCATTTTGTTAGCTTTGGCCCAGCTATCCAATCGGTCAAGGTCATTTTAAAATTTGATTCTGTCCTCTAGGGTATTAGCACCCCTCCCCAGTTTGGTGTCATCTGCAGATTTGATCAACATGCCCTCTACTCTTTCATCCAAGTCATTGATGAAGATGTTGAATAGCACTGGGCCCAGGACAAAACCCTGTAGCACCCCACTAGTCACTTTTTTCCAGGATGAAAAGCAGCTATTGGTGAGCACCGTTTGGGTTCGGTTGGTCAACCAATTACAAATCCACCTAACATAGCCCTGCCCAGCCTGCATTTTACTAGCTTCTTTGCAAGAATGTCATGGGGAACTTTGTCAAAGGCCTTACTGAAATCAAGATATGCTACATCCACAGCATTCTCTTCATCTATCAAGCTTGTAACCCTATCATGAAAAGAAATAAGATTAGCCTGGCTTGACTTATTTCTAAGAAATCCATATTGACTTTTAATGATTACGGCATTGCCTTCTAAATAATTACAAATTGACTGTTTAATGATCTGCTCTAGGATCTTTCCTGGTATTAATGTCAGGCTGACTGGGTGATAATTATTTGGATCCTCTTTTTTCTCCTTCTTGAAGATGAGGATAACATTTGACCTCTCCAGTCTGCTGGGACTTCTCCTGTTCTCCAAGAGTTCTCAAAGATTATTGGTTCAGAAATGACTTCTGCCAGTTCTTTTAATATCCTTGGATGTAATTCATCTGGCCCTGGAGACTTGAATTCATCTAGTTTAGCCAGATATTCCTGTACTACTTCTCTACTTATTCTGTGCTGCATTTCCCCCCCTTCCTCACCTGCTCCCCATCTCCCAGGTTGAGTACTTCTATCCTTTTGGGAGAAAACTGAGGCAAGGAAGGTATTGAGTAGTTCTGCCTTCTCTCTTTCCCCTGTTAGTAATTGGCCATCTTCTCCAAGCAGTGACCCTATCATTTCCCTGTTTTTTCCTTTTGCTGCAGATATCTAAAAATGTCCTTTTTATTGTTTTTGATGTGTCTGGCAAGCCTGAGTTCATTCTGTGCTTTAGCTTTTCTGACCTTCTCTCTACATATCCTGGCTATTTGCTTGAATTCCACTTTGATGGTTTCACCATTCTTCCATTCCCTGTACATGTTTCTTTTAACACTTAGCTCAGCTGAGAGTTCTTTAGTCAACCATTCCAGTTTCTTTAGACACTTGCCATTTTTCCTTCTTATTGGCACAGTTTTCAATTGTGCCTTCAGTATCTCACTTTTAAGAAACTCCCATCCATCATGAACTCCTTTCTCTTTTAGTATTCTTGACCATGGGATTTCAGCAAGTAACTCCCTAAGTTTACAGAAATCAGCTTTCTTAAAGTTTAGGATGTGTGTCTGGCTATATTTGGCTTCTCCTTCCCACTGAATGACAATCTCCAAAAGAACATGGTATTGACCCCACAGTACATGCGTTCCTTATATAGGAGCAGGGACTGCTCAGCTTTGATTGGTGCCCAAGTGGTCACCATATTAGGCATATAGTAACTAGCGGCCACTATATTATGCTTCATACAATGATTGTGATACTGGAGACTTCTATTAGGGATGTCAAATGTAGACAATTTGATTTCCAAGTAATGTATTATGGTAAATTTAACATTATAGATACCTGGAACCACATGCCACATCTGCTCAGAGTGCGGTGACTGATTTCAGGAGGAGCTTTGGCAACTGTGCTGCTAGGAATCCCAAGTGGCAGCAGCAATATCAGTTACTTGCAGGTGATGCAGTGAGGGTAGATGTCAACACTAACAGACCCTGCATGGGATCAAGTAAATACACACATTTGTCAGCTATTGTGTATTGACAAGCTTGGCTCTGAGTTGTCTTGGAACTATGGCACTGAAGATGTCACATCAGATATAAGAACATGATCCTGACTTGTGCTGGATCAGGGGCATATCTAGCATAAACAGTGCCTAGGGAAAGCATGGAAGTTGCGCCTTTACCTCCAGGGCTGCTTCCTCCTCCCCCTCCCCCTCCCCTTCCCCCTCCGCCTCCGCCGCTGCCGCCGCCGCCTCCTCCTCCTCCTCCTCCTCATCTACCACTTCTGGTACTGTTTTTTGGTGCCCCACTTTGCATTGGCACCCAGGGCAAATACCCTACTTGTCCCACCCTAGATACACCTCTGTGCTGGATGCACAACCATAATGAATACAATCATTGTCTTCATTCAGAAGAACATGGAATTCAAACACCAGCATGGGCTTTGTTCCACCACAAAAGATTTGTTTAACACTGTGAAATAGCACTACTAGAAATTCACTTGAGTAGAAGAAATGTCTTAGATTAGTCAGCCGAATGTTAACCTCAGGCAACTAAGAGGTGCCAGGGACTTGGATCGTCCTAGTATGTTTTTCCACCAGAAGCAAAGAACAAGGTGGGCACTCTCCCACTCCACATACAGATGTGAACTGGACTGTTACTATCATTTTTATATTGTTGTTGTTATTTCAGAGGTGGTGCTAGGACAATGGATCAAGCTAGATGTTAAACAAATGTGTATTCCCTAGGATAACCCATTTCCTTTTTTTAACAGATTTTCCTCAAATATGTGCCCCAGCAGGTTGATGTTTACCTTTCAGTGACCAACCATAAAACGAAACAGGTTATTTGTGGACAAGATATTTAGGTGAGAAAAACTGTGTGTGCTATGACAAACATATGTCTTTCACCACTTGGGCACTTTCTGCAGGATGCTGTTGTCCTGGCATGGGGACAGGAGAAGAGCCAGGTTGCAATGACACTTCTGCATGATGTCATTATAGTCCAGTTCTTCTCCCGTCACCAGGCAGGTGATCATGGATTAAATCATTGGTGGGTTTTCCTTGTCAATGACACATGATCATGCCACCATCCCACACTTACCTGGCCTGCAGAAGCCCCAGAAGTGCAATGGAGGTGCTTCTTGCCCCAGCACAGGGTGGGAAAGTGCCTGGCTGTGCTGCAGAAAGAAGAGCCGTGTCTATCATGCTTCCTTTGGCAGGACGCTACCCAGTGTGGAGGGAAGCACTCCTGTCATGGTCCCTTCCTAGCAGAGCTACTACCAGGATTGCCACTGGAGCACAATAGGACAAGATAGGGTGTGGAAAGGGCATTGGGGAATGTGCTAAAGGTGCCATCTAGCTTGACCCAATATCCTTCATTTCATATGAGGGCATATGCAATAAGTTACTTTAGGAGATATACAACTCATGTTGTTGCAGACACCAGTTCTGTCCTCCAGGAATTACAGACCTTCCAACACATCACAGATGAAAATTGGAACACATGTAGCCAAGAAACATCAGAGTTTTATTGTTATTATTAATAATGTTAATAATAGTATTAATGAGTATTAATGTTATTAATGAGGAAAACCATACAAGTTGGGAGAGCCTGCACCGGTTTGCTTTTGGCTAAGCCTCCTGGGTAGAGCAAGACTCTGTCCCCCTCTCCTGGCTGAATTAATTGAGTGCAAATTATTTTTGCACTTTGAACTCAGTTTGCAGCAATTGAAGTAACCTAAGGACAAAGGGGGAAAGTGGGAGGAAAAGAGAGAAACTGGGACATTTTAAAAGCAGCTTGAAAAGTGGGACAAGAGACAATTAATCAGGACTGTCTCTGTCAAACTGAGATGGTTAGAGGATATAGATCTATGTGTGGGTTAGGGGGGTTAAGGGATTGGGTAGAATGATGCAGAGTTACTTCTGCTGTTCCAGCATCAGCTATCTGAGATAGCTGCCTTAATCTGCCTAGTGGTAGGGCCAGCCTTGAAATGGACAAAACAAGAATGGGAATTAAATTATATGTGAAAGGAGAGAAACAGCAGAAGACCTACTGCTGTACATTTGGAATCAGATGATGGGTATGAAATGGAATCAGTGGCTTCTGTAAGAATAATCTGTCAGAGAAGAGTATAATTAAATCCATTTAATGGGTGCTGTTCTCAAAAAAACAACAACAATGGTATACAGATAGTCAGGCTTAGTTCTTGAGTAGATTAAAGTTTTGACATTAATTCAGATTCTACAGTACAACTGAGGTTTATAACCATTTGACAATCTAGCTATAGCATAATTAAACACTTTCTAAAGACTGATCTCTTCTCTTCTCTTCTCTCTTCTTTTTCCTTTTTTTTTTTTTTTACAAAATCACTCACAATGTTAGTACTTTTGGTAATACGTGTGTGGTTTCACAGTTTCTTGAGCAGGAAAAGAAAGCTGGACTGGTGAAGTCAAAAGGAAGACACCAGCATCTGAAGCATCTGGTGGGAAGATACATAGCAGAAAAGGCAAGAGTGTAGCCACACTGGCTGTACTGAAACTACCGAGGCTTAGAAACATTTTTCTTTTTATTAAATCTTCTAGCCAAGATGCCACTGGCTGGGGAGCATCTCTGGGCCAAAATTAATCAAGTTTACCCCAATGTTTTTCACAGTACCTGAAGGCAACTATGCTGGCCATGCTTGCTGGGGAACTCAGTAAGTTGTAATCCAATGAAGTAACATAAAGATGAAATTGGGAGATTTTAAAAAATGGGATGGCAGAGGATTAATTCAGATTGTTCTTTCCAAATCAGGACAATTGGAGGGTATAGCGTTGTGGAAATCAGACAGTTGAAAGAGCCCCTGTTGGCCATCAGGTCCAGTCCCCAGCAGGGGGCCCAGATTCTTTTTGAAGACATCCAGAGAAGACGACGCCACCATGTCTCTAGGCAATGGGTTCCATTGCCAAGCCACTCTCCCTCTCAAGAAGTTCCTTCGAATGTTCAATGGAAATCTACCCGCATGTAACATACAGCCATTAGACCTAGTTCTACCCTCAGAGGCAGCAGAGAGCAAGCCTGCACCCTTCTCTTTGGGGCAGCCCTTGAGGTATTTAAAGAGTGCAATCATGTCACCTCTCAGTCTACTCTTCACTAAGCTAAACTTGCCCAGCTCCTTCAAATTCTACTTGTATGTTTTGTTACCCATGTTTTATCACCTTGTTGCCCTTCTCTGAACTTGCTTCAACTTGTTTATATCCCTTTTAAAATGAGATGCAGAAAACTGAATGCTATAGTCCAGATGAGGCCTGACCAGAGCAGAACACAGGGGGAACTATTATTTCCTTCAACTTGGAAACTGTGCTTCTATTAATTCACACTAACAATTGATATTAATTAATATTAATTAAGAAGGCATTTGCCTTCTTTGTTGCAGCATCATGCTGCTGGCTCACGCTCAACTTAATATCAACAATAATCCTAAGGTCCTTTTCACATGTAGTACTGCTGAGCCAAGTATCCCCAATCTTATACCTGTGTATTTTGTTTTTTTGTGGCCTAAATGTAGAATTTTGCATTTGTCTGTGTTGAATTTCATTTTATTCATTTCAGCGCAGTTTTCTAGTTTAACAAGGTCATTTTGAATTCAGGCTGACTTTCCAATGTGTTAGCAACCCATCCAGGTTTTGTATCATCTGCAGATTTCATAAGGATTCCCTGCACCCCATCATCTAAGTCAATCATAGGGAAGAGAGTCTGCCCCAAGGCCTCCTTCCAATTTGAAGCACAGTCACTGAGGTTAACTCTTTGAGCATGGTTTTCCAACCAATTATGGATCCATCTAATGGTGTTTCCATCTATTCCATATTTAATCAGTTTGCTAATCAAAATATCATGGGGGATCTTATAAAATGCTTTGCTGAAATCCAGATAAATGATATTCACAGCATTCCCACCATCTACTTAACTAGTGACCCAATTAAAAAAAAAAAAAGCTTAGTTTGGATGGATTTGACCTTGGAAAACCCACAATGGCTGCTACTAATCAGTGCATATCTTCAAAATACTTGCAGATGGACTCCTGTATAATCTATTTTAATATTTTTCCTGGTATTGAGGTCAGTCTGATTGGCCTGTAATTTCTCAGATCTTCTTTTTTGTCTTTTTTTTTAAAAAAGAAGACAATGTTAGCTCATATCCAGTCCTCTGGCACCTCATCTGTTCTCTAAGACTTCTCAAAAGTAATGGCAAGTGGTTCTGTGAGTATGTCAGCAAGTTCCTTTAATACTCTGGGATGCAGTTCATCTGGCCCGACAGATTTGAACTAATTTAGGTTAATTAGGTGATTCCTGATTCTTGCTCTATCTTCCTGCTCTTTTTTTTTTCCTTTTCACTTTCTCCTCCAGTTTACTGTGCAGTTTACATGGCTTACGTAGCCACAGCTTACATGGAGTTCCATGCTTGAAATAAAATCCTGCAGACCTTTGGATCACAGCTATTGCTGGAGTCAAATCAGAACTGATATTTAAGGATGCCATCTTGTTCAAAACTACATGTGGTAGATTTGCAGTTAATTGTTCAGTTATTGCAATAAATGATTCCAGTCAGACCTTTGAACCTTGCTGGATTGGAATTTCTCACAAACTTTCCCCAAATAGAAATGAAATCAAGCAGAAGTCACCATTCTTGGCACTCAGCATTTTCTTGCTCCTATGAAAAGATGTTGCCTACAACAGTCTCCCCCAATCTCGTCCCCTCTGGTTGTGTTATAATACTCCTCACATAATCCCCCTTGAGAACTGGAAAATACCAGGTTGGGGAAGTTTTTCTGTGTGTCTGTGTATACTTTTCTCTTGTCTGCCATAGAGCATTTGGGGTACCATATAGGTTCTCCTTGAGGTGGGAGACCACACCTGCAGTAGCCCTGGTGGCACAGTGGTTAAATGCTGGTATTGCAGCCATAGGGTTGTGAGTTCGATCCTGCCGGGCTCCAGGTTGACTCAGCCTTCCATCCTTCCACAGGTCAGTAAAATGAGCACCCAGCTTGTTGGGGCAATTAGCTAACACATTGTAAACTGCTTAAAGAGCACTTAGCTGATAAGTGGTATTGAAATACATATGCTATTGCCAGCTATTGCAGTAGAAGATGGCAGCTGATCCTCAGGAACATTAACATATTGAACGTGTTTTAACATGAGTGAGAATGGTGAGCATATTAGGAGGGGTGGAATTTGTGAATTGTTTTGAATACTTAGTGGCAAATCAGTTTTTGTCCCTCATGGTCGAGAAGCTCCTCCTAAGGGCAGCTCAGTATGATGTAGCAGAGACAGTATGGTGCTTTCAGTTCACCAGGGTGAAAAGGAAAGGATCACAAATTACTAATGTGTAAAATCATGGTTTTGTCTTTGGAATAAAACTGAATATTCTGTGATATATAACAAATTTATTTATTTATTTAATATAATGATATTCTTTTTATTATCATGGATTGCAAGTGGTGGAGTTCTATCAATAATCAATATCATATATATATATGTGTGTGCGTGTGCACGCGTGTGTGTGTTGGCAAGGATAGATAAGATATCAGGCCTGGAGTACAACTGCACTTGCATTTTCATTTTAGAACATTTCCCCAGCAATTAGAACTGAAAGCACCATACTGTCTCTGCTACATCATATTGAGCTGCCCTTAGGAGGAGCTTCTTGATCATGAGGGACAAAAGCTGATTTGTCATTAAATATTCAAAATAATTCACAAATTCCACCCTTCCCAATACGCTAGTAGATGAAAACCAGTTGCCTCATTTGTTTTCATCTATGAAACGTTGGAAGGCACACAACTGGGGGGCCATGTTTCTGCACTGGGCATGCCTCAGGGGTCAGAAAGTGTGGAGGAGACAAAATGGCCAGAAGTCCACTTGATGTTGGGGGCAAAAAAAAGACAAAGAAAGCAAAAACTGGGGAGTGCCCAATAAAGTTTGCAGAAGAAACTGAAAACATGTCTTCAGGTGCTCAATTGATGGATGCTTTTATTAGTCCCCCCCAAAAAAAGCTCAAACAGGCATTTTTTTTATGTTAAAAAAGTATAGGAGGGCCTGCAACCTATTTAAAAGAATAATCATAGTGCTCAAAGGCTTATATGAAAGGCAATTTGTTTTTGTTTTCCCCTCCGGAGAAAAGGGAGGGGGTGTTCAGGGGGTTTATGGGGGACTGGGAACACCTCCCCCTAAAAAGCCTTAGAGGATCACATGCAGCCCCAGGGCTCCATTTTGCCCAGCACTGCACTGAGAAAAGAATGTAGACTCAATAGGCCTTTCCATGATTTGATCCAAGACTTCTTGTGCTCTTAAGGAAGAGTTAGCCTATCTCCTGCTGCTGCCAGCACAAAACCTGAAAAATGTGACATGATGGATAGAAGATTCTGGGAGCTGTAGTAAAAAAATGTAACTTTTCTAGACTGTGCTATGGCCATAGGCTCAGCCTTGCTTTGTACCCTGCTAACAATAGTTCAGGGCCTTCAATAGCTCAGAAGTTAACCAAGCCTGAAGTTATGATGGCTGAAACAACTGGCACTCTCCTCTTGCCCTGGGAGCAGTGTGACCTACTTTTCCATGTCCTCCTCTAAAGCAAAACATGCCTCTTTTATGATTCAGGTCACGAAGCCCTTTCTTACCCTTTGGAAGGTTAGAAATATATACCCACGACATATCAAACTAAGCATCTATCTGGCCGTAAGCATGGAAAATGCCAGACTGAAGATGTTTTATAATAATGTTAGGAAAGGTGTCAGTTGTCCTCCTCATGTATTAGACACTGCAAAAGGCTTTGTCTTTTTAATAAATCATTTGCCTTAATGGTGCCATCTACTGGCCACCTTCTTGCCATTACAGTTTTTTTCTATTATGACCTCTGTCTGGTTCCCTGGCATTCAAATAATGTAATTTGAATTCTCTGATGGGCAAGTAGAGTGGACAATAATGGAACATAGTGAACCGAGCATCTGTACCATCAAGGGAGGAGAAAGCCAGAAGTCATTATGTAGGGCTACACTTTTAGCCACTGTAACCTGACCCATTGGACTTTAT